>JALGBA010000572.1:612500-972500 GCA_023970755.1 Azemiops feae | reverse complement strand
AAATGAAGAATGCACTGAAAGACCTAGATTTTAATTGTGGATTCTTCTCCATGTTTCTGTCTGTGACCAGGCTCATGGAGCGCACAAATATAATATATTTTAAATGGCCCTGACAGACTGTGGTAGTGAGGTAAGGCACAAGAGAATTCAAGCAGGTTGCTTAAGTCTGATCCAAAAAAGACAAATTGTATTCGAACCAAGGAAAAGGCCATAGCTCAGTACTCAAGTATATGCTTTGCATGTAGAAGTTCCTTAATCCAATTCCCAGGATATACAGGTAAGGTTGGGGGGGGGAATGACCTGCCCTGGAGATTTCTTGCTAGTCAGCACTGAATAATATTAAATTAGATGGACTATGGATCTGACCTGGTATAAGGTAGATCAGTATAGTGTGAGCAAAACAATTCTTGGAAGAGTAGGAGCGTGTTAGCAAGATATAAACATAGAAGGAATATGTGCTAATTGAGACACCCTTGACGTGCTTGGTTCTCAGTATCCTTTATCAAAACTGCAATGGCAATGTAATTGATCAGTTTCATTTTATTAAAACAGTAACTCTTGCTATTGAGGGTAGTAACAGTAGAAAGGCATGGAAGTAATTGGAGGTTTGCTAATGATGAATATCTAGATATATCTTATATTATCTATATGATAATGACTGTATTATTTTCTACTCTTTTTCCAGAAATATATAAGTGCATCCTTTTGTCTTTAGGAGTCCCTCCAATTATTTTCTGGAGGGAATTCCTCCAGTGTGCACCGAATAAATAATTACTGCAGTTAGCTTTGATTATTGGTTTTGAATCCTGTGTTTGATTTCACAATATCCTATAATGATATCTGGCAAAGACCTTGGGAAACTGCAAAGAACGCTGCTAAGGGAACTGTCAAATAAGACAGCAGAGCTTGCAACTGGAAAGTGGGTGGGGAAAGAGACTCAGACGAGACCTTTGAATGCAAAAGCTTTGTTCTAAATGAAGAAGTCATTTATAGATGTCTTTGGTTTTGCCCTGGTGGTTAAAGTCCAGTATTGCAGGCAAACTCTACCCACAGCCAGGAGTTCGATCCTGACAGGGCTCAAGGTTGACTCAGCCTTCCATCGTTCTGAGGTTGGTAAAATGAAGGCCCAGATTGTTGGGAGCAACGTGCAAATAATGCTGCAATATTGTAAACTGCACAGAAAGTGCTGTAAAGCACTATAGGGCAGTATATAAATGCAATTGCTATTTTGGTTTCTGTTTTTTTAAACAGATCTTTAAGGCTCTTTGAAGAAACATAATAAACTAATATGATGTGTTATTGTCATGGCTCTGCCTAACCCTGTGGAAAGAAAAAAGTTAGCTTGTGGCTTAATAGTTCGAAACCTATTGTGATATTGTAATCACATACTTTTGTTGATATCTGTTCAATGGACCCAAAGTTTTGGAAACTGACAAAAGATAATGAATGACACATTAAGGCTGAAGCAGAGGGGGGGGGGGAAATTCAGCCCTATCAAACTTGCTACAGTAAGGAATTTCTGTCTCTGTATCCCTTGTAAAAATATTTTCATGGCCTTTGGAATTTTGTTTTTTAATGATTTAGCAGCAACCCAAGCTGGGGACTTTTCAGCTGTAGAAATTTGAGCAGCCACTAGGATCTTTGATAATGAGCATTTAAAAGGCAACGTCTAATGAGGAAGATCATACAAACAAGATGTGGACAAAGGCAGGGTAGGCCTTTTAATTATACCACTGATGCCTTTTTCATATCTTTTTCCTCCCTCTAATAGCTGGGATTCTGCACTCTAAGGCCTGCACAGTACAAAAAGGTCTATTTTAATATTCTTTTTGATTAAGAAGAATTTTTCTCCTTCTCCTTTTTATCAAGGTCTGCATCTGGGCTGTAACTGTAATTTGGATCTAAAGCTGGTTGCTTTACTGGAATGAAGGCAAGGGGGTTGTTTCCACCACACAAAAAGCCAGACTTGTTAATTATCACTGAATACAACCATTGCTATTCCCTCTACGCAGAATCACATGGGTGTTTTAGGACTTTCTTTCAAATCCAGGGCAACAGAGAGGACAGTGTCTCCAAAAACAAACTTAAAGCATGTGAGCACTCTTTAAGAAAGGTTAAATCCCATCTGCTCAATCTGTGGCTTGCCATCTTCTTGATGTCCAGGAAACATCACCATGGGATAATCCACAAAGGGACTCCTTGTGAGCTCTCTCTCTCTCTCTCTCTCTCTCTCTCTCTCTCTCTCTCTCTCTCTCTCTCTCTCTATCTCTCTATCTATCTATCTATCTATCTATCTATCTATCTATCTATCTATCTATCTATCTATCTATCTATCTATCTATCTATCTATCTATCTATCTAATCAAATTTATTTATACTCCGTCCATCTCACTGCTGAAGCCACTCTGGGTAGTTTGCAGACAAAAACTATAAAGTCTATACAAAAATAACAGATATCCCAAGTCTTTCCCTTAGTTGGACCGTACATGATGCTACTGATACTGCTGTTGCTAGGGAACAGAATCATAACATGGGAATAGTCAGTGGGGCAGCAGAGGGGCAGTAGAGGGGGGTAGGGGTATCTCTTTCTTCTACTCCAAGGAGGCAGGTCTTCTTGAACCACCACCATGTTCTCCAGGTTGTTCTTATTGGACACACTATAGACCTTTATGCAACACAGTCAGCCAAAGCCTGATTGCAGCATTCAGCAACAATGAAGAAACTTTGATTGTCTGGTTA
Organism: Azemiops feae; assembly: GCA_023970755.1. NCBI lineage: Eukaryota > Metazoa > Chordata > Lepidosauria > Squamata > Viperidae > Azemiops > Azemiops feae. Next base: position 969,761 of record JALGBA010000572.1, on the reverse strand, counting down.
CACGGTGTGTAGAAACACAGGGTGAAAAGATTAGAATGCAAGGAGTAGACTAAGTTTAAAGCAAGATTTGATGCATACAGTCAGGGCAATAGAAAGAAAAAAAAGTCCCATTGATGCACGGCATCGGAAAGAAAAATTATATGTTAAGTTACAATCATTATGGCATGGAACTGGACTCACAAAAAGCCTGCAAAGTATAGACTTATTTTTGTCTCAAGCTTCTCCCCCCATTCTCTCTCCATTTCTGACCCAGGAGCCCTTTTCAATAGTATTCTTTTGAAGAAGACATCTTAGAACATAATTAACACGAATCAAATATGAAGGCTACATGACTTTGGTTAATTGAGAGAAGAGCGAACACAAATGGGGAGTGCCATGCACTTGCTTAAAATAAAATCAATCAAATTATAGCTACTCATTGCCCCTTTGGAATAACATGACCTTCTGCTTTGTTTCATTCTTTCCAACCTCGGGAGATGAGCTTATGATTACATAAAGCAAAGCTGCTGTCAACAGCCCTTTCAGCTGAGACTATTGAGTTCTTTCACTGGGGTGGACTTGTCTCCCTCGCCAACACTCAACTATGGCTAGTCACCGAGTTTGAACTTTTCACATCTAGAGCTGTATAGCTAAACCTAGCCAAAAATGGTGTTTTCTTGTAAAAGGGCACCCAGTCAATCAGACACCCTATCTTTACCTGATGAAAGACAGGACGTCTCATTCATTCATCCTGGTAAAAATTTCTATACCCTGGTTTAATGAATAAGCTTCACTTGTTCTCACCTTGCATCCTAAGCCTTATACCAGTGATGGCGAACCTTTTAGAGACTGAGTGCCCAAAAACCACCACCCCACCCCTGTCCCCACTCCGCCATGCCCACTGGACCACCCACCACCTCCACGGCCCACCACAGATCACCCAGCAGCACTATGATGGCCATGCCCTCCGCTCGTGCCCTGTAGCATTATCTTGTCCCCGCTGCCTGGCTACCATGTCCTTGGCTGCGCAGCATTGCGCGGGCCGTGCCCAGGGGCAACTCTCCTCCAGAGGGCTGCTGGTGAGGAGGGGGCCATGGGAGGAGGCGGGGCTGAGGCGACGGTGCATGTGCCCACAGAGAGGGCTCCGAGTGCCGCCTCTGGCACACGTGCCATAGGTTCGCCACCACTGCCTTATACCGTTGTTTATAAGCAACTATATCTGGGTTCACACAACATGCTAAATCATGAGGAAGCAACCACATTCTGGCATAAAAGAGCAAACAAATCCTCTTGGAAAGAACCAAATGAAATTAATTCACCCAAATCCTTTCCTACCTTCTCAATGTGTCCTGTTTTTACTTTTAGGGGAATAGAATGATGTTATGTTTTTACATAGAGTGGGAGACAGACATACTATAGTAACCTTAATGTAGAGAAACTTCCTACTATATGCCTAAGCCCTTGATTTATTTTCTGAACCCAGTTGATGGAGAGAAGAAACAAGCCATATTTGACTGCAGTGTGGAGACTGGGACTCCTTGTTGCGATAAGCTTTATTTCTTTATGGCAGTATGATAGCTGACAAAACCTATTTTTTTATGAGTTTATCCCAGTTTTTATTCCTCTTATCTTGGGTTTCCCCCTCTATTTTATGGCTGGGCTCTGATTTGCTTCTTTTAAAATGCTTAGAAATTGTCCTTTGATCCCAAACAGGCCCCCATGGGTACTAATCAAACAGAAACAAAGAAAGGACTAGAAAAAGAGAAGATGAGACAGGATCTTAAAGGGATAACAGGGAACAAGTAAGAAAGCACCTGAAGTATGTTTTGGGATCAGAATGGGTCTCATTGTTATCTAAAAAAGAGATCAAAGCTATTCCTGGAATAGCACCCTCACTGGAAACAAAGCATGAAACAGGATTATTGCACCATTGAATTATGGCCTGAAACAGGCCATTGTTCTTACAGCATGACAGGCTAGGTGTATGAGATATGAGAGTCAAAGTTTTCCTTAGCTCTGTCTGTGATGATTAGAATTCAATTTGCACCATTCACAGCAAGCTGATAGGAGTTTCAGACCAGGAACATCTGAACAAAGGTGTCTAGATCTGATAGAAGGAAAATGGTTAGAAGAGGGAGGACTCCACTGGAATGATTCAGCCAAATCCTTGGTCTGTCTGGAAGATGGTTAGATTCTAGAAATGGTCTCTTTCACCTTTCCCAGCTGGGCCTTAGATTCAGTTCTAAAAAGGTGCTCCAGAATGCACAGGAGTAGAAACACTGTACACGTTTGACACTCTTAAAAGGAGTGCATCTTTTTTTCCAGGATCATAGAGATACTCTTAATTTCCAATCCTAGAAGGCATCTTTGCTTGCTTGCTCACTTGCTGATGAACTTTGGAGTTACTACCACACTACACACGAGACCTTCAATACCTTTGAATATTTAGGATGTTGCTGATTCCCAGAAAGGCCTCTTCATTATAATAACAGCGCATTTTATTTCTTTACACAGACATTTGGGCCAGTTTGAGGACTGAGGATTGAGCAGTACCAACAGCATCTGCGAAGTCTTTCAGCAGAATCATTTTATTTTATGATTACTGAGTCAAAAAGTCAGCCTGAACTTTGGCTGGGGAGATAAAAGAACCGACAAAGCATCCCTGTGGGAAGCCGAACCTAGTTTGCATTCATAAATGTGAAACTGGCACTGCAACCCACTTTCCCGCACTAGGAATTACCTTTTTGCTCAAAGGTTTTTCTATACTCACTTATCATCTAATGAGCAATGTAGGAAACTTCATTTCAAGAGGGAGAAAGAGCAAGCTAGCAGAGGAATTTTATTTAAAAAAAATAAAGGTCCCTCCTGAAGGCAGCCTCAAAAACTGTAATTCAATTTCTTTGCCTGTCTGATCTCCCTGGCAGTGAAAAGCAGGCAAGCCAAACATTGACCGACAAAGAAATCAAGGAACACGACTGTCCCTTTAATCAGGGGTGGGGTGGGTGAGGAGAGCCATCCTGGCTGAGTGACATATTCAAGAACATGACGGTAGCCCCAGTTTGAGTGGTGCAATCCACTGGACTGTGGAAGAGAAGATGATGGAAAATGCCACCTGTATCCATAATAGTAATTATCCCCCAGAAAGGTCAGCTCCCGTTCTCACTGAAGTGTACAGCATATTTCAAATGGAAAGAGTATGTCAGAGATAGCTGTGTAATTATCATAATAATGCCTTACATTTGGTACTTGTCAATTCCAAGCTCTTTGCAAGTTATATGCACAGAGAACTACCTCTTGTCGCCTAAAAATACAGACAGCTCCGGGGCTTGAGTTATATAGAAGAGCTTTTTTCGTGTGCGTGGCTCCTCCTGAACTTAAAAACTGACTGACATTTTCAAGGCTGGGAGAGGAGGATACCATCTGCAAAGGTAAAGGAGATTTTCTCGTGAAGGAAAGTTTTACCATTCTTAAAAGCTCCGCAAATGGACAACAACAAAATGTGGATTTTGCCTAGTTCCCCCCCCCCCCCCCCCCGTGAGCTGAAAGAGAATGACTGGCTCAAAGTCAGCAAGCTTTTATGCCCAAGGCTGGAACTGGAACTCACAGTTTCCTACTGATTGGCCCAAAGTCAGCCAGCCAGCTTCCATATCTTAGGCGGGACTAGAATTCACAACCTCCTATGATTGGTCCAAAGTCACCTAGCCCTCTTTTATGCCTAAGGCAGAACTAGAACTCATAATCTCCTGGTTTCTAGTCCAATGCTTCACCACTACACCAAATTGGCTCTCATTCTTGTCGATGATAGGTTGTTATTTCTGTTGTGGCACACTCCTCATTCTGTAGTCTTCGGAAGGAATGGGAAACATCTTCCCAACCAGCATTAAGATCATAGTCTGCTCTTATATTCCCAGCATGAAACTGAAAACATAGTTTAATATTCAAGTATCTCAATATATTTCCAAAACAATAATTGTTGGGTCTGAAGTGCCTCCAGCATGTAGTGGTTTTTTTTTGTTTTGTTTGTTTTTTTGGACTTTCCACCAATACATTTTCCCGTTCCTGCTTGATGTTATTTTTTGCTTGGCCCTCATTATCTTTCTTTTTATTTGGCCTTGTTGCTGTTTACTAATATTGTTCTCAGCAACCTGTACAATTTTTGCAACAATGCCATGGAGTGGCTGTTCAGTGAAATTGCAGCAGGGAGGCATCTATATCATGGACATTTCGTCAAGGAAATCACAAAGGATCCACACAGCCTCTAGGGCTGAATGGCAGTCTAGGCAAGCGAGAGATAGAAGTCTGAGAACAAAGATAGGGAACTGCTGAGAAACAGCTACAACCGGACCACCAAAAAGATACTAAATTAGCATTGGGGGGAAATCACACATTCTTCTGATAATGGGTATATTAGCACCGACTAGGCTAGTTTCAAAGCAATATCTGAATCGGGAAATGTTGCCTGTATCTCTATGGGAAGAAAGGCCATTTACCCCAAATTGGAAAGCTATTTGATATTTATCAGACTAAAAATTTCCTCTGACAAACACAAATACAGCAGCTGCAATTTAAAGGCAGCACCTCCCTTCTCCCAAAGTGTCGATTTCGGGGATAAAGATGACTTTCTCTCCTAAATCCACTCGCAGACAGATTTACGTCACTCCGGGCAGTTACAAAAAGAAATGGGTTCTCTGCATAGTTCAGACTGCCAGGGAAACTTTATACCTAACTTGCACTAAATGGGAATGAACTAAGTGACCTTAATAAACTATAGAACACCTGTAAATCACTTGGCAGACTAATCACTCGGCAGGCTTGGAGGAGAAAGGCTTCACCAGCAGCATTCATCAAGGTGATGGACCTTAGCAGGTATTCTGGCTGTGCAGTAAACAACCTCAAATTGCATTTTATCAGACTTACTCTCAAGGTCATGGTAAAACTGGGCCTATCCTGACCTTTGACCCCCTCTTTTCCTTCTCTCTCAGTCTCCAGTTTCTCTCTCTTTGTGAAATGCTAAGCAGCTTAAGCCAGAAAAGCTTTGCTTCCCCCCCCTTCTTTTTAAATATAGTCTGAGTCCAACAGGAGCACTGAAAACGAAAGAAGGCTTATTAGAGATGAATATTTAAATTCCAACGGTTACCTAAGAAAAGATTATGCTGAAAAGCAGAGAAAGCAGCCTCCAGCATCAGCCCAGGTTATCAGAATGAGCCACACGTGGGTCCCACAAGCATTCCTAGAAAATGGAAAAGTCAGATGACTCTCCATCTGAAAGGCTGGGAAGGTTACAGGGGAGAAATGTCACTGCAGGGGTGGGGGGTGTTTTCTGGTAAATTGATATTTTGCGATGGGTCTTATCCATACCTAAAGAGGTATGCATTTTCAGCTGCTAGATCAGATCAGAAAACAATACGATTTAACCATTTGCCTGAGATTTCCAACTGAAATCTCAAAGTATCTATTCTAATAGATGCTTTCAAATTGAGTCATAGATTCTGTTATCTGACAGGCCTTTGCCCTTGTTGGCTGGGTGACTCTGGGCCAGTCATTCTGTCTTAGCCCAACGCATGTAGGAGAAGGAGTGGCAGAACCTGGGGGCAGAGTTAAAAGAGGGATCAGTCTAGAATCCCTATGTAGCCACAAATGAACAAACGAATTCCATTGACCCTTAACTAACTCCTAGCAGGTTCTAACCATTAATTGAGAAGATTCTTGTCCATAGACATGAGTAGCAGTAAATCGGTTTAATTGGACTGATGCACATGTGGACCTGATCTTTTGTGCCTGACAACTCACATCTGAAGGTTGTTGCTGTGGGGAAGAGGAGGAGCAAGGAATATTAGGTATGTTCACCACCTTGAGTTGCTTATAAAAATAATAAAGGTGGGATATAAATAAAATAAGTAAATAAACGCCCAAAGGAATGTTTACAAATATTATCCACCACTGATGAAAATTCCACCTGAAACCTATTTTTAAAGAAGACAATCAACACCTTCTCCTCTCCACCTCCTTTACTAATTTTTGTTCTCTCTTTCTTCTCCGAAACTCATATGCTGGAAGGCAACTTACTGAAAATGTGAGTTGAGAATGGGGGATAGATTAGTGTAGATTTTGTGCTAGTAAAAGAACAGCATAAGGTCCTCTGTCATTAGTATTCTCAACAGCATCAATTCTGTTCAAGTTTATTACACGCATTAATCAAAGAACCGAGTAATCTATACACATCATTCGGGTTCTTCTTCTTTGAGTTGAGAGCATTCTGTAAAAACTTGAGCCAAAGCATGAACTGCCTTTCAACTTTGATCTATTTTACTGTATCTTTGGTAGAGAAAGTCACTTCCTTCCTTAATTATCAAATCGAAATCTGCTTGACAGAACTGAAAGGACACTTGTTTAATTGCAAAGGGCTTACTACAGATGTCTTTGAATTTCCCTGCATGATCTCTGAAGGCACAGCTTTAAAAATACTAAGCAGTATGTTTGAAATGAATTCATAACGGTAAGACGGGAAATCTGTATGCACCATACTCGGTCTCAGTCTTGAAATGTTCTATTCTCGTAAGCACAAAATGTGTCAAGGGAATCTCCTGTCCTACCTGATTTTTTAAACAAGGTCTAAGCTCCTTCAAAATAAAAGGCAACATAAGCAGGGGGTTCTAGAAAGCATCCTGGGAGACACAGAAAATAGGTGGGCATTTTAAACACTCCTTTGGTTAACAGCCACACTCCCAAGATAGCTATCCAAAATATGTGGGGTTCTTTTTTTTTTGGGGGGGGGAAGAAAATAAAAAGATCTTCCAAAATTCCAAAGGTGCTCACAAGTGTGAAATGTGGAGATGCTTTAGGAATTACACCTAATGGCCTAAATCTAGGTATACCAGGGGTCCCCACCCCCAGGCCATAGCCCACAACTGAGCCATGAGCTATTTGGAACCAGACCACAGAAACGGTGGGCAAGCATGCGCACATCCCCACTTGCATAAGCAGCGGGTGAGCGCGTGCACATGTGCTCGTGCAAATGGACCTGTGCACACACTTGCTGGCCACTCATGTGAAAACATCCCTTTCTCCCCCTCACTGGTCCACAAAGCCGGAAAGGTAGGGAACTCTAAGTATAGGCTTCGTAGTATCCGCAGCAGAACATCCAGGTTCAGCCACAGTTTCATTCCATACAGCATTAACCTTGTGAACTCTCAAGCCTCCTCCTTCCGTTATATATTCAAGATGGACAGTATTTAATATTTATTCGTTATGTATATGTAGGGGGGTGGTTCTATACATATGTTGTACATAGTATGTTTTAGGTGTGTGTCATGTGTGTGTTTCACTTTGAGAGCGGGCAACTAAATTTCATTTTTGATGTGTGCCGTTGTGCCCACAGTAAAAAAAAAAAAAAGACAATAAAGGTTATCTTATCTTATCTTATCTTATCTTATCTTATCTTATCTTATCTTATCTTATCTTATCTTATCTTATCTTATCTTATACAATATGTACAATCACTTCTTTATTTAAGTTCTAAAGATAGAATGTAAGGCATTGACAACCCTCCAGATGTTGAATATATAGATAATATATAGATATAGATGGATATAGAGATAGAGATAGAGATATAGATATAGAATATATAGATAAAGGCAATGTTGATGATTTTGTTGGATTTCTACTCTGGCTTTTCTCCAGAAACTCAAAATTTAGACCAACTTCAAACTCATATTGAGGCCAACTTCCTCCTCTGATTGTTTTTCCTAGTGGACATGGCTAACCATGACTGAGGCAGAGTTACTGGCTAAAAAGTATCCAGGGAGTTTCCATGACTGAGTCTGGACATGACTCAAAGTCTCCTAGCCCAACCTTTACTTCTACTAGCTCCACTTAGGAAAATGAATCATCAAAGATAATTATAATGTAAGATAGCCCAATAGCACATAAAGAGCTATAGCTTTTTCTTGTCTATTGTGGGTGAAAGGGAAATCACATTAAAATTGATTCATGCCTTATCACTGAGCGTAAAATAAAATAGTTGAAGCCAATTCATGGAAACATGAGGAAACTCACCTGGGGCATGTCCAGTTTAACACAGAAAACTGCAAGGAATATTTTGAGAAACAAATATCTAGGCAGGAGAAATTGGTGAAGAAACCATTGCAAAAGCTCTTTCAACGCTATAGCTAGCTTTGTTTGAAATACTGCCCAAACACATCTCAAATTAAGGAGACATTGTAGGAAAAGGAGTGGCAGAAGCTGTGGAGGGAGCTTGAAGAGGAATCAGCCTAGAATCCCTATGTAGCCACAAGCAGACCAACTCAAAAGCCTCCTTGAATTCCATTGACCTTTATCTAACTCCCAGCAGATACAGTTAGTTGAGAAGATTTCTTTGCATACGCTTTTTAGCAACAAATCAATTTAATTGGACCTTAATGCTGGGCCTGCTCTTTCATGCCTGACAAAAATGTTGCTGGTGTTATGCTGATTATTTTGCATTATTAAATTGTTGTTAGCCATCCAGAATCTTGACAATGAGATGGGTGACCATGTAAATTGAAAAACAAAACAAAACAAAAAAGAAACATCTTAAGCAGACTTGGTTGCTGTAGTAGTTCTTGTTGTTACTATGAGGATTATTACATCGTGATTGTCACCCTCATAAATCTTTCTGAATGTTAAGAAAATAATTCCACTGTAGAAACTGGAAATATTTAAAATGCATCCATTTAATGAATTCCTTTTGGGGTTGAAGGGCAAGTGAATTATCATCATGTGGAAAGCACATATATCTTAGTAGAATTATGAGTTATAGCTCTGGAGATGGATATATGACTAGATCGTCTCATTGCAGAAAACTAGAGCTCTGCATAATAAATGATATCAAATTTTGAAGATGACATGAAGGATCAATCAGAGGTTTAACAGTTTTCTCGGGAAGTCAATGCCCTCCCCCCCCTACTCTTTCCTCGTTGTTGAGAAGCATCTTGATTTGAGATGTTTGAGGTTGACTTCAGCTGGGATGTAAACTTGTGAATTAAGCCACATTGGAATTGTCTTGCTTGTATGATTCACCCAAGGGGAGTGTCCAAAATGGTCAAAAGATTCAAGCATCCTGGGACAGTAGTTTCTGTATGAAATCTCCAGGCGCCCATGAAGGGTCTGAAGGATAAAGTTTCTTTGATGCCAATGTTTGTGTGTGCTTCCTTCCCACCCAAAGTTACATGCATTTAAAATAAATTTTGTGACAGATTTTCAAGTATAAAAACATGTATCTACACTATATGGGAATGATTATAGAACAACGCATTATATTATTTTAAAAAAAAACTTATAAAATTGCTCATGCAAGACAAAATCCATAGAGTCATCTCTTTAATGGAAAACACCTGCATTAGAAGGTGTTTAAATCAATATCCATACTTAAGATTTTTACACTGTGTTTTAATCAGATTGCAATCAATAGACAAACTGGCCCAAACAAAATTCTGATCAGATAAAAAAAAAATGAAACTCTAAGGCCTCCAGGAAGATAAAAACTCCACCTCTCAGTCCATCTTGACAACCATTTTCCCTTCTACCATCCCAGCTTGAAAGGAGTGAGGTTCAAGCAGTGGAACCGGTTTATTTAAACCAGTAACAAACGACCCAATCATATCTAGAGATAATCAGGAATTGAGACCTTCTGCAGAGAAGGCATGTATGGAACATCTGAACCACATCCATACATTTATTGATTTATTGATTAGATTTTTATCCCACCTTTATTATTTCAAAAGTAACTGAAGACAGCAAGGATACCTAATATTCCTTTGTCCTATTTTCCCCAACAGCCACCCTGTGAAATGGGTTGGGCTGAGAGAATGACTGGTTCAAAGTCACCAAGCTGGCTTTTACACCTAAAGGCAGGAATAGAACTCACACTCTCCTGCTGATTGGCCCAAAGTCATCCAGCCAGCTTTCATGCTTAAGGCAGAATTAAAACTCACAATCTCCTGGTCATTGGCCCAAAGTCATTCAGCCAGCTTTCATGCCTAAGGCAGGAATAGAACTCACACTCTCCTGGTTACTAAGCCAGCATCTTCAGCACTACACCAAACTGGCTTGCCTAACACAATCCACGTTTTCCTTGTTTGAAATCCTTGATCCTATGTCATTCTCTAATTTAACAGATCTCAGATAGCAGATCCTTGCAAGGTTTTTTTTTCTTTCTTTTAATGCTGCAGAAAGATGCTCCAATGTCTTTCTGCTCAAAGCTGGGCAGAAAGCATTGTTTAGTTTGACTTAATATAAGGCTACTTCCCATATCTTTCTAAATAATGCTAAAATATACAGTAATCTGTGTTTTGACTATTAACTACAATTTGTAACTTTAAAGCAACATTGCCTGCACACTGGGGCAATTCTAGGCCACCAGACAGCAACATTTGCAATCAACCCCATGATGAATATGTAATATCATTATAGTAATGGGTGTGCAGGACTATTATTTCAGAAACTTAATTTGATTGTAGATTCTCCCCCCCCCTTTATTCCTGTTGTGAGTGTTTGCAAGTGCATTTGTGTGTGTATGTGAGAGAGAAATAGACAGAAAAGCCCAGTCAGGGGTCTTCAGAATTCAGAAGCTAGGTGAAAATCTACATCAAATTGATCAGCGTATAATAAAAAGATAGATTATAATATCCCAGCAGATTGCATAAGGGAGAGATTTGAACACTTTGGGTTCTGAAATGGCTGACTGCCATTTTGCATCAACTCTGAGTAACCCTTTACTTATCAGCGATCCCCCAAACATCCATTAGTTATACAGGTGCATTTTAATGGGCTTCTCTAAAATTTGCTGGCAGAGCAAACATTAACTATTTGGAATAACTGGCAGATTTACAAGCTCAACTGGATGCCTTTTGCTATCCAGGGTGTTGCATGTCAGCACGCCAACCATTGAAATAATTAACAATCATTCTGCGCCAAAAGTTGTTTCCCAACTGGACACAGAGCTATGGGCTAGTGGTTTGATGTCAAACAAGAAAAAAATAATTTTTAAGTTAGGTGCATAACCAGATTTGAGAAATGAGGAAGTTCGTGGTATCTTCTGCAAATTATCACTGTGGTTAATAAAATCTATTGGAAATCAGACTAAATGAACACATTATCTTACATTTAGACTGCATTACATTTCACATACTTTCCAAGTAACAAAAATAAGATGTCAGATGCTCTTCTATATATTCTTGAAGCTCCATAAGAGTCTCTCCAAAATAAACAGCTATTTCTTATGTGTGGAAGATGAGGATAATGCCAAGACTCATGAGAACTGCCTGTTCCTGCTTCAGGGCTTTTGCATGTCACTGATCATTATGTGCTAATGCCTTGTGCCTTGGTGGCATTTGACTTATGCTTTCTGCAATGATTCCCTTAATTGCTCCATATATATATATATATGTGTGTGTGTGTGTGTGTGTGTGTGTATGTATATATGTATATATGTGTGTGTGTGTGTATATATTGTGACTTTCCCCCCATTGCCGGCAATGAGGTGGGCGCGGTTTCATCATGACGCATCCTGCCCGCGGGCCGGCATTTTGACATGCCTGAGATAGATAGATAGATAGATAGATAGATAGATAGATAGATAGATAGATAGATAGATAGATAGATAGATAGATAGATAGATAGATAGATAGATAGATAGATAGATAGATAGATAGATAGATAGATAGATAGATAGATAGATAGATAGATGGATAGATGGATGGATGGATGGATGGATGGATGGATGGATGGATGGATGGATGGATGGATGGATATGGATAGATAGATATGGATAGATAGATAGATAGATAGATAGATAGATAGATAGATGATAGATAGATAGATAGATAGATAGATGATAGATAGATAGATAGATAGATAGATAGATAGATAGATAGATAGATAGATAGATAGATAGATAGATAGATAGATAGATAGATAGATAATGGAGAGATAGATAGATAGATAGATAGATAGATAGATAGATAGATAGATAGATAGATAGATAGATAGATATACAGATACAGATATAGATTCAATAATGTTTATAAACATCCTTATAGACTTTGCCTAGATTATTATCTTTGCTTAGGAGAGCAGAATTAAAAGAACATGATGGGAAGTGAAGTGAAGTGTTTACAAATAATGGATCCAGTGAGATGGGGGAGAGAGGATTGCATGCTGTTTCCCACCATGTTATACTAGGTGTATTGACAATTCATGTTAGTACCCCAGATAGGGTTGACTGATGAGCATTCAAAAATACTCCTCTAGGTTGAACAATAATAAAACATTCATCATACTTCTTCCCCTTTTGTTTTTGTTAAATTTAACAAAGCGTTTCCTCAAACCTCACAAAATAGAGCAGAGTCGGGCTCAACACCAAGAATAACACATGGTAATTCTTCCAAGCTGAGTTTCACAGTATTGTTTCGCAGCCAGACTGAAGACTCTACTATCTGCATCTACAGTATTCTTTGGGAACTATTAGGGAGAGGCTGTCTTCACTCCTATTCTCTCACACTAATGTCTGGGCTCAGTTGCTTCTTACTCCTCTAGGTCTAGGATGCACCCCTTGCCTCCTGGGGATCCACCTCCTCAATACATTCCAGCACAGTTAGCATTGTTAAATTGTGATTTCTGATGTCTGCATTTCCAATGCAAGGGTATTTAACTGCAGGCACCTCTGCATGTGGCTTTGGCAAGGCTCCTGGACTGCCACTATACCGATGTGTTCTTGTGCCATCAACTGCATTGGAGAGCTCAGTCGCTTTATTTCCAATTCAGCTGTGACCCAGGAGAAATCCTGAAGTTCCTAGCACTTCCTATGGATGGGGATTCTCATACTTTTTTTTTTTCTCCAGCTCTTCTTTCTTTCAACTGAGCAAAGACTCTTTTTCATTTTCCTCTTTAAAATGGGCAAAGTTCTCCCTCTCTCTCTAGACACCAGTTGTTCTATATTGAACTTGCAGCTTCATGAAGGGCTTTCTGACCACCACCACCACCACCCTTTTTTAAAAAAAACTCTCCTATTGTCTAGTTATTGTCAAGTGTTGGTTGGCTCAAAATGGATGTGGTGATGACACTTGCAGGAGGACGGCGAATTGGTTTGTGAGAGTTGGGGAATACAAATTATGGCTGTATGGAAGAATCATAAAACTCTGAGCATTTATGCATCCTGAGTATTTATGAGCAGTTTCGTACCTTCCATATCCGTCTACAAAAGTTAGGACATAAATCTTATCCAACATAAAATGTGGTTGCAATCTAAAATTACTGTAGCGTTGGGACACTCAGAGATAGGAGGTGTGCTCCTTACAGCTAAGGATCAAAGGGAGTCATGTGGGCCTATTCCAGAGGCTAGTCCCCTTTGGAGTGAACACAGATATAATCAGCAAAGGCCTTTCACAAAAGGAGACACCCCTGTAGATACAGCTCTCCAGCGTATCAAAGACACCAGAAGCAAAATCGCCTGAAGCAAATTAATGAAAGAATTCCCCTTCTATAGCATAACCCTCAAGTTACACAAAAGCCTGTGAAGTCCAAACTTTGAAAGCAACCGCTGAGATTTCAAGCAAAGGCAAGAGAATGCAGACAGCTAGCCAGAATACCTTTTGCTAGCTCCTAGGATACCACAGCCTAGGGAAATTATGTGTCAATTTATTTTTCAATGGCATTGAAAGTGATAAGATATATTTCCTCGTCAGGCTGAAAGGGCAAAGAGATAAAACAACTAACCACGAACCCTCTTGCAAGAGCAGCCCGTAATAGGTACTGACCTACAGAAAGAAATTGAATTAGCAGAATTCATGCTCCACCCCACACGTTTTCGGCACCAGCCTGTATTTGAAAAGGAGGCCATCTTTTTCAGCCATGGTATCTTCTTACAATTATTCGAAAAAGTTAAAACACAAACTCCAAAACAAAACAAAAAAGTTTTTTTCCCTCCAAAAACAAAACACAGACATCTAAAAAAAAAAAAAAAATGTATTCTGCTAAAACTACTTCAGGGTCATCCTACCCCTAAGTTGAGTGAGAAAGTGCTTGCAGGGGGAGATTATAGTAAAAGGAATGCAGATCAACTATTTCTGTGAGTGAAGCGTGACTTGGAAATACATTTGGCTCAGATTCCATCTTTCAAGGAGGAGGATGCTATTTCCCTTGTTCACCAATTACGGGGCTGGCAAGCAGTGGTGCCAGTTGAATGTTAAAGTGTTAATTCATAAGGAGACAAAAACAGCAAGGCATTGGGAATTTAGTCGTGAGGAAGTAAACTATAAGTAAACTATAAAACAGCAGAGACTCACTCTAACGTGAGTCGCTTCCTGATTTGTAGATCACAACTCACATTGGTACAGTCAATGGTCAGGGATGAGTGATTGATTGATTATGTGCTTTCAAGTCATTATTTGACTCCTAGCAACCACATGGATGAATTTTCTCCATGAGGCCAGGGATGATGGGAGCTATAATCCACAACATCCAGAGAAAGACTCATTGGAAGAGTACTTCTTCAACAAAATATATGTGTTAAAAACAAGGATTTGCTTCTTTGCATCATAGCAAGATGGGGGCCTCCATCCAATCCATCAAGAGGAAGACACATCATATAATCACAGAAGGTCAATGGTTCATCCGAACTAGGCATCCATTGATGAAGATAATGCTGTTGATCCTGTTAAATATTTGTGGCTTTGTTTTTTCCCCCAAAAGTAACTATTGTAAAAGCTTCAAATCCATCAAGTCATAATTGAAAGCATTAAAAGAGGGCTGGGAAACCAAAAGCCCAAGGGTTACATGGATCTCTCTGGAAATTGTTCATTAATGTTATGAAAAATATAAGTGCATTAAGCTTCCCCTGCATTTATGGAGTGAGCACATCTGCTGTGTTTAAAATCAAAAATCTAAAAAAAAAAACACCAACTCCCTGCCCCCAAATGTCATACATCACCACCACACTCCCTGTGACCTTGCAAAAGGGAGTAGGGAGCAAATAGGTTTTTCTTTTTCAAATGAAGGGCAAGGAGTTTGTCTGGCTGTTTCTAAGCCATTCTTGAAGTCAATTCATACTCTCTAGTCCTCTTCCTTATCCATTGCAATAGGAAGACCGAGTCAAGAATGCTAGGACAGCAGGACATTGGGACACCCCCCCCCCAAACAAATGAGAAAACATCCCTTCCAAATGCAGTTAAGATGGTTTACTACATTTTGAAGTGAAGTAATACACATTAGTATAAAAAGAGGAGGAGGTTTCCTTTAAGTTCTAACATTACTTAAGGACACTATCAACCGAGTTGCTTAAGGCTACTTAGCAATTTCATGGCAGAGCCGAGCACTGCAGACTTTCTGATTTGTGGCTTAGCCCCTTAGCCATTATCCCATGAATCTGACTAATCCTTCAAAATAAATAAGTAAATCTAAGCTGGTGGCTGTCAACATACCCTATGGTTGTGAATTCAATAATTTAAATGAAGCATTATGCATTCATGAAAGACAAGCCCAAAATTCTCCTGAGAATACATACCTTGGTGTTTCCAAATTGAAAACTGCTGGAAGTTAGAAAGTTAAAGAACCTTTCCCCTTCTTTACCCTTTCATATGCATTTTTCTCTATTTATCTCCCATCATGTTCAACCAAGTCTTTCACAACTGCAGCTGTTTGTCTGAAGCATCTGTTTAAGGGTCCGACAGCAAAGGCAGGATTCTTTAAATTGTTGGTCTTGAGGGACTCCCTTTTTTCATACTGCTTCACCTGTATTACACATGTGGCATGATGTATATTTTATATATGTGTGTGTGTGTGTGTGTGTATATATATGCTTTGAATCTTTCACTCAAACAGTTACAGGCTGATTTTTTTCTAAAACAAACAGCTTCTTTGTAATGCCAGAAGAACAAAATAGCTATGTATTCCCTTTCAAGGCAGTGTGCATTTTACTACATGTTTTATGTGGAGTTTGGTAAGGGGTGTGTGTGTGTGTGTGGTTTTTTTTTTTTTAATGTTTACACTAGGGATTAGGTTTTTAAAACCAACTTCTAGTTCCTTTCCGGAAAGCTTGTAACATAAAGAAGATAATTAGTTCTGTGAGACAGCTAGATGTTAGCCGGGAGAATCTGCAATATGAAAAATGTTTTCCTTTCCTTGATGCCTTAAACCCCAAGTAGCCTAAGAGGGTTTTTTTTTTCCCTTTGGCTTCAACTTAACTGTGCAAAGAATAACATTTGCAGAGAGACATGCCTGAAGAATTTCCTTCATCATTCTCTGTTTGCTAAAATTATTCCCCTGTAATCTTCTGAAAGAATTTCACTGCTGGGTTGGGTAGCCGAGTATTGATTATCCACATGTTCCAAATTTCAGTGTTCTGTGTACAAGGTAATTTCATTATCTGCCTTTGTTTAAACGGTAATTTTATTTACCTAGTATATTACTGCATTTAATTTTGCAGACAGGATTCTGGGTGGCACTTGAGCATTTGGGCTAATTCTCAAGGCTTTTTCACGGCTACATGCTAATTGCTTCCACTTATATATTATGTACCACTATACCATATGAACTCGGGGCTTATGTAGCTTCGGTATAAGAACTAAGGAGAAATTTCCTGTACAGTGAGAACAATTAACCAGTGGAATGGCTTGCCTTCAGAAGTTGTGGGTGTTCCATTCCTGGAGGTTTTCAAGAAGAGACTGGACAAACCATTTGTCTGAAAAGGTATAAGAGGTCTCCTGCTTGAGCAGGGGGTTGGACTAGAAGACCTCCAAGATCCCTTTCAACTCTACTATTATTCTGCTGTTTTGTATTGTATGTGTTGATTTTGGGCACATGAAAGTGCAAAGAAATGAGCAAAACGGAAGCAAAATGCATTTTCTTTGCCATTTCTTAGTTCAAGGCATCTATTCAGGCAGTTCCTCTCCCTGTGTATCTCTGATTTCAAATAAAATAGCATTATGTTTTGATCAGCAGGCTTTCTGTTGGCTTTAAATCATTTCTGCAAGATTAACTGATCCTTAACCTACCCTTCAGGCCTGTTGCAAGATAGCTCCCTGCAAGGAGAAGCAGGCAGCTGGTATTTTTCTTAAGACAATCCTTCACCAGCATCACCACACTGCTATATTGCCCAGTTCACTGACAGCTCCAGGCCAAACTTGGATGAAAGCTAAATAGAGTCGAACCCAGTTACCATTTAGAAGACTAGAAGGAAATCCCAAAAGTGTAGATTGGGTTGGGAAGTTGAAAAATAAATGAAATAATATCCTGAAAAAAGGCAACCACAATCTGCTTCTGTACTGTGTCAAGAAAGCTATATGGATGTGTTAAGCAGGAGTCAAGCTTGACTGAAGGGAGTTGTTATTTTTTTAACAAATATTTTTACAGATTATAGTCTGTACCGAAGGACAAACTAAGTCTTCCTTTTCAAGATATGCAACCTAAACCTGGTTTTAAATAGAAGTAAACTGTTTAAAAAAGAGAACAGGAACTCTGAAAGTACACTTCAACAGTGAACTTCTAGGAAGCAGGCGTAGCAATCAGCTGATCACAGTCCTACCAATGTGTGTGTGTGTGTGTAATTATTTAATATTATATTCCCCCCAAGTTTCAATGAGGATGGTGATGAGGGTGGTGGTAGCAATGATGTTTATTAGTATATTTATTAAACGATATCAGAAATAAGCGAGCACTCCATAAGTATGGCACCACTATGTCTACCACATTGTCCCTGGTAGACACCCGCCATAATAATTCCTTTCAACAATTCACTCACAAAAAATAGTGGCTGTTCCATCTTGATTTGTCTCCTAAACTCATCTGCTCACAGCCTTCCTACTCTTCTGTACTCCAATTTTCCACCATCTTCAATCCACCAAAGTCAGAATTTCATGCTCTTCCCAGCCAAAAAGTTGCTATCACTTCTTTCCTGGTGTTAAGATACCGATCAGTTAAAGCATGATAGGTTAGAGACCATGAAACTTCATATTATCAGTCTGAAGAGAATATGATTTCATTAATTAAACACATGCTTAAACTGCAGGCATCCTTCGGCTGTGTGTTCAGATTATGGGTCTGCATTTCTCCAGTTTGTACTATGCCAGGACAGGTAGAGAGAGAGAGAGAGAGAGAAAACTGGACTTCTGAACATTATAGACCTCAGGCTCTCTCACAAGGCAATCCTCCATAGATATTCTCAAAAGTAATCAGCATTAAGCCCAAAGAGATATTCTCAGATATGTGCACATAGGTCCACAACCTTAACTAAGCACTTTGATATTTCTTTATTCAACTCCCTGGACATGCTTTGCTAGGCAATGGCACTCCTGCAGACCGGACGTATCCTTGATTTAGCTGCTCATTTCTTCCAACATCATTTACATGTGATCATGCTACTTGTAACCAGAGGTTGTATTTATCATATGAAAGCCCAAACACTGTTCTTTGACAAGTTACATTACTTTAGGAGCACTTCAAAAGAAGCATCAGTAGTTCGCGCCTAATTATTCCTGCATTAGTTAGGTGATTCATCAGATCTGATTACGTTTGCATAATGAATTTACCAAATCCAGATAAATTAGCGAGATTCAGTCTATATAGGTCCTTACCATTCAGCCGTGTGTTATTTGTTTTCAACTCACCTCCCCCCCATTCTTTTTTTTTTTTTTAATATAAGCTAATTAGCCCAAATCATTTGTATTTGCAAAAGGGCTTGCAACACACATAAGGAATGATGAGCTTCTAAGTAAGTAAATGAAAATGCATGCAGCCTACATTAATTGTGACAGAGGCTTCATAAAGCATTAATATCTTTCAGCTATCTCCGTTTTCCGTCATTATAATAGGCCTAATTGAGATGAGTGGATAAAACAATGCTGTGCCCATTACTAATGATGCCGCACACGGATTGCTAAATGAACATATTTAGGCAGCGTTTCAGTTTCTGAACCGATGCGTGCAAAACGATGTTTTATTTCTAGTTGCAAAGAAAAAAAGTGGCCCCCTTTCCTAGGAATTCTAACAACTGCACTTCCTTTTTCCAGGGCAAATTCAATTTGATTGGCAAACTCTGACTACAAGTCCTGGCGTTGGTGGCTTTCAAGTGTTCTCCAGGGTGAACACTGACTATCTCAAAGGAAAGATAAATAATGATGAGGCTGGCTTCTCTGAAATTCAGCCACTGCTATATCAAAGCTTTTCAAAATTCAGTTCTAATGTCAGCATTATGGGGCCCTTCGAAGGCCACCTTCAGCAGGGCATCATTGCCAACCGTGGCTTCCAGCTGTTGCAGCTGTTCCTTCTCCTTATTGATCTGCAAAGAACGATGGGGGCTAAAAAAATAATAATACTGTAGAAGGAGCCATAATTGTCAATGGCGCTCTGCCTGGCAATTGTATGAATTGGGCCCAGAAGGAGAAAGCAAGCAGAAAGTGACAACTGTAGGGAATTACAGCACGACACCAACTCACATATAAGAGGAAGCAGGAAGCTTCTGATGTTAAATTTATTCTCAGTTGTGTCTGCCACATCCTCTTTTCAGACTGCACCCAGGTGGGTACTAGAATATTTGAAATAAAATTAGCAGGCCAACATGTGTCTTGTCTCCAGACATGGGGCGGTAGGTGATGGTCTCGCTGTGCAGATGCCAGAAACCCCAGCTGTTTAGAGCTGTAGGTCATAATACTTTCATTTCCTTAGGTCATTATTAGAATCTGATTTTCCCCATACCCCCCATCTATATAAACGCACTGCATTCAGAACAGCTGACAGACTGGCATATACTATGAAAGCATCCCATGAGCTCCATTATGTATCTCTTATCAGTGTTTGTTTTCAGCTACAATAGAAATCAAGAGCCAGTTTGGTGTAGTGGTTAAGACATCAGGCTAGAAATCAGGAGACGGTGAGTTCTAGTCCTGCCTTAGGCACAAACCAGCTGGCTGACCTTGGACCAACCGCTAGCAAGGAGTTAATGGCAAACCACTTCTGAAAAACCTTGCCAAGAAAACTTCAGGCAGTCTCTGAGAATTAATGGAAGAAAAAAAGATAATACAGGTAATCCTCAATTTAGTTCGTTTAATGACATTTCAAAGTTACAACGGCATTGAAAATGGCCATTTTTCACACTTACGACCTTTGCAGCAGCCGCACGATCATGTGATCAAAATTCGGACGCTTGGCAACTGGTTCATATTTATGACTGTTGCTGTGTCCCGGGGTCAGGTGATCCCTTTTGGCGACCTTCTGACGAGCAAAGTCGATGGGGAAGGCAGATTCACTTAACAACCAGGTTACTTACTTAACAACAGCAGTAATTCACTTAACAACGGAGGCACGAAAGGTCATAAAATGGGGCAAAACTCACTTAACAAATGTCTCACTGAACAACAGAAATGTTGGGGTCAGTTGTGGCCATAAGTCAAGGACTACCTGTCATATAAATCAAATCTTCAGGGAAAAAAAATTCAGACAGGATGGGATAACTGCAAGGGTTAGGGTTTATGCATAGGATTTACAAAATAGGTGGGGGAAGAAGCGAGGAATCAAAAGACCCATAGACAGAAGCATATCTTGTCAATCTATAAAAATGGCAAGGATTTGTTTTCTCTGTTTCTCCTATGTACAGGTGCACCTCGTACGCGCTTTTAGCCAGAAAAAAACATATGATTTGAAACTCACTAAAATGGGTCAGAAACAGACAGCTTTGCCAAGGTGCTAAATGCTTCTCTTCATTCAGGCACTGAAATGTCACTTAGTTTTCTTGAAATTGTTTTAACAGAAATGATTTCAACTCGCCCCCCCCCGATTGGGATAATTCAACCGAGCAATGGTTAATCTAGAAAGTCAGTCCTTTTACAACAAGGTAAACAATACATTGGAGCTGATTTAGAGATTAAAAACTTCAAAAACTGAGACCGGCTCACAAATGTTTTAAAAAATGTGCATGGAACTTAATTGAACTGATGTTGCTAGGATTGCCAGAAATGATTGCTGAAAAGGAGAGAAAGAAAATTCTATTTGATAACGTAATGTCACACAAACAAGGCTAGATTGTCAATTTTTTCTACAGTCCATTTCAGTTTCACAGAAACTCCGTTTCCCTTAAAAAGCAGAATTTCCTTTGTGTTTCCTTTGAAACTTTCAGGTTTTCTTACTGTGTGGTTTCCCCCCCCCTTAAATCAATAGCGGTATCCCAAAATTTGGACAAGTAGGCAATTTGAATGATAAATGACATTCCAAGCCATTTGTTAGTGTAGAAGAATGAATTATGCTGCTTTCCTTAAAAAGGCAAGGCAAATGAAAGACAGAGGGTCTATGAGATTTGCAAGTGGAGTCCAGAGGCAGATTCAGCAACCAGGTGTCAAGTATGAAGCTCTGGCAGCTACGTGCCTCTGCATTTCAACTTGCCTTTAGATAAAGAGGGTGGGAGGTATTACTTTCAAGTGAGTAGATGGAGAAACAAAGCTTCTTCAATTCAGCTGCAGACCGTGAGAGCCTGAAGCCTTGTCAAGGACATTAGAACAGGTGTGGATTTGAAGCAGACGGTTCCCATAACAAAGTGGACTTGCTGATACGGATTATGTAAGACATTGGGGGTTTGGCTGGGAAAACTATTGTTTAAGTCTATGAACTGGTGTGGGAACCTCAGAGGTAGTTTGCTTCGACATAACCATGCAGCATATCCAATAAACTGTAAGATTTTCGGAAATGGAATTAATCTGGAGTTTTATTTGGATTCTCTAGCTGATACCAGGTTTATTGGCTGAAAGCTAAACAGGAAGTGATAGTATGATGGAGAATGGAAAAGAGGAATCTCTACCTATTTGGATATGCAGCCTGACTTTCAAATACCAAATCTTCTACTGAGTACCTGATTGAGAAGCATCAATCACTTAACCTATTGATTTAGCTTTTCCACCTTTAGATGAACCTTAATTGCTTAGCATTTACATCTTGTTAGATTTACAGATGGTTAGAGGCATTTGCAGGAAAACATCAGAGGGCACAGATAACAGGATTCTTTTTTCCCCTCCTTTGCTCCGTCTATTTAACAGAACTTTCTCCTGCTTTGCACATACAGAGACTAACTCAGTGGTTCTCTATCTTTTCTTGACCGTGGACCCCCTTTTGTGGCCACAGACCACCAAGACTGAACTCAAGATTTAAATCATAACATTTCTTCAAGCCTTGGTGGACCCCCTGTGATGACATCATACCCCCCACGGGTCCGCGGACCACAGGTTGAAACCATTGCACTAGATGATTGTAGGAACAAATCTTAGTTATTTTTTTAAAGTAGGCTGTGTATTTGAAAAAAGATGGTGCATTTGCATAGTAGGGAACAAACTGAACACGGCACACAGAAGTTTAATTTATGCATCCAATATCCAGCCTTTTCCCCCCAATGAACTGAGATAATAAGTATATTAGTAGTAGGTGTCTTGGGTGCCATCCAACCGGAACACCACTTGAACACCATCGATGTTGAAAAAAATCACCATAAGTCAATTACAAAAGGTAGCTTTACCTGGAAAAGCTTACATCCTGCAGTGACGCATCTAACACCATCAGACACCAATATCTGCCTATCCTAGGTCCTTGGAAAGTGATGGGTTGATAAAAATCAAAACAATGGCTTGATAAAAATGCCAAATCCAGTCTAAACTTCTGGCTTATGGTGAAACCAGCCATAATAACACATGGGGATGCCTTTGAAGAGCACCCAGAAGCTTCAGCTGGTCCAAAATGCAGTGGAGTGGACAATTATGGGTGCTTTTCATTTGGTGCATGTGACAGCTCCGCTCTTCAAGTTGCATTGCTTTTCAGTATACTTCTAGGTTCAATTCAAGATGCTGGTAGTGACCTATAAGGCGGGCCAAGTTACTTGCTAGACTGCCTCTCCCCAATTGTATCTACCTGTCCTATTAGATCCAGCAGGAGAGACATGTCCAATCTATTGGGCACTATGGAACCAAGGAAGGTAACGTTTTCTGTTGGGACAACCTCCCTCCCCAGAACATCATTGCCCCAGAGATTAGATTGACCCTGATTCTACTGGCATCCCAAAAGTTCTTCAAGGTTTTGTTACTGAGCTGAGACTCTGTGTGTGTGTGTGGTTGAACCCATATGGTTAGATAGTGGGTATTGTCAAATCTTTCCATCTCTGTGTGCATAATAATCTCTATTTGGCTATGGTTCTATCAGTAGGCGATGCAGTATTATTTTGTGATTCCCAAAATGCATGTAGCAGACAGCAGAGGAGAAAAGGTGGCAACACAGAAGGATAAAATCAAACTAGAACTAAATACGCTCATGAATAGGTAGTGGATAAAGGTAGTACAAACTGGCACCTTGTCAAATTTCTACTTCATGATGTATAAACTATGAGCAAACTTCCTCCTCAGATGAAGATACCTTTTTTTTTTTGCAAAAAAGCATCTTTTCACTAGTTCAATATGTTTATTTCTGACATGCCACGTCTACAGTTTACATGTAATTAGTAATGGCTGTTTTCTATTTCCATCCCCCCAAAAGTATCAACGTCAGGGAAAGGAGGGGAGATCGTATTCAATACAACACTCTTTGCGAGGTTAGCTACTTACTACTCCCCTCATTTGCGGTGGAGATGCTAATAACTCCCCTTTCCTGGATTCAATTGCTTTTCAGACATTTGTAAAATAAGGCATTTTTAAAACAGTGGAAATGTGCATTTTATGCTACACAATTTTGAGGAGGGAAGGAAGGAAGGAAGGAAGGAAGGAAAGAAGGAAAGAAGGAAAGAAGGAAAGAAGGAAAGAAGGAGAAGGGGAGCGATTAAGACTGTTTTCCTCTATTGCCTATTCTAGGATTCTGAGGCTTGAAACCATCAATCTTTTCTTCATACTCTTTATTTATATGCAGAATAAAGGCAAGCAATATATAATGTGATAAAAGATGCAGCTTGCTTATGTGTTTAAGAGGAGCGTACTTTTCTTCTGGTGGAGGAGACATTCATGGGGAGTGATGCTATTTCCATGAGAAGATCTCAACAAGTGTCTTTTTTGACGGGACTGAAAACCATCAACCATTTCCAGCAGGTTGTAAATTCTTTAGAAAAGTTAACAAAATGGTTTTCTTTGGGTTTTTGTTTTGGTTTTTGTTGCTATTATTCTAGGCCAGACGCAGGCAGGCTTGCACTGATTGAAGGCTGTGCTTCGTGGGTGTGTGGGAGGACAGCAAAAGTTTTAATGGACCAAGCAATTATGCAAAACGAATGAAATATAACATACATGTGAAAAAGGCTTGAGATTTTCTTTTCTTCCCCACTCTCCAGAGGATATTGCAGAGGAATTTATCTGTGCTTTTGCTTTTCAACTATAATCAGTTTATAATAAATTTAGAGAAGAGTTTAGCGGGTTTCCTACCTCAAAATATTAGGAAAGTAAAATTAAGCAGTACAGACAGAGAGGGATCCAGAGACGATCAAAAATGACTTCAGGGGTCAAGGAACCTAGGGACATGATGAGTTTTCATGCAACAGAAACCAAAACAATGCTGCACTGCAAGTTCCTGCTCAGGACCAACATGTTTCCACACCGAGGGAACACGATGGGCACAGATATTCGACCTACACCTTCCAAAGCTGCTAGTAGTCCCTTTTATTTGCGGTGGATGCTATCTGTCTATAGGACTTGCACCCCAAGAAGTTACAGGAGTCTACCTGTTGTTAGAAAACAACAACAGAGAAACTTGTCATGTCAGATCAAACTGTTATGGCCCTAGACTCATGACTCAGACTCTGAATCTGATTCTGAAGAAGCTGCTCCAACTAAACCTGTGGAATGTCAGCCTCAGGAGAGACAAAGCCAGGAATCACATAAGGCTGATCAAAAACAGATACCATGTGAATAGCTGGATCAGTCAGATGAAGAGGATATAAGGCTGCCCAGCCCTTCCACTCAGCAAGTAGAATGGAGAGCAGAGCAGTGACATTCTATGAGGATCCTTGCCAAACAAGGAAGAAAATCTTTTGATTAATGACAGGTGACTGTAGTTTGATTTAGGAAGCAACTCTGCTTGTGTTGCTTTGCTAGGAACAAGTGTGTCATCTCTGGCTCTTGTGTGACATTTGTGTGGCTACTGCTTGTGAAATTCTGATCTCTAGACAGGCTAACAACCTTGACCTGGAACTTTGGACTGATTTTGGACTACTCTTCTGCATGCTCCTATTAAAAGCAAACCATTCAGGCAACTATTTGTCAGAGACTCTGTTTTGGTTTGTGTGCTTTGACTGTGGTTAATTGTTTGACCCTGAGTAAACTGTGAACTACCATGGCAACTGTGGGTGAATCCGTATTTGAAACCAAAAAAAAAGGACCCAGACTGTTTATCTCTCTATCCCAGTAATTACCATAGAGATTTCCAGGCTTTTACTTGTTGGCTAAGGGAAACTGCCAGAGAGAGACTGATTCTACAACTAGCACAGCATGACTCTGATTTGGCAAGCAATATTCAATAATTCTCAACTCAGAGTCTCTCTTCTGTTGGTTAATTAGCCATTTCTTTAAAATGCAACACATGCCATGTACCACTGAGCTATGGTCCCCCTTTTGGAATCTGTTCCGACATTTGCTCATTTATCTCATCATGTGCAATCTGATCTTTTGAAAATGCCAAGGACTGAACTGGGGCACTCACTGTTGTTATGGTCCCATTCTTTTTGTGTCAGAACATAGGAATTTGTTTACACTGAGTCAATTCATCTAGGTTAGTATTGTCTACACTGACAGGTAATTGCTCTCTAGGGTCTCAAAGCCTTTTCCAAGCCTAATTGGACGGGCACAGGATTGAAAGAGGAATATTATGGGCTTTCTAAACTTAGACTGACAAACGTTCGCAACTTCTAGGTGAGGTTTTGGCAACTTCTACCTAGAAATACCATCTGCCACTGATGAGTAACTAGGATTAAAGTCTTGCTCCTATAATCCTTACATTACAAAGGTTCCCATATCATCCAGATACAGCAAATGACAATGAGTAACTTTTACCATTAAGTAAAACACACACAAACATGCAGACATTCAAATACAACTCCTACATGTTGACAATCCCTGTCTTGTTAAGAAGACGCCTGACCTACTCATGATTAATTGAACAATTATCAGCAAAATACTGTACCATATGGAGATTTTTGGCAAGGAAAAATCAAAACATGGAGGCTCTAGGAGCCCTTACAGCTGAGGGCAGTTCTAGAAAGCAGGTGCAATGTGTTGCAATGTCACACCAAGGCGTGATATTGTTTTGCACATCCATTTTGTGCAAGACAAGGTGACTGGGGAAATTAATAAGTTTGTAGATGCCGAGGGAATTCCAAGGGCAGCATGGGGAGAAAAATCAAATCACAGTTTAGTTTTTCATTACGTTTTCCATTAATATCCAAGTTGTTTGGGGGCAATTCATATCAGCACATCACAAGAGATCCTTTTGCAAGGAGAGCTGTTGCCTCACACCTCCACTCATTCAGAACAGCCTGTAATTGCAATGTTGATTTGCAATGCAACCAGTGTGCCTGCACTAGGCAGACAGGAAACAGATGCTTTGGTTAATTAATCCTTTCCAGAGGAGGAGAAAGAATGACCATACCCAAATTTAGGCAAAGAAAAGAGATCCGTGGTCTTAAAACCCTAAGGTTTGCTGATGGAAATCCTGACTTTGTTATAACTAGTCAAGGGCTGGTGCATATACTAGAATGACAAATCACATGCAGGTTTCCTATTATTTCAGCCAGAGGTGCTGCGATTGTACTGGTAGCCCATGACTATGGTTATAAACTGCTAGTCATTAAGTGGGTCACGACATGTCCATGCCTGATTTTATAACCATTCTTGTGGCAGTCATTAAGCAAACATCCATGGCTGCTAAGTGAATGCTGCACTTGTTAAGCAAATAGCGCAAAGTTCTTAATTCCAGGTTCAAGCAAATATGCAAAAGTAATAATTTTGTAAAGTGCACCCAAAATGCCTTGATGTTTTTAGAAGTAATAGCCAGATTTTAAAGTCTAGAGATGATCAATAGCCAGATTCTCCCCCCCCCCCAAGTAACTGGTCCTATGTAATTTTAATTATGGCATGCTAAACTATTTAATCACAATTTCCATTCAGAAAAGATTCAAAACCTATGTTTTGAATTGTACGGGATTAAGAGCATCAATATTTTATGTTACTTTTATGGATTTCAAATCAATTTAATTATAACTGCCATCACCCCCAGAACAATTAATGGCCAATGGTAATTGGAGTCTTGGTATAAACATTTAAAGATTATCAAGCTAGTTAAGTCTATGCCTGACAGTGCAAAATTAAATACTGTGAGCAAAAAAGAGAAAACAACACCGCGTAGCAAAATACAAAATATAGAGAATTCGGTAGCCTCTTCCAAAAGAGAAAAGTAGCAATGTATGCCATATTAATGGTGTAGATAAATGTGCACATGACAAGATTCTATAATTCCATCTTCCTTAGATATGAGAACAATAAACAAAACAAGACAAAAATTTCTCCCATTTCTTATTTATAATTATTTTGCATCAACATCCATTGTAAAGACAGACAAATCACTTTTATCTGAGATTGTTAGTAAATAACAACAAAGTTGATATAAACAACTGGGTGCCTTTTTTAAACAAACAAGTAATACAATTGAAGAGTAATAATTGGATGTTAATAGTATAAATCATGTGTATGTACATATATGTGTGTGTGTGTGTGTATGTTGGGAAGATACATTTTTGGCTTATTTTGCTAAGAAATGACGTGTTTAACTATGGTTTACTGAATAAATAATTGATTGGATTCTTCCAATATACGGAGTCATAAATGGTAATTGGGTTCACAAAACTACACTTAGTAAAAACCCAGTAAACTGCATTACAACTTCCTTGGTTTTCACTTAATTGGCTGGGTTAAACAGGTCACCACCTCACTCCCAGCAAATAAATTCAATCTTTTAATTGCTGTACAGACTTGAAATCTAAGAAGCATCTCCTATAGCCATAGGCATGTATTGCTGGGATCACTCTTCCCAAGTTGCTAAGTATCAACCATACAATTCTCAAAAATTCTGGCTGGCAGACTGTGGGCATTCAATGCATACAGGAGGACACAAAACCTCTAAGTAAATCCTGTGAATATTAAGGAACAAAGCTTAGTTCCTCTTTGAATATGTGGCACTCAACGAGCTAAACCAACAAATCAAAAAGTACAGTTCTTTTTTTAAAAGACAAATAAGTCTACATAAATAAGGACATAGAGGCCTTTGAAGAAAGGGTCAAGAATGACAGTGTCCCATTATTTTAACACCTGCCCTAACCTTTTGTATTTGTTCCATGAGATCCTGCTTGTAAAAATGATATTTTTCAGCCAATCAGGTAGCTTCTGCAGATACCCATGTAAGCAAACCCTTGAGCCAAGAAAAGATTCTAATCTGGTCATTTGTCAGACGTAGGAAGCCAGATCCTACATTGGAAATATAACTCACAGATCTTTACACTTAGCACCAGATCCTGGATAGTTCTTAAAGCTAATACACTGTATATAGTTATCTAAAGAGCAAGGCCCATGAGTTCCTTTTGAGATAAAGGAAATAGAATAAGACTTGGCTACCTATGTTTGACAATTCCCAATGAGGATGAAACTAGTAATGTTGGTCCATGAAACTGAACACACACACACATCCTGTAAAAACAGGAAACATGGAAGTCATATAAAACCCCCTTACATGGGGTGTGATATAATGTACCATCTGTATCTTTCTGCTCTAAAACCTTAACTAAAGGTGACTAGGACTGATAGATCCTAGCCTGATAATTTTAACTAATTCAACTGATTATGAAGGTTGCAAGATATTTCATGCTGCAATAACAGGATAGCCTTTCAAAACACAACAGGTTGGTCTAAAATGTTCGGAGTATATAAAAATATATACTCCGAAAAGGCCTAGGTTATCAGCCAGTCTGCCACTAATGTATCCAACAGCAGTAAAGTCCATTTCCTTGCTCTGGATTCACTACAAAAAATTTACTGGGCAAACATATTATTGAGGGACACAAATGTCTTGCATTAAGATTCTTTGCAAACTGCTTTTTTCCAGATCTATGAAAGGTTATAAACAGTTCTTAGAACTGTTTGGAAAATCTAAACTCTTTTTGAAAAAAAAAAAAAGACGATGAACTCTGAGTGGGGAGAATTGCTTGAAAATGTGTGTTTTGCAAAAGAAAATGATAGGAGATTGTGAAAAATTTTAAGAGGATGCAAACTATCAACAGCCCTACTGCCATAAAGCAGCATATTGGCCTGAATGAAAATGGCAGGCACTTTTTCTCTCTCCCCCCAAATCACTGAAATGGAACACACTGCTGTTTTACAGGAGCTTCCCAAGTGAGTTATCAGCAATAAGCCATTTGTACAACAGGATGGAGAGTATAATTTTGAAGCTAAACATGTTGCTGTGGCAATAACACCCATTTTATTCATCCCCAGCCAACATGTTTCAGATTAAAACGTAGGACGTTGTCTAAATGAAGGCATCCAACGGCATAGAACACTTTGCAGATCAGAGGCTTTTCGGAGTTCTCATTACATCTTGATATTTTGGGGTGCCCTTGGGTTATTTCAAATCTCCAGAAGTGCATTTTCAAGGCCCGGGGAAATCAGGAGATTCAGTCAGTTCAAAGGAGGATAAAGATTTATTGCAAGATTAAGGTCTCTACAAGAATCTGACCAACTAGCGGTCAAGGGAAATGCATGGGAGATAAGAGAGGCATTCAAGGTGGGCTGGACTTAGATCCCTTGCGGGCGCACAAGGACTCATGACTGATGACATGTTTGACCCCTCCCTCAGGCTCAGCCTGGTCATCTCCTACATCTATACAGGTAATCCTTGATTTATAACTATTCTTTTAATGACCATTCAAGTTTGCAACAGCACTGAAAAAAGTGAACCATGACTGCTTTTCACACTGATTTTTGTAATATTCTGTTTTATTTGGGGTAGGTGCTTTAGCCATCTCATTACCTACTTTGGGAATAGTTAACGTGACTATTAAATGTTCCTGGATTGCTCCAAGAGGACGTAAATCTTTTTGTCCATTGCATTATTTATTATCTTTGCTATCAAAAAAATATGTTAAAACAGCCACCAATTATCAGAGCTCACACTGTTAATGTGTAATTACCAAAAGGGGCTATTGGTACCTACTGGCCAGAAACAGCATACCTCTGAAAACCAATTGCTACTAGAAGAAAAATTAGGAGATTCTGTTTCCTTTACTGTTATAAGTAGTCCTCAACTTATAGCCATTTGTTTCATGACCAAAGTTACAATGGTACTGATAAAAGTGATGCATGGAAAAAAAGCAACTCATGATCACTCCTTGCAATTACGACCATCACAGAACCCTCCAATTTGAGCACTGACATGTATTTACAACTTCTGCAGCATCCTGGGGTCAGTTGATTGCCATTTGCTACCTTCCTGTCAACTTCTGACAAGCACAGCCAATGGGGGAAGCCAGATTCACTTCACAACTGTGCAATTCGCTTAACAATTGCAGTGGTTTGCTTAACAACTCTGGCAAAAAAAAGTTCAGTAACATAAATTCAGATTCCCAATTGTGGTTGTAATCGGAGAACTGTCTGTACTACAAGCATCTGTTGGATTGCTGCTGGAAACAGGGTGCTACCCAAGAAGGAACCATGTGGTTTTCCAGTAATAATAACCGGGACCCTAATCTTATGTACCGTAATTGTTTTAAAGCTATAATGGATAACGCAAAATGGCTTGTAGCCCGTCTTCTCCTTCGCCTTTCCACCTAAGCAACTGATTACTCTCTGCCCTTCTCTCTTCGAAGAGTTTTTTCTTTCTTTCTTTCATAGTTTTCAAGGCCAAGTTTTCTTGTTAAAGATATTCTGAAAGTGTAATCAAATTTTTACAATAATGTATGTGCAGAGAAAAGCACAAAGAAAGAAATTGCTTAATGCAAGAAACACTTAACTCCAAGTCAGCAAAAAACAGGGCTGCTACCATCTATTATGTGCTTTCCGACAACTCAGTTGCCATTAAAATGCACTGACAAGGTTAAGATTTGGAGAGGAAAGGGTTGGGGTGGGGGCAATGGGCAGGGTGGTGGGAACCAATATAATTTTGGACTTTTTGTAATGCTCAAAATCCACCACTGCTAACAAATTAGATACACACTGCTGGCATTTTCTTAAAATGTTTTAGTACCTGTAAGATGCTATACTAATTCCTGGGACCCCCAGTGAAGAATAAGGATGGGAGACCGAAAGCAAGAGGACATAATTGCTTTTTAATGCCTTTCCAAAATTTATTCTGTCACACGCTATCTGTATTATAAGCTGAGCTTGCAGTGCAAGGATAAAGTTGGATGGAATAAATAGGACTTTATAACTTTCATCGACCTGTATTAAATTGCACTAAGCATCACAATAAACAAACAAGACCAGAGATGCACATACTGTACAATAGGGGAATAATTCAGGCACCAAGCTTGCAAATCTACTTCTGAACCTCTTATTAATCATCCCCAAACACAAATTCATTTCTACACTTAAAGCAATGTCATGGTAGGTGGGAAAGACCTTGGCAGACTGGGCGAAGAAACGCTGCCAAAGGAACAGTCAGATAAGAGACAGCATAGTAGCCCACAACTGGATAGTGGGTCGTGCAGGAGAATCAGAAGGGAACCTTCCCTAGTTTCTCAGGCTGCAAAGGAGACAGGGGGAGAACTGTACTTTCATACCTGCAAGACTGATGTTTCCCTCATCAAATAAGCCAGATAGAAATCACGGCTAGATGAGCTAATTATCTTTTATTGTAATGCTACATTGACAGAATCTTGTCAGTCTGAAAGAACAATTTCCCCAACTCCTCTCTCCTTTACCACCTAAAAAACAAGGTTGTTGTTTTTTTTGAGACATTCCTACTATTTAGTTGCGGGCTATGTTATCTCTTATCTGACCATTTCCTTAAACTTTCAAGGTCTTTCCCACATACCTTTACGAGAAACTATGAACAAAGGAAGAAATGAAGTTTATCTAATCATATATCTTATCTTATCTTATCTTATCTTATCTTATCTTATCTTATCTTATCTATCTATCTATCTATCTATCTATCTATCTATCTACCTACCTACCTACCTACCTACCTACCTACCTATCTATCTATCATCCATCCATCCATCCATCCATCCATCCATCCATCCATCCATCCATCTATAGTATATTTTAATATATCAGCTATATGGCTGTGGGATTACCTTGCTTAATATGAACAGAAAAGCTAGTTAAATATAAGAATTCCAGATGTGCCATAACCAAACACTGTAAATCAGGGGTGTCAAACTGCCGGCCCACGGGCTGGATGCGTCACGCGGAAGCCACGCCCAGTCCAGCTCTGGCAAGGGGGAAAAGGTCATGCTACATCGTGACATGTCACGTGACACAGCGAGTTTGACACCCCTGCTATAAATCATCAATCACTGCTTAAGTATTGTTGAACTCTTCATATTTACAAAATGCACTGCACTAAAAATATTCTCTCATCCTCTTACAAACTCTGTAAGATGACTGCTTTCTTCTCTTCAAATAAAGGACACTGCTGTTCTCTGGGGAAAAAAAATGTTGCTTTCTAAGGAAAGACTGCCCGTAATGTAGGCCCCATAATGATTTTAATGATGGATATATAAACATTTTCAAGAAGCACGGTCGAGCAACAGGCAAAACTTCCAGAGGAGCGCACCAGATAAAGTATGAATATATTTCAATGCCTCTTCTGAAAGAGACCTATCCACTAAAATTCCCTCATCACACAGACTTTGTGCACAGATGGCACTGGTAAAAAGCAAGCACTCCTAATGCCTTTCAAATGTAACAACTCTCTATTGGAGGCAGCTAAAGAACACATTATTCTGGTTATAAGTGTCATGAGAGAATGGCTAAATTTAACTTTGACAGACTTTTACTTTTCTTTTAACGTGGGATAAAGAGAACCCTGAACGTGATTTAGGCCACCTCTATCTTTAATGCATGATCTGCAATGCAGCTTAAAAGTGACATCCACGAAATCTGAGAAAGAACACATCTCCCTAAAGAGTAGAGACAATGACTGCCACAAAGATTGAAGAACCAATGAGTAGACTGGTTCTTTGGAACCTCTCCAGACAAGGAGGGGATGGGAGATTGTCCATATGAACTTTGGATCGCTACTCCTCAAGAGGAGATTTCAGGTCAGCTAAGAGATAAAATGAGAAGGAAGGACTCACTGGAGAAGAGCCTAATGCTGGGAAAGATTGAGGGCAATAGAAGAAGGGGACGACAGAGAAGGAGGTGGCTGGATGGAGTCACTGAAGCAGTAGGCGTGAGCTTAAATGGACTCCAGAAGATGGTAGAGGACAGGAAGGCCTGGAAGAATGTTGTCCATGGGGTCGCGATGGGTCGCAACCAACAACAACAAGAAGAGATAAAAGGATCAATCATCAAGGTCACACCTTCAGTAGAGCCTTTTAAAGACACTAAGCTTACTTCTTTTGTATATGTATCTATGTTTGTTGCATTAAAGATAGAGATAAAGATATATAGGCAAAGAGAAAGGGATAGTATGATATCTCTGAAGGATGGCCACCCTACTTTTCTTTAAATACCTCCATTGAAAGAGAGCCCATAATTTCCTAAGGCACTCTTTTTCACTGAGGAACAAGGCGTTTCTCTTAATGTTTACTTAAAACTTACTTCTGCCCCTTTACTGCTCATTATTTTTAGGCTAGCCTTATTAATGATAGCTATTCAAATGTTTGAAGATAGTTAAGAGTAACATCTCATAGCCTTCTGTTCTTCGGATGCAAAGAGAGCTCCTCCAAGCATTCTCCATAGAACTGGGTTCATAATCTCCCATCATACTGCTAAAAAGACCTTAGATATATACAGTGCAAGCCTTTTTCATGAATGAAGTATACTTTTAATTCAACACTTTCTCTGGTTTTACTTCTTAAATAAGTTTGGTGTGCTATGTTTGCTGGGTTATATGTCACACCAAATCATGCTCTTGTTTTAACGTGCTTTCTTAAATCACACTAACCCTAAATCAATAACAATAGCATTAGCAAAGTTGCTACAATATGCCAGCGTGCCTGGCTGAGGAATTCTGGGAGTTGAAGTCCACAAGTCGTAAAAGGGCCAAGTTTGAAGACCCCTGCAATATGCTAAGTCATAACTAAGCAAAACCAATATTACATGCTAGAGCTTTCTCCAACTTGGTATTTTCTACAGCTGTTTGGCTTCATCCTATGGAATTCCAAACTGATGGCCATGCTGGTTGAGAACCATGAAGGCTGCAGTTCCAAAACATCTGGAGAACATCATTCCTGGAAAGCTGGTTTAGCATAAGATGTGAAACCAGGCATCTTCTTCTGTAACTGTAAATATATTGTTCTATACTACTGCAAGTTTCATCATCAATCAACCCATAGCAAGGAGGTAGCCATCAATCCAAGTCAAAAAGTGGTTCATGAAAAAAAAAAACAGAATTCCTGTTGCCTTTCGGATGTCACATTCACTGCCAATGAGGGCCAGTGTATATTCTACTATGCTTCATATACAACATTGTCAGGTAAGAAGATTAAGTGCTGTTAACTTAGCTCTAATATGAGACTCTATAATAAATTTCATTAGAAGTGCCAGGAAAAATAGAAAGTGCAGAGCTGCTGCTGAGTGTCAGGTGGCTGGCAGCTCTAACGTATATCTTAGGGAACTTATCATCTAATTATAAAGAATAAAGCATATTTTTTTTTCCAATGTGGTTACATGTGGTAATGAAGCATGCAGGGAGTCTCACAAGATAGATGGGGGCCTTCACCACTGAAGCTGAAAACTTGCTTAACTTAATAGTCTATTTATTACATTTATTCCCTGAGCATTCAGAACTCGATTAATATCTTCTATCTTGTCCCGTGCTATACAATTAAAGCCAGCGAAATGCATTTGCCCAGGCAGGCTCTGCCGTGGACGGCAACGGAAGAAGGCAGAAGCGAAACGACTCTTCAGGAGACAGACAAGGAATCGTGAATAGTCTGAATAATGAATGGCTCAGCAAGAGCCTTGGGATTGCATGCAGAGTAAAGATAAGTAAAGAAGAGATAGTATAGCCAGGCAGACAAGAATTCAGTATGACTTATGGCTGCTGCATATTTAAGAATCTGAAGAGCGACTTCACCATTGGTCCATCGCATTTCACAATAACTCTTCAGAATTCTTAAGCCCAAATATTAAACATTCTTTGACTTGAAATACCAACAGTTGAACTTGGAAAGTTCTGCCTCTAACTATAAACAATGACACCCGCTTCTACTAGGGCTCTGTGCTGTGTCCCAAATCTGGTTAGGAGCCAACTTACTTTGACCAACAAAACAAGGAAGGGTTAAAGAAAGCACAACAGCTACTCTGAATACCATCCTGAAAATTCTGTGGATTGCTGACCAAAAATAAAGGATGGTGTAAAGGAGAGAAAATAAGGATCTTGGATTTTCAATTTCCCTTAGTCATGGGTAAAATATATCCGATGCCCTTTGGAGATGATTGATGCAAGAATGATAGAAAATTGATAACAAAATATGGTGTATGATGTTCAAGAGAACCACTTTCTGAGATTTATATTAAAACACAGAGGAGTCAGGCTGACTCCTCTTTCTCACAGACTATCGCTGTGAATCCTCTGACACAAAGTGTAACTTTTGCTCTTCCAGTTTTCCAGTCCATTGTAAGGAAGTGAAAGGGAGGAACACAAAATATTGCTTTCTAATAAAGCGTAAAACAGCAATGAAGAACACTGAGATGGATCATCACACACCAAAGTCTATAACCAGCCTTTCCACAATAATTTTAAGTTAAGCTTAATCCTATAGCAGTATTTTTCAACCCTAACAACATGAAGAGTCCTGGAACAACTCCCAGAATTCCCCAGTCAGCATGGCTGGGAATTATGGGAGTTGAAGTCCAGACCTGCTAGGCTGCATTAACAGAGGGATAGAATCAAGATCACGTGAAGTATTAATACCACTTTACAATGCCTTGGTAAGGCCACACTTGGAATACTGCATCCAGTTTTGGTCACCATGATGTAAAAAAGACGTTGAGACTCTAGAAAGAGTACAGAGAAGAGCAACAAAGATGATCAGGGGACTGGAGGCTAAAGCATATAAGGAACGGTTGCTGGAATTGGGTATGTCTAGTTTAATGGAGAGAAGGACGAGGGGGGACATGATAGCAGTGTTCCAGTATCTCAGGGGTTGCCACAAAGAAGAGGGAGTCAAGCTATTCTCCAAAGCGCCTGAAGGCAGGACAAGAAGCAACGGATGGAAACTAATCAAGGAGAGAAGCAACCTAGAACTAAGGAGAAACTTCCTGACAGTTAGAACAATTAACCAGTGGAACAACCTGCCTCCAGAAGCTGTGAATGCTCCAACACTGGACATTTTTAAGAAGAGACTGGACAGCCATTTGTCTGAAATGGTATAGGGTTTCCTGTCTGAGCTGGGGGTTGGACTAGATGACCTCCAAGGTACCTTCCAACTTTATTTTTTATTATTATTATTATTATTATTATTATTATTATTATTATTATTATTATTATTATTATTATTATTATTATTATTATTATTATTATTATTATTATTATCATTATTATTATCATTATTAATTATTATTATTATTAATTATCATTATCATTATCATTATCATTATTATTATCATTATCATTATCATTATCATTATTAATTATTATTATTATTATTATTATTATTATTATTATTATTATTATTATTATTATTATTATTATTATTATTATTATTATTATTATTATTATTATTATTATTATTATTATTAAAGTCACCGAGGTGGAGAAACGTTGCCCTGTACAGAAGGCAGAACAGATGGATGGGTTGATGGGTTGCGTTGTTTCAAATCAGAAGGTTTTGGTGAAGCCATTGCAATCTGATCATGTGATCATCTTTGGAGATCTTCTGACCAGCAAAGTCAATAGGGAAGCCAAATTTGCCCAACAGCCGTGTTACTAACTTAACAACTGCAGTGGATTCACTTGACACTCGTGGCAAGAAAGCTCATAAAATGGGGCAAAATCCATTGAACAATTGTCTCGTTTAGCGACAAAACGTTTGGGCTCAGTTGTGGTCCTAAGTCAAGGACTTGCCTGCACTGTGCCAAAAATAGTTTTCATAACGGTGGGTTTCTAAACTATTTTACTTATAAATAAGAAAGAGTGCAAAAAAGCCTTTATGTTTTTGGACAGAAGAACAGATCTTATTTTTTATTTTTATTTTTTAAAAAAGAGAAGAAACAGCAGGGTCAAAATTAGTATGTGAACTAACCATTTGGATCCTATTATTCCCTTGTCAGTTGCATATCCATATTTAAAAAAAAACAAAAAAAACAAAAAACAGGATCCTGAACAGGTGGTGTCACTTTCCATGAAATCACCAGGGAAAGTTTTGTGTGCTTCTGATTAGCAATTTGCGAAGAACAAATATCAGGACTGAGGCACACAAGTGTTAGACATTTCTGTCTATCGCGAAGCTTGCTCCCTTCTACACAGCATCACACAAATATGCATATATTCCTTTCCCCTTGGCTGAAATTATCTAGTGGGAAAAAGAGCATAAATGTATGCAAGGATAGAGGCTTAAATATTCCCATTAAGATTAACAACTGTGGTAATTGACTTAACTGAGGGATTTTTTTTTTTAATGCTTTGCAGGATTTCTCAGAAGTAGAGAAAATAAAAAAAGCTAGCTGAGAGCTTGCAGCCATGCATTTGCTTTTGAAATAATATGTATATAACAAGAAAAACCCATAGCTAAGACTTTAAGGTGCTGATTTCTAGGGATTTAATAAGAATGTAATTTGTATAATTAGCCATTCATCAATGTCAGTTTCATTAAATGAATGCCAGAAACTATTACCTTCTCCAATATGACCTAACAGGATTGGAATATATTATATAAAAAACAAACACTTATCAAATTCTTTCTCCTTTCTCTTAGTCCCCAGTCTGTCACATAATCCGCTTTGAAAGTCCTTCCTTCCTTCCTTCCTTCCTTCCTTCCTTCCTTCCTTCCTTCCTTCCTTCCTTCCTTCCTTCCTCCCTCCCTCCCTCCCTCCCTCCCTCCTCACAACTGAACACCAGATTCCTGATAGAGAAGACCCCAGAAAAAGAAATATTTGGGGATCCTTGTTAAAGTAGTGTGCTTATTTCTATATTACATTGTTTCCAAAGCTAAATAAAATGTTGAGGGACCATTTGGAATGGTTACAGTTGCTGCTAAGTCTTATCATTCCTGTTAAACTTTGATTATATATTTCCATTTTTTACACACCGGGTGCTGATAACCCCACTGGAACCAATTGGGTGAAATATGTTAAATAAATAAAATAAACAGATATAAAAAAGCGGGTGTCCATGTAATAGTCAACAACAACTGGATGGTACACAATTCATTCAATCAATCAGTCAATGAATCAAGCGTTCTTATTTCTGCAATCTTATTATAATACAATAAGCAGCAACTTAGATAAATTCAGCACAAACTCTTCCTCTACCCCTCTACAACATATCCAATAAAAAGTTGTCTTATGAAGCCTCAAGGATTGTGCTTCCATAAGTGGATGTGCTTTATCAGAAGCTCCTCCCCAATCCAAAGAGAGAGAGAGGATCCAAAGAGAGAGAGGATAGTTATCAGAGGACTTATATTTTGGCCTTGCTAGACCTGTCACTTCAAGCTCTTTCAATTAACTTCAAGCAGTCAAAGTAAGTTAATGGCAAATCAAGGACATCCAATGTCCACAAACTCATTACAAGAACCCACTGACCGAGCAACTTTTCTACTATCAACCAATTCATATATGGACTGTAATACATCATTCATTTTCTGGAACATGGGAATATAAAAAGTGCCGCCAGTCCATATTTTAATTTACTGATAGCAAAGTGTGGACTGCTTCAGTTGGTAAGACAAAAAGATGGTTTCTTACCAACATTCCTTTGAAGATTATCAAGTAACATGAAAGGTAAGATAATTGTTTGCAGAGAAATGCTCACCCAACAGTTCCTTATTGTAATCCACTAGGGCAAAGATTGGAATGCCAATTATATAGGCAAATGTAGAAAAGATAAAGCTATTAGAGATACTTTGAAATTATAAGATCTTTGCCTTAAGCAGGGCATCAAACAAGGTGAATGCTAAGTCTTCTCCTAATTTTTACATTTAGTGACTCCATTATCTTGTAAAGTGCCCAGTGTGCAGAAAACTAGCATATCAGGAAAAATATAGTTCTACAGCGAAGTCTTTATTCTCTGGGGTTTAAATATTATCAAGCCTATACTGTGAAAAGAAAGGTAGTTGTAAAATCACGATCCATACTTCTGTGTAAATAGTTTGGTCCAGCAATTAAGGTACCAGGCTAGAAATTGTGAGTTCTAGTTCTGCCTTAAGGCCAGTTGGGGGTCCTGGGCCAGGGACTCTCTCTAAACCCAACCAACCTCACAAGGATTTATTGTCAAAAAAATAAGAGGAGCAAGGAGTATCAGGTATGTTTGTCACTTTGAGCTATTTATAGAAATAAAGGCAAATAAATAAATAAATAAGCCAAACATATTTAGTTGTAACCAAGATACATTCAACTACATATTAAATCTTATTTAAATCATTGTGATAATTGGTCAAAAATGGCAATTTGAAAAATTAACCACACGGTGGAGGCTACTGCATAAACGATCAAGTCACTGATGGGGATTAGGATTTACCCCAACAAACATAAGAGCTAGCAACTACAAAACCCATAACTGTCAAGAACAGGCAAAATGGACCGTGGACATTTTCACAGTCATCCAACCAGCTTCCTACCTAGCTTAAATTATATTTTAAAGAGAAGCATTTGATTCTTCTAAAGCACAGAAGCTACTGTCATCTTCAAAAGTAAGCAGTCTTACCTAGCAACCATTTTGTAGGAATGCTCATAATAGGCACTGAAGATGGCAACTTAATTCTGGTTCCCATTTTGAAACGGGCTGGACTGGATAACACACTGGGTGATGGAACCTCTCTTCAATCAGCATTAAGGGCTGCAATTTTTGTTACGGCTCTTAAAGGCTCATATTCATAGTGCCAGCCAAAAGCCACTCTTTCTCCTACTTTCTTCTAGCATATTTTAAGGCTCTAATAGGAAACACAGTTTTGCCCTAAAATGGTGGAATGCCTTTGAATTCAGAAGATAAGTAATTTTATTTATACCTTTGCACGGGTTAAGGGGGGAAAAAAATAGAAGGAGAAAGAGGTACATGACTTTCTGAAGAAAATCTTTGCAGACTGGCCTGTGCCGGGAGGCTGATAAGGTTTTATTTTCGTCTTCTTTTTAAAAAAATTATTTATTTTTGTACCTGAAGATAGATGTGCCCTAGCATTGTATTGTCAGCCTCGTAAATTAGGCGTGCAGGGAAGAGATCATTTCATACCCATCTTCCCTGCTACCCTCCAGCTTTCTTGTCAAACTTCTGCTGAACTACGGCAACAATCATACCTCACCCTGCCCACCCATCTAGCCCTCCCCATTCCGGCTTGCTTTCCTTGAAAAAGCTTGCCAATAAATCCTCTGGTTTCCCATTTCTAACCTGAGTGTGTTTGCACACTATACATAAAATGTATTGATTGCTAATATGCTGCTGACAGACATATATGCCTCTGTGAAAATGTCTCGGGAGGGGGAAAAAATTAATCAGTTTAAAAATACAGGCTGGTTGGATGGAGCCAACTGGAACTAGCAAAGATACAGAGACATTATCCTCCACCAGCCTCCCAAGGTGCTAAATATCAATATCATATTTGAAGAAGGAAAAAAAATGGTGATGGGGAATAACGGCACTCAGAATGAAGCCAATGAACTCTTTCCTGTAATAGAAGAAGAAAAGGAAAACGGGGGGGGGGGATTTATTGTTCTTTGTTCTCTAAAACAAATAAGCAAGGAGGAAAAGGTAGGAGACAAAGAAGCACCCTCTTTGATGAAATTGAGATGTAGACGTGGGATGTTATGTCAAAACAGCTGCCAGCTTCTCCACCTAGAAGAAAAGGGGTGGTGCTAACTCATTCCCTTCATCTCTCTAAAAGAGGAGATGTGGGATGGAATTGGGAAGTAAGGATTTATAAGCCAACCTATGGACAGTTAGTTCGCATTGCTTCCTGTTGAAGACCAAGATCACGTTGACATGATTAATGATATAATAACAAACAAAAGCATTTACATCCCTTATACAGTTCGTCAAGTTGACCAGAAAGAGGGAATGGATGACTGATTAAGCTTTTCTTTAATGAACAGACTTTTTTACTCCACTAGTCATTGCCAACTATAGGGGGCGATGCTCATCTCCATTTCAAGGCCATTGAGCCAGCATGATGTCATGATGTGCTCTTATCTTCCCACTGAAGTGGTACCTATTTATCTATTCACATTAGCCTGCTTTTGAACTGCTAGGTTGGCAGGAGCTGGGACGAGGATGGGAGCTCACCCCATCACATGGCGCTCGGGTCTTGAACCTGGGCTGCCGGCTTTCCGGTCAACAAGCCCAGTGTCTTAACCACTGAGCCACGAACAGTAGCATAAAAAGCCATAGTGGGAAATATCACTTCTAAACTCTAGGAAATGTGAAAATTGAATTCTACTTGACTGAATTAGTGCTGGAATAAATATCTGAATAAAGTAGATACTTCGGCAACAGATTTGGATGTCTTGAGAGGATAAAAAGAATCAATTATTATTATTTTTTCTCCTTTGTGGCAAAGGGAGATCACCATTCATAGAACTGAACCAGGAAAGGAAGTATCATGGGTAGATCCAATTTTTTTCCATCAAATATCTTGTACATTGAGCTATTGTAACCTTAAAAATAGAAATCCACAGGAGACAGACATGTAAATGTGATAATCAGCCCCAGAAGTGTCTTTAACGTATTTGTTTGTTAACAACGTATTTGAATACCCTGCCTAAAGTCTTTTTTCCCATCAGAATTCCATAAGGTTCCTTCAGAATTCCTAAGGTATTTCCTCTAAGAATCCCTTCCATGTTTACTTCAATTTTCCTTTAGGCTAAAGACAGTGATATTCACTGAACAAAGCTGAAAGATAAAAGAAATAGGGGCCAATGGGAAAAAAAAGTAATTAAGATACTACTTTAGTTGAAATATTATTGGCAATTCTCCATGAAACATTGGAATCCATGACAATCTATCAGATGCTTGCCCAATAATTAACTTTCCAGTTCTTGAATTTGACAGCAATTGGTCTTACTTACAGTGGGGGAAGGCTGTGAAAATATTTAATAACCGTGATCACACTGGTAACATTAGTTTGATTTTTTAAAAAAACAACAATCTTTATTTGAAATATTTGGAAAAGAAGGCAAACAAATCAACTAACCAATAGCATCCTTTGGATGCTATTAAATAGAAAAGCTCAGGTTCGTGTTACTGTTTTCAGAACATCACTTTTGACATTTCTGATTTACTGGGGTGTGTGCCCTGCCCTCAATAATGTTTATATCATTTGTTATTGCTCCATCAACGTCTGACATCTCATTATGACCTGCTTTAGCAGGGTGGATTGATTCCTTTTAGTTAAGTTTAAACTATGAATTAGCATAACAGTATTCCTAGTGGATTGTCATTACCTCCTGTTCGTTTTTTTCCTACTCACCTGAGCTTCCCAGGGAGGGAACAAACAAGGGATTGACAGATGAGCACCAAAGGCATAATCTAGTAGTCAGATTTCATAAAGATGCATTAGAATACATAACCCCGGTGGCAGCTAAATGAATCAAAAGAGGAGGACATTTGTTGCTAAATGCAAATAATAAGCAGCATTTTAGGAAGGTGGTGACAGACTAAGAGAAGATTAGTCGGTTTACCCTGCAAATCTCAACCCAAGAAACATGTATTTTTGAACTGGGATGAGCAACTTTTTTTCAGACAAAGATCATGTTTACTGATGTTTGAGTACAGGTAGACCTCGACATACGACCACAATTGACCCCAAAATTTATGTTGCCAAGCGAGACATTTCTTAAGTGAGTTTTGCCCCATTTTACGACCTTTCTTGCCACAGTTGTTAAGTGAATCATTGCAGTTGTTACGTTAGTAACACGCTTGTTAAGTGAATCTGGCTTTCCCCATTGACTCTGCTTGTCAGAAGGTTGCAAAAGGAGATCCCGAGACACTGCAGCAGTCATAAATATGAGTCAGTTGCCAAGCATCTGAATCTTGATCATGGGGATGCTGCAATGGTCATAAGTGTGACTAACGTTCATAAGTCACTTTTTTTCAGTGACACGGTAACTTTGAATGGTCACTAAATGAACTATTGTAAAGTTGAGGGCTACCTGTATTCAGAGCTCTTGAGTGCCGTGCAGAAGGACATGCTAAGAAAAAACTGGGACATGTATCAACTGCAGCGAGAATTGTATTTGCTCAACAATGGGAAAATGCAGAATTACCAGCGGAGGAAGAGTTAATAAAAAAAAATGCTAGATTGTGCAGAAATGGACAGGTTGACATTGAAAATGAAAGAGAAAGAAGACTCAGTACACTTTAGAACATGGGATACTTTTTATCAACAGCTAGAAAAACGAGGTAGAGAGGAAGGAACTTAACATGTATTAGTAAGTTAAATATTGAAACCCAGACAATACTGTATGTTGCTGATAAAATATTAAGGACTTGTGACTATAACAAATGTATATATATAAAAAAGAAGAAAAAACGGGTGGGGTCAAGTCGAAGAAATGTGTGGTACCAGGACAAAGAAATGTTGTCATTGCATCAAAATGAAATAACATTAATAAAGTATTGCTACTGTGATTACCACTTCTAATGCATTTCATGATGTTTCTCATCTGCCCCATTAAAAATGATAATTTGGCGGCATTTTGGGGGAGAGCCAAAGGGACACTTCACTGAGCAGGAGGAACACAGGCATTAACTCTTGACTCAAAGCAAGAACAGCTAATTTTGGTCTTCTTTTCTTCCGTGATTGAAGAACCAGAAGTGTATTTGCTGCACAATCCACCTTCTTTATGGTTGGGTGAACTTTAATCATATGGCTGATGATACCTTCCATAAAGGACCCTATTGCTGTAATATGCTTATGCTTGGGCATGCCTCAGCCATTATGCAGAGAGATTTGTTTTTATGATTACTGATATACATTTTCTCGCCATCACACTAAGCTTGGAGACAGACACCTTAGGTCCTGACCTTGGATTCACAAGAAAGTATGAAACCCAAAACATTTTAAACATGGGAAGGAAGAAAAGAGAATTAAAGACATTCAGGTCCAAAATGATTCAGCTACATAATGACTGCAATTCAGACCACAAGCTGCGATGATAAG
The DNA here is from genome assembly GCA_023970755.1 of Azemiops feae. Taxonomy (NCBI): domain Eukaryota; kingdom Metazoa; phylum Chordata; class Lepidosauria; order Squamata; family Viperidae; genus Azemiops; species Azemiops feae. The sequence continues at coordinate 925,285 of JALGBA010000572.1, read as the reverse complement.
CTTCACCTAGGATACTACATTTATAATATAGCACTCCAAGAGCATTGGCAAAATAGATATCTGTATTGGGGAAGCTATGACATTTTAAGAAGAGACAGGACAACCATTGTCTGAAATGGTATAGGTTCTCCTGCTGGAGCAGGGGCCTGGACTAGAAGACCTCCAAGGTCCCTTTCAGTTCTATTCTATTCTATTCTATTCTATTCTATTCTATTCTATTCTATTCTATTCTACTCTACTCTACTCTACTCTACTCTACTCTACTCTACTCTACTCTACTCTACTCTACTCTACTCTACTCTACTCTACTCTACTCTACTCTACTCTACTCTACTCTACTCTACTCCAGTACATCTATTCTATTCTATTCTATTCTATTCTATTCTATTCTATTCTATTCTATTCTATTCTATTCTATTCTATTCTATTCTATTCTATTCTATTCTATTCTATTCTATTCTATTCTATTCTATTCTAATTCTAATTCTAATTCTAATTCTAATTCTACTCTACTCTACTCTACTCTACTCTACTCTACTCTACTCTACTCTACTCTACTCCAGTCCATCTATTCTATTCTATTCTATTCTATTCTATTCTATTCTATTCTATTCTATTCTATTCTATTCTATTCTATTCTATTCTATTCTATTCTATTCTATTCTATTCTATTCACACTGAACACTGGCTTCTACAGAACCAGAAGCTAGAATTAGCTGTCAGCCTTGCGAGGTAATCCAGTTCAGAATAGCAATAGCACTTAGATTACATACCACAGTGCTCTACAATTCTCTTTAAGCAGTTTACAGAGTCAGCATATTGCCCTCATTTTATTGACCTCGGAAGGATGGAAGGCTGAGTCAACCTTGAGCCGGTGAGAATCGAATTGCTGACAGTCGGCAGAATTAGCCTGCAATACTGCATTTTAACCACTGCACCAGCACAGCTCTCTAGAAGCATATCTAGAAGTACTAACTATCTTTACTGTAAGATTACATTAACAAAATCTTGCTAGCACATCTCTCCCCCATCCCTGCCTTTATAGTCCAAAATTATCCCCTTTGAGTCTTTTGCCATGCCCCTATTCCTTGTGTGGGCAAAGTTGCCCCTTATCTGTATATTGCCTAGGCTGCAGCTCTTCCTCCTGTCTCCGTCATTGTTACATGCCATTACAATATAGCAAAGGCCTCTGCTGACATGGAGTTCTATGTTTGACTTTCTCATTACAGATAGGTATGATATAACTATGGATGCGTGGTGGAATGTAATCTCAGTGTTATGTTTTATCAACATAAGAACGGAATAGGGCTTTGGGATGTACACTAGACATTAAAACCATGGGATTGGAAGAAATAGGAGTACACCACAGGAGATCACAGTCACATAGAAAATCCATGCACCTTCAACTGCATGCAAATACTATACTGATCACATTTTTAGATATTTTTATCCCATCTGTATTACTTTATAAGCAGCTCAAGGTGGTGAACATACACAATACTCCTTCCACCTCCTATTTTCCCCACAACAGCAACCCTGTGATCTGAGAGTGTGACTAGCATAAAGTCACCCAGCCAACTTTCATGCCTAAGGTGGGACTAGACCTCAGAGTCTCCTGGTCTCAAAGTCAGCCAGCCAGCTTTCATGCCTAAAGCAGGACTCGAACTCACCATCTCCTGTTTTCTAGGCAGCACTCTCCAAGCCAATAGCATGTTTATTTACTATATCTCCAAATGTTTAGGGGATGGTTAGGTTTGCCTTTTAATTAAAAAAAAAAGGCCAGTCCAACTTATCTGACAGAAGAATTTAAGTCTGAGTTTAGCAGCCTCTTTATTTTATGCTCCTAAGAGCAGAGGTCCCCAACCTTTTGGGCACCAGGGACCAGTTCCGTGGAGAGAGGTTTTTCCACGGACAGGAGGGTGCGTGGCTTTGTGTGCTGCCTGCATCCCGTGGATAGGGCTTTGCTTGTTTGTGCGGACCAGTTGCTGGCATGCTGTGGCCCGGTATTGGTCCACAGACCGGGGGTTGGAGACCCCAGCCTTAGAGCAACAGATCCATAGTCCTGAGTCTAGCACCTTCTGGTGGTAATAGAAAATCACTTTTCAGCCACGTTTACCACTTCAAAATATATATGATGAAATATTTAAAAGCCTTACCATCTCCAGCTTACACTGGGAAAGCCCAGAGCACGTAAACAATTGCTGATAAACAGAATGTCAGGAGTGATAAAACTATACAAGCAATGAAATGCCTGAAGTGGAAACAAAGGTCATAAGTAGATTTTATAAGTAGTAGATTTTATAACCTCTATAAGTAGGTTTCTCTATTTGATGATATTCATACATGAACTCTCAGACACTTCCTGGATTATTCATTCTTTATCCATGCTAGGATTTTGTTTCTGGCACATACCTTTTTTTTTTTTTTTTTTTTTAAAAAGCAATTTGCTGATCTTTTATTTTATCTGTCCAGCTATACATTCCCTATAATTTTCCACACTTATCTGCCACAAAATATAAACTGGGTGTTCCATGTTGACCATGAGTGGGATTTTGAAGCCAATGGATTGACAGCTTTCCAAAAATCACTTGCAGAAAAGAAGGGAAGTAAAATGTATTAAAGGGGGCTTCCGTTCAGAGATTTGTGTCCAATCTTATTGGACGTTTGATTGAAAACCTGGACTTAAGATAGGAGAACAAAGCTAGAAGGAAAAGCAGGAGTTATCCTGGCCAGATAAATAGACTTTAGCCTGATAATCCATCCACATGCGGGCATGGGTCTCTTGTAAGGAAGCAGCTGAGGAAATGAAGGAGTTTCTAAAACATGGAAGTATGAGACCATTCTCTCTTCCCTGTTCAAGGTAGAAGACAAACAGGAACGTTAGATTAAGGGCAATTATAAAGCTAAGGAAAGTGCTGCTGACACCACAAAAGATGAGATCAGAAATCTGAGGGAAGACAGCAGATGGTGCCCTGATAATGAGGTCCTGAGCACAATGTGAGTAGGCAAACCCAACATGACATCATTCCTTCAACATTGGCAATCCAGATCAAGATCCCTGTGAGAATAAGGTGCAATTCTTTGCTTTCTTTCTCTCTGAGATCCTGATGTGCCCGTTTGGTGTCTGTTACATTGTCACAGAAGAAAAAAAAGCATCAGCTATTACACTTTTCCACTTCAAGCATCAGGTTGAAGACTTCAACCTACTAATTGTTCCTTGGGATGAAGATAGGGCTGACTCCCTAGCAAGATCTCAGCCCAGATTGGAAGTCTTCAGTTGCTACTGACTTTGCTATTTGTACTTTTTCAGGATCTAAAAGAAACAGGGATAGATGTATTTTATGATGGCCTCTTTCTGGGCATGCTCAGTTGGTATTACTCTTTCAAGCTATAAAGGTTGGTGTTCCCCCCCCTGAGAGTACAGCAATTTTTCATTAAGGAAAGTGTACCACAGTTATCAGGCATGTCCATTCCTAAATACTGAAAAAAAGAGAAACATCTATCTGTAAGGAAAAGCGTCCTTCTGACCAATTTGGTCAAATCCACTTTCTTTCATATTCTGAATTTGCTACCCTGGGGAGAAACAAATGGAACAATTTAGGTGTATTAATATTTTAATTCCCTTCCTACTAGGCTGTGTCCAGTACCGCTTATAAGGAGAGTAGAAGGACAAATAGAATAATTAGCTATCAACGGAATCCAATTGCTACACTCAAGGTGTTGTTCTCTCATTGGAAGGAAAGCAAAAGGTAGGACATTTGCAGAAGAAAGTCAAGTCTGCACCCAGGCGTAGCATCTAAATGACACAGCTGAGATCAACACTTAGCGTGCAAACCTTTAAACGGAGTGCAGATGGCAGGGAGAAAGGTAATCTTCTGGAAAAGCCTCTAATTGTCTGCCCACACTAATAATTTCAGAGAAGGCTCCCCTCTCCCCCTTCTGCCTATAATTAGACCATTCCATCTGTCTATCAGAAGGATTTTTTTTTACAGCTCCTTATGGCTGTTGCAGGATCATCCTCACAGAGAGACGGTGTGATTCCCCCCCCCCGAAGATTTAAAGATTCTTATGACACATATCCCAAAGAAAAGGCATTCAGGAAAAGTCAACGCTACTTCAAGACCTGCTAAGACTCTTTTAAAAAAAAAAATCAGAGTCATAAGCTCTGTGAATTCTATTATTGTGTCAAAACAGGAGATGGAGGAAGAAAAGGATGACAACGATGATGACAACAAGGAGAGGATATTTTATTTGTCCTCTTTTCTCTTTTTCCTTCAGGAGAGTTACTTGCGTAGTACTAAAGGCTTTCATCGCAAGGCATCACCAAGATGAAGTAAAGCAAGGCCCAGCAATGGCTCACGTGGAAGTGCAAGAAGTCCTTGACTTATGACCACAACTGAGTCCAAAATTTCTGTTGTTAAGTGAGATGTTTCTTAAAGGAGTTTTGCCCCATTTTACGACTTTTCTTGCCACCGTTGTTAAGTGAATTACTGCAGTGGATAAGTTAGTAACCTGGTTGTTAAGTGAATCTGGCTTCCCCATTGACTTTGCATGTCAGAAGGCCGCAAAAAAAGGGGATCACATAATCCAGGGACACAGCGAAAGTCATAAAGATGAACCAGTTACCAAGCATCTGAATTTTGATCACATGATCATGGGGATGCTGCAAAGGTCGTAACTGTGAAAAATGGTCATAAGTCATGTTTTTCAGTGCCGTTGTAACTTTGAACGGTCACTAAACAAACTGTTGTAATTTGAGAACTACTTGTAAGGAAAAAAAGGAGTCCCTGCGGATTTTACTTCACTAGTCGTCACCGAGTATGGGAGGCAGTGCTAACTCTGTTTCAAGGCCATTGAGCCAGCGCTGTCTGAAGATGTTTCCATGGTAATGTGGCCAGTGTGATGTCATGGAGTGCTGTCAAGGTAATGATTTAGAAGCTAACCAGCTGATGTAAGATGTATGATGTAATGATGGGAATGACTCAGCAGGGTCTATGTCCCTTTAAGAGCCAGCTGGGTCTGTGTCTCTTTAAGAGCCTTATATAAAAGGGAAGGCTCCACAGATGTGTTCTCTCTCCTCCATTTCCTGCTGTAACTGTGGTTTGTTGGATCCTGCTGTATTAGCACGTGTTTGTATATTGTAGATAGTGTAAGATAAACCACAATTTACTATAGACCACTGTTTACTGTGTTTACTCCTGGGTTATCTCGCGCAATAAGACTGTGCACGCTCTGACAAGTGCTGTTACCTTCCCACTAAAGTGGTACCTATTTATCTACCCACATATGCACGCTTTCGAATTGTTAAGTGGGCAGGAACTGAGGGGAGGATGAGAGCTCACCCCATCGTGTGGCACTCAATCTCACACCTACGCTGCTGGCCAACAAACCCAGTGTCTTAACCATGAGCCATCGCACCGCCCTTCATGGAAATAAAGACGGCAAAACCAGCACCAGCTTTACCAAAATATGCAAGTGATTCTAGAGTAATTTCTCTCTCTCCGAGATAAAGCAAATTGCACTATTTATTCCCCTTCATTTTTTCTGTGAACTAAGAAAGTTCCAATCAGATGGAAAGGGAGATGTTGACTTGATTTTGATGACAAATTTGCCTCCGTTTTAATAAAACACTCAACAAACACCTGGCATGATCTTCTGAAGAGCTTATTCCTATTTTCCAGGTGGGCAGGCTGATATGCTTTAATTTGTTGTTCTTCTCCTTGCTATGCCACAATGTCTGCTCCAGAGTGAGTGTAAATTCACACAAACTACCTTAGAGAAAATCCACTAAATTCATACAACGAACAATAAATATTACGCTACGTGCTGAGGGGGAATTCTAACAGGTTCTACAAGTCAAATCAAAAAAGAAAACTTATTTGGGGAAGCAACATCATTCAGCAGTTTAGCTCAGCTCCTAGATAAATCCTTGATATTTCCCAGCAGAGTTGAGCCATACTTTCTCTGCAACTCTGCATAACTTCTGCCAATCGATAAGCATTGTTCGATCTATGATGAACCAATAACTTGAGTCAAGATAAAAGTAGTTCTCAACAACTGGGACTGAACTTCTATTGCTAAGCAAAGTGGTCATTAAGTGAGTCAGACCCGGTTTTACAACCTTTTGGCCACAGTTGAGTGATTCCAGCTTCGCCCTTTCATTTTGCTTGTCATACGTTGGTTGGGAAGGTTGCAAATGGCAATCACACAACCCTGGGATACTGTAACCATTGTAAATACATGCTGGTTGCGCAAAGCCTGGATTTTGATCACATGACAGTGGAGGTACTGCAATGCTCATAAACCGAGGATTACCTGTAAGACCTATAGTTCCAACAACAAAAATATGCAAGGAAACTGCAAACCAAGATTGGTTGAACAAGGATACAAAAGTTTAACACGTTTTATCTTCTCATCCCTGTTCTAAAATTGACTAGCATGGATTTAGGTCAATTGCATTCTCCTCACTTTATTCTATAATTGACAGATGCTCCTCAACACTTGGAAAATGGATGGTAATAATATAAATATAGATTGACATAAATATAATTTGGCTAGGAACTGGATGGAATTTAGGGACTCCATGGGTTGTGTGTCACAAAAGTAAGAGAGAAATAAACAAAATTAACCTAAAATTGGGGGGGGGGAGTTAAATAGAGGCGGGTTCCAGTGGATCACATGATCACACCTGTTTCTTTTAAGACTCTACTGAAAAGGCAGTATATAATAATAACAACAACAACAACAAACTGGATCAAATCTGTCCTGATAATCCAGCAAAATGACAACTTAGCCTGAATGAAAAGATGGGGGGAGGGGGAGAGGATATGGCAATGAGCATTAAAAAAACAAAAACCTGTCTGAGCCAGATAGCTCTAAGTATTTTTAATCATTCCTTAATATCAAAACTCATTTTTCAATATCATGACTCTTCTGACAATAAATGAATTACACAGTTTGGCTTTTCCCCCCTTCCCCCATCCATTCATGGACCTTTTCTTGATGAGGAATGTCAAAAGCCATCAACCATCTGTCTGTGGAGAAACCCAACATCAAGATGGCATGTGCCATTCTCCTCAAATTCTCTTGCCTCTAATAAGAGATGGTGCTTTGATTTTTTCCATTTTTTTTTGAGAGAGAGAAATTTTCAGGTTACATGAATTGAAAAAAAAAATAACCAATTTGAAATCAGTCCAGATATTGTATTAATTTGCAAAGCTCAAGGGACACAACAGAAATGCTGTCATGGATCTCACTTCTAGGGTGTCTTGTTTTCGAAAAGTTAAAATCAAGGCATTGCTAAATCCAGAATTAGAAGCACATAGCCAAGAAAAAAAGAGGATGAATTCTACCCACAAAAGTCAGGAATTATCTCTTGGACATTCTCAACAATAAGTTTCAAGACCTCATGAATAGAACAGAACAGAACAGAATAGAGCTGGAAGGGACCTTGGAGGTCTTCTAGTCCAGCCCCCTGCTCAAGCAGGAGAACCTATACCATCTCAGACAAGTGACTGTCCAGTCTCTTCTTAAAAATCTCCAGTGATGGAGCGCCCACGATTTCTGAAGGCAAGCTGTTCCACTGGTTAATTGTCCTCATTGTTAGGAACTTTTTCCTTAATTCCAGGTTGCTTCTCTCTTTGGTCAGTTTCTAACCATTGTTTCTTGTCCTGCCCTCTGCTGCTTTGGAGAATAGTTTGACACCCTCCTCTTTGTGGCAGTCCCTCAAATACTGGAACACTGCTATCATGTCTCCCCTATTTCTTCTTTTCTTTAAACTAGCCAAACCCAAATCCTGCAGCCGTTCTTTGTATGTTTTAGTCTCCAGGCCTTTGATCATCAGTACAACACCTTTATTCAGTGGTTCCCTCCATTGGAGGGATGGGAGAGCCAATGCCACTTCTCCTAAATTGGCCCAGATAGACTCCTCCTGAGGCCAGTATGGCAGCATCTCAGAGCTGACCTTTATTCTCTGTTTCTGCTCCTACCGACTTCTAAGCTGAATTTAGCATCTGGGACATCAGTTGCTAACTGCAAAGCTTCAGGGAACACACCCTGCTGTGTGCAGACGCCGTAAAAGTTTCCTGCCATTGTTCTACGGAAGTTAATAAAAAGACAAGGTTCCCTTGACACAACATAGAAGATTGTATGCAAGCTGCAAAAGACATGATGCTTCAGCATTTGCTGAGGATGACTACAATCTCCAATTGTCTCATATTTTGACCTCTTATGCCTATCTATCTTTCCAAAGGAAATATCTATGATTGGAGTGAATTCACATAGATACGGATGAACACACGCACAGTATGGTGAGGGCAACTAAGAATATTTTCTCCATCATAATGAGAGGTATTTAGTGAAGGTAGTAGCAACTGATTCAGAGCAAACAATAGAATATGCAATGCTCCTTCACACAACACACATGTAACTTTATGAGTTACTTCTATACACTGATAGGATTCTCCACTCAGTCATGTATCACATATGTTCAGGAATGAATAACAACAACAACAACAACAACAACAACAGTAAAGTTGGAAGGTACCTTGGAAGTCATCTAGTCCAACCCCCTGCTCAGGCAGGAAACCCTATATCATTTCAGACAAATGGTTGTCCAATTTCTTCTTAACAACTTCCAGTGTTGGAGCACCCACAACTTCTAGAGGCAAGTTGTTCCACTGGGTAATTGTTCTAACTGTCAGAAAATTTCCCCTTAGTTCTAGGTTGCTTCTCTCTTTGGTTAGTTTCCATCCATTGCTTCTTGTCCTGCCTTCAGGTGCTATGGAGAATAGCTTGACTCCCTCTTCTTTGGGGCAGCCCCTGAGATATTGGAAGGCTGCTATCATGTTCCCCCTCATCCTTCTCTTCATTAAACTAGACATACCCAATTCCAGCAACCGTTCCTTGTATGTTTTAGCCTCCAGTCCCCTAATCATGTAGTTAAAAGCAAACTAGGTCTTGAAACAGATATACTCTATTCCAAGTGTAAGCATCTTATTCTGTACACGTAGTGAAAGGATTCCACTGTTTCAAGTTTTGTTTTGTTTTTAAGAAAACAGTGGGATAATCATCTTTAAGCAAAACGCAAGCCATCATATTTTTGCTTATAGTCCAATTCTCAGCTGAAATATGGAATGAGTAACATTGGCTCATCTTTGATGAGAAAAATTACTAAAACGATTGAACCTTTGTGGCTTCAGCTTCAAGGGAATAAACTGCAGAATTTATGGGAACTGTTCCCTGCCTTGTAATATTAATTTAGCTCATGAAGTCCTATTTCAAAAAACAGAAAACAAAGAAATTGCATTTTGTTTGGACAGTACACGCAAATCAATTGCTAAAAAGGCTCCTTCTTTAAAAATCAGTTTGGACATTTGTGCCTATCTGTACAACACCTTTTTGCATTTGGCAAATACCAGCCTTTCAAAAGGTCCTTTGAGGATAGCCCAGCATCATCCAGATTGCAAGGGGGAAGCGTAAAAGCATACAAAGGCCACTGAGTTTCTTTCATTCCTCCTTGAGAATTGTACTGAAAGAACCCTCCTGGTGCCAGCATTTCTAAATGCAAAAATAAACTTCTCTGCTTATTGAGCTGAGCTGGGAAAATGGAATGAGCTTTTCGATATACAAGTTGCGAGAATAATCCTTTCCCACTTGACCATTGAAGTTTTCCAGAATTGCTTCCAGCTTTGTGTCAGCATTTCGTTTCAAGAAAGATGCTGCCTCAGACATAAAAATGGGTCTGTAGTGGAAGGTGGACGAGTTCCAGGGATATGAAAGGAGGTGAATTCAATTCAGAGAAGAACAAACAAACAAAAATTTAAAAGGAATCCAGATAAAACCAAAACATATAAAAGGAATCAGTCAGTAGTAAAACAGCAACACAATGAAAAAAATGTAAAAAAGCAGTGAAGGCAAAGGAGGAGAGGCTGTGAACGGTTTCTGGAAGGACACTCCCTACTGAAAAAAAATAAATTTGCAGAGACAGCCTGGTAGAGTGGTTAAGGCGCTGTATTTTCTTCTCAGCCATCAGAAGGGTGATGACTTTGGGCCAGTTAAACGGATCTCCTTTTGATCAAAGAGAGAAGCAACCTGGAATTAAGGAGAAACTTCCTGACAGTGAGGACAATTAACCAGTGGAACAGCTTGCCTCCAGAAATCGTGGGTGCTCCATCACTGGAGATTTTTAAGAAGAGGCTAGACAGTCACTTGTCTGAGATAATATACTGTAGGTTCTCCTGCTTGAGCAGGAGGCTGGACTAGGAGACCTCCAAGGTCCTGTTCTATTCTATTCTATTCTATTCTATTCTATTCTATTCTATTCTATTCTATTCTATTCTATTCTATTCCATTCCATTCCATTCCATTCCATTCCATTCCATTCCATTCTATTCTATTCCATTCTATTCTATTCTATTCTATTCCTCTATGAATAATGGTTTACCACTTCGTGTGAGCCCATTTATTATAGTTTAGAAACCATGGATGATTGCTTATCATGATGTGCATGCTAGAGAAAAATGCTAACTACAGATTATTACAGTGTCAAACAAACTCTGGCCCTGCTGGGCTAATGGTGGCACTCATAGGTGGGAGAGACTGGCTCACAGGGATTAGGAAGACAGTACAAGTAGTGTCACACCTGCACACCAAGATGCTATTTATTAGTTCAGCTTTATCAAGCGGACAATTGTGGGGGTTTTTTGCCTCTCTCACAGGTAAAGAATGGAGGGCTAGAAGATTGCAGGCTTCAAAAATCCCAATGACCACTAGATGGTAGCAAAGAATTAGAGTTTTTTCTTGCTGCCATCTAGTGACTGTAATAAGATCTGGTAACTCTTATTATTGTCAGCCCTGAAGAACCAGGAATTATATGTGCAGTTACTTCTGAATAGTTTTTTTATTGCTGTTCGCCTACAAACAGAATCTTGCCAAACTAAAGCAACTATCTGAATAACTATAGATATATTATGTGAGTTGCTAAGGAGAGTCCATTTTCGCCGTTTCCTGCCTAACTCTTCCTGGGACTTCAGGCTACATTCCACCCCAGTTTCTGTGACTGAACCAGTATGAACTAAAATCTTGTGTCCTATTTTGCAATGGTTAAATTGCAACCTTGACCTATATAATTCATAGTCTTTGGTTCCAAAGTTTCTTATAGAGATCTGGAAGAACTGGAGCAGTGTCTGTCCTTGTGGGTATGCAAGTCAATTTCAGCTCTCAGAATATAAAAGATTGTGATAGAAATCATCAAGCAAGTTCAATATCATTAAATGGAACTCTCCACAAATTTCCTAATGAGAAAAGAATAAGTCCTTACAGCTCCAGTTAACTTGAGTGCATATAAGGAGCTTGGGGAAATAATGCTTTAAACAGCCCTAGCCTTGAATAACCAACCGTTGCCTCTCTTAGGAGAGATCTCTTCCTATCTCTGCTAATGTAGTGACATGGCTGGCTCTTTCCTCCTACAAACCCAGAACTCCCAGTTCATTTGGTTAGAATTAAGCGTCTCAATTAAAGGTTTGATTTACATTTAATAAGAAAGTTATGCCAAGTCAAACAAAATGCCAGTTGCGAAGAATCTAATTATTGAAGTTTAATACCTGTCAAGACTACTTATTTTTCTTTTCTTTTTTTAAAAAAAAGAAATCATAGAGCAGTTAAACCTCAATAAGTGCCCCTTTAATAATTAATTAGCATTTAATTAATAGACAATAGCTATTGCCACTGATGGATCTCTGCAGGCTTAATACAACTTTTAGTCTTCTATTCATTAGCTGCTTGAGTGACTCTAAATATAATTGCTCCATGGAGCAGAACATTTAGAAAACCATTTTGGTAGTAGAGGGAGAGTATAACACTGGGAATGTGATATACCTGAATCTACACAGGGGATTCATTTGTTGAGTTGACCTGATCTGGTGTAACTTCCAGAGAACCTGGCTGAAGAAGGACTATTGTACAGATTGACTGCTGCTGGCTCCTATTCAGCTATTGTAATTGCCATCCAAAGAAAGAGATATGCTGAATTACTCATGCCTGTTTTGGATTTTTTTTTGTTCTGATCAAGAGAAAATGAGTCAAAAAGAAGAAGAAAACCTGGTCTGGAGGCAGTGAAGCAAGATAGCCACACCTTGCTGATAGTTGGCAAGTGACTTTGATAAAGCTAAGGAGAAGACTGAGATGGGGAGTAATCTCAAGGTTTTGACGGAAGAATAGAGAAATGTGAAATGCTATATTTTGAATCTTCTTTCCTATGGTGGCTGAAAGAAGGTTTTTGGTTTTGGATCCAAATAATCTGAATTTTAATTATGTAGACCACCTTTTTCCTATCGGGTGCTCTTCAGGTGAGAGACTGCAATTGCTTAACTTGGAAGTAAGTTACACAGTGGTTAAAATAGAGCTACCGCATCTGAGTTGCAAAAAAACTAACCTGATGGCTGCAAAGAGTAATTACATTTTTAACATATATATATATTTTTTGCAATCGAAATCCTCTAAAGCTGGTTAGCGTGCTGGATTAGGACGAGGAAACCTTTGCTTCAAATTCTCACTCACCCTTAACAGCTCACTATGGAAGCAAAAGAATTTTGAAGAATTCACGCTTTTGAACGTTGGTGTTTAGAGAAAACGCCTGTGAATACCGAGGACTTCCAAGAAAACAAACAAATAAAATGTATTAGCATATAAATCAACCCAAAGTTTTCACTTGAAGCACAAATGACCAGGTTCAAATCCTCCACGTTATGTGAAGGCTTAGCTCTTTAGAGAAGGCTGTAATGTTGGGAAAGGTGGAAGGAAAGAGAAGAAGAGGATGAGCAGAAGCAAGGGGGACAGACACAGTGGTGACTGAGGCACCATAGGAAGATCTAAAGGACCAGATGAGGGGCAGACTGTCCTGGAGAAAATCTGTGTGGTCGCTAAGAATTGACTATGATTTAATGGCACATAATCAGTCAATCAATTATGGCTCACTAAGTGACTTTGGATGAATTGTTGTTAGTTGCGAAGTCGTGTCCGACCCATCATGACCCCATGGACAACGTTCCTCCAGGCCTTCCTGTCCTCTACCATCTTCTGGAATCCATTGAAGCTCATGCCTACCACTTCAGTGACTCCATCCAGCCACCTCATTCTCTGTCGTCCCCTTCTTCTATTGCCCTCCATCTTTCCCAGCATTAGGCTCTTCTCCAGTGAGTCCTTCCTTCTCATTAGGTGGCCAAAGTACTTGAGTTTCAACTTCAGGATCTGGCCTTCTATAGCGCAGTCAGGGTTGATCTCCTCTAGGACTGACTGGTTTGATCGCCTTGCAGTCCAGGGGACTCGCAGGAATCTTCTCCAGCACCATAGTTCAAAGGCCTCAATTCTTTGGCGCTCAGCCTTTCTTATGGTCCAACGTTCACAGCCATACAGTGCAATTGGATGAATTAGCTTCTCCCAAATCTCTCTCTCTCGCTCTCTCTCTCTCCCCCTCTCCCTCTTCCTCCCTCCCACAGCATTTATTGCCTATATGCAATTGGAGAACCAAGTACATTGCCCAGAAGTATTTTAAAGAAAGAACAGGATAAAAGAAATATTATGGAAACAGACAAAACTTCATTCCATAAAGCTACATTAAAAATTGAGATCGTTCAATTGTTCACCCAAAAGGTTCTATAAAAAGAATTCACAATTCTTTTCCTATCTACTATATCATCATTACGAGCATCGCATGTAATGCTCCTTAGAAAATGAAAAGTCAGAATACTGCAGAAATATGTCAATTATGCAATAAGTGTATCTACTCTTTTGAAACAGCATCTATTCACGAAACAGATATGAGACACTTAGAAGAGCTATTCAGGTCGGGGGTATTCATTAGCATTTTTAAAGTCATGCTGTACGTTAAAAGTGTTTTTTAAAAAAATAATCCCCAATTAACAAAAAAAATCTCATGTAATGGATTGGGATTACAGAAGAAAAAGGGGAAAGCCAAAACGGATCCATTCTTCTTTGAGTGATGTTGCAAAACTCAATACAAGAAATCCACATTCGGTACAAATTAACCACCCAATAGCCTATTAACAAAATAAACACTTTACGGGTTCTGCAAAGAAAATGTATATCCCATACATAGCAGACCAATTGCTTGACCATTTTATTGGTCAGGATAATAATAATAATAATAATAATAATAATAATAATAATAATAATAATAATAATAATAATAATAATAATAATAATAATAATAATAATAATAATAATAATAATAAAAATAAAAATAAATAAAAAAAGTTGGAAGGGACCGTGGAGGTCATCTAGTACAACCCCCTGCTCAGGCAGGAAACCCTATACCATTTCAGACAAATGGCTGTCCAGTCTCTTCTTAAAAACTTCCAGTGTTGGAGCATTCACCGCTTCTGGAGGCAGGTTGTTCCACTGGTTAATTGTTCTGTCAGGAAGTTTCTCCTTAGTTCTAGGTTCTAGTTCTTAGTTCAGGTAGTCCTCAACTTATGACTACAAATGGGACCGGGTTTTCCATTGCTAAGCGAGGCACTAATTGAGTGAGCCATGCCCAATTTTATGACCTTTTTCCCCCCCAGTGTTATGTGCAAATCACTGCATTTGTTAAATGAACCATGTGGTTGTTAAGTGAATCCAGCTTCCCCCGGCTTTGTTGGAAGCTGGCTGGGGAAGGTTGCAACTGGCAATCATGTGACTTTGGGATGCTGCAACTGTCATATATACAAGCCGGTTGCCAAGCATCTGAATTTTGATCATATGCCCATGGGGACGCAACAACCGTCGTAAGGGCGAGCATCGGGTCGTAAGTCACTTTTTTTCAGTGCCATTGTAATTTTGAACTGTAGCTATATCAACGGTTTTAAGTCAAGGACTAGCTGTAACTTAAAAGTAAAATGCCATGATTGTTCTTTTTCTAACAGCCATTGCATTTTATTCATCCCTAGTAGTAGTAGTACACTACTACTACTATCCCTACTGTAAAACCCTTCCTTGAATGTAGCATTGCCGCATTAGCCACATTTGACATCAAGGCGGGAAAAAGAGCACAGGTGCTGCAGTGGCTAGAGATTAAAATACCTCTCTCTTTTGGCAAAAAGCTCCTTTGCAAATAAGGAATTCTTCCCGTCCGTGAATTTAAATTGAACTCAGCACAAGACATGCTTTGAAGGAAGCTCAGTCTGTCCCAGCCACCTCTGCACTTTTGTCCCAAAGGTGCTTTTTTAAAAAGGCAACTGGACTTTGTTTCTTGCCACCAGCAAGTCCAGTTGCCTTTTTAAAAAAGCACTTTTGGGACAACCATGACCTGGATGACTGAGAATCTCCACAGACGTTCTTGCAGTTTCACAATTAAAACTGCCTGGAAACATCAACGGCATTGGCAAGACTTGAGCACAGCTCAATGGAGATTTTTCAATTCCACCTCTCCCCCCCTCCCACACACACACCGACTCTGCAAATCCACATCGCTTACAATTAACAAGGAATAAAATGCCCGCTCTCTTTCTGTTTGGAAGTATTTGTCCTGTGGAATACAAAAAAAAAAAAGGCAGCCTTTTTGTTTCCCCCCAATGCGAGATATAAAATCTGTCATGCTCCCTTCCCAGAGTATGCCGGATCAGCTGGGAAAACACTTAGGCTGATCTGCTGGTCAGGCAAGCTGCCTAGCATTCTCTCCTAGGCCTGCTTACATTTTAAAATGCAAAGATGCCACTCAGGACTGCTGACAGCTAAATGGCCACATGAAACTCCCGGTTTAATCGGAAAGGGAGAAATGATCACCAGAAATGACTCTGAACAGAGATGAAAAGGCTTTTAATGGCGGCAAGCGAAACACAGCACAGCTGTGCAGGGAATCACAGGTTGGGCGTACCAGCTGCCTTGCCAATCCAAAAGAAAACTGGGGGGGGGGAAAGAGAGGAGTGACGGAGGAAAGAGAACCCCCCCCATTTTAATTAATTGACCAGAGAAATAAAACTGATGGGGAAATAAGCAGCCCGGGGAAACAGGGCTGTGCTGGGGTCCCCTCAAGCTGAGCTTAAAGTAAAAATTAAAAAAATAAGCAGTGCCATTGCATTTCCCCATCCCCTTTAATGAGATTATCAGGATCATTTAGGAGTTCTTCCCAGGTCTGAGATCGACAGCTTTTCAGACATTTTCCTTTATCTTTGTCGAGAGATAATCATAAAGGTCTTTATCTTTCATCTGTAGAACTTGTGTATGAACATTTGTTTATTTTTTGGGGGGGGGGATCTCAAAATGAAAGGATTCACACTGCATCCTCCCGTGTTTATCCGATGTCTAGGACCTTGTCTGCTACAGTTCCTTGGCTGGCACCATCTCCCTGCACCACGGTTGCTTTCTGAAAAGTGAAGCTCAAGTGCAGATGGACGACCTATTTAAAAGCAAAACATTTGTGTAAGATAAAGGGTTTCCTCCTGTTGAAATGTAGGGGGCATGTTTGAATGTCCAATTCTGTGCTCCAACAGCCCCAGACATCTGCCTGGGCAATGCTTGGCACCGAAGGATGCTCCCAGTGCCCTTCTGATTTATGCAAATACTCGCTTAGCTTCCTAATAAGAAATCAGTTCCTGTCATCATCTGTATTTCTTATTCTAAGCCACAACACTCAAAATACTCGGCTGTGATTGCAAATAGAAAAGTTGTTTTCTGTGCTAGGTCTACCGCCTTGAAACTTAATAGCACGGTGTAGTGGAAGCTCATGCTGATGGCATATTTAATATCCACCTTTCTTAGAAATCACAGTGTCCTCAAATGAGAAAGGACTTTAGTACTGAAATAATTAACGTGGGTAGCGATCATGAATGCCACAATAGGGGGGGGGGAAACACAGATGGTGGTGAACCGTGATTCCTAATATTCTAACCCATTGCAGCAGAAGTTTAAAAATTGAAACTTGTCCCCAGAAGTCAGTGAATGGAAGAAGAACTGGAAAGGAAAAGATGCTTCTTTCTAATTGCATTGCTCTTATTACCATCTTCAAATTGATTATATACACATACACACTTTTTTTTTAAAGTACCTTCAAATCAGTCTTGACTCCTGGAAATTGCCAGGAGAAATCTATGCATTTTTCTGGCTACCTTTTCAGAAGTAGCTTATCCTTGTTTTCTTAGGATCTGAACTTTAGGCCCAAGGAAAGAGGGATGGGCTTCCTGCATGCTGCTCTATGCAAAAACGTCTACACTTCCATGACTTCCTCTGCAATACTTCTACTTATCTAAACTTCTTGTGTTCGCTTGGGAATGCGTTGCTCAGAGAGAGTTTTATAGCCATGCCTTTTACAACCCTTGAGAACAGTGGCAATAGGAGGCACATCAATTAAGCACACTAAGGCTCTCAGATGATTCCCTTTGATTCCCTTTCATTGCTTTTGTTTGGATGGCTTCCTTGGATCTGAGCTGAATCTTCTTTCCAGAGTGATATTTCCTTTCTCCTATAGGATGATTTCCATGAATAAAAATAGCACCCTAGAAGAATTAAGAGCATTAAATTCATCCCCAGATCTAGATTTTGTACTCTGTATATTTTAACATCTGCATTAAAAAAAAAGACAAATACAACAGATAAAACATGAATGATTAATTGCTAGCATTCTAACCTACCAGCTACCATTAGCTTGGAAAATTGTAACCAGTCCAATCCCCCACCATACCAGTGGGGCAAAGTGAAGAGGGATTCAAGTAATGTATATGTAGTGTCATGGATACATACTTATCTCTTCACACAATTTTAATAATCTAAATACAGAGTTGGAAAACAAATCGCAAATGACTAATTACTGTTTGAGGCTCTTATTATCCAACACTGCAATTTCAGCTTGACAAAGAACACACACAAATACTGCACAAATCATTATAATCAGACAAAACTATAAGGTTAGCAGAGGGGCCATTGTCCTGTGGCAGACTAGTTCATCTCTGAAAAGCAGATGGATCGAGGTTTGGTTTGGGGACCACCCCCAGTGAATGAAGGTCTTGTGCCTGGGAGATGTGAAGATCATCAGAGCAACATGTACCACCCCAGTCGTAATCCCAAATTGCTCAACACAATGCAGTATTTCCACAAAACAGCTCAACGACAACGTAACATACAAAGTGGTCATCATAATTACACTAGATAAAAGTCTCTCTCTGTGTGTAGAAAATAGGACTGCAGTGCTTATAGCAGTATTTCTCAACCTTAGCAACGTGAAGAGGTATGGACTTCGGTTCCTAGAATTTTTCACACTTCTTCAAGTCACCAAGGTTGAGAAACACTTTCTTACAGAATTTCATAGTCAATTCCTGTGTTTGCTTTGGATTGGGGAACTCATCAGTCATCTATTGTGGCTGTCAGCCACTCTCTCAAATTCCAGACAAGGGGGAAAAAAACCCCAACTCAGCCTGCAGATAGCAGGATCTGCACTTGGGTCATTCTGCATGGATTGCCAATATCTTACCACTACAGTAGAGATCTCCCCTTAAGCTACTGTTTTACTTCGTCCTAGAAATCTTTGCCCGAGCGAGAATGTTTTTCCAAGGACACCATATTTCTACTTCAGGCTGCCATTCCAAAACAGCCAGCAGTATGTGCAAGCCTTGAATTTTCATCTCAGTATTATTTATATGTCTTCTGTTTTGACTTTCTGATTTTCTGTCTTCTGTCTTTTTAAACTCTGGCTGCCTGATCCAAATCCTTAGAAGAGGGTAAGATAGAAAGTGCAGTAAATCAATTTCCATCTGCATTAAGAAAAAAAAAAAGAACCTAAGGCTTATTAGTTTATGAAATCTGACATGAGCAAAAAGTAAAATTGGCATGACTGTAACAAAAAGGAAATGTGGGGGTAGGGAAAGATCACATGGAAAAGTCACTATTGCCTTCATTTTTCAGGAGATTAAGTTATGTTTATCTCAAGCTTTTCCCTTCCAGATTGGGTGTCTATGTGGCATGGCAGTCACTCTTGTTTGTTGTTTATTTATTTGTTTTGCAGTGATGCTGTATGGCCTCTTGGTCATTCCTACCATCTCAGTTGGGCTCAAATGCTTTGAAAAGAGCATCCAATGAATAAGTTCCAGTTCTTTTTAGCTTGCCCATTCTACAAGAAAACTCTTTTATCATTATCAGGGCTTAAAATACAACGCACCTATTGTATGGTCCTACATCTTGAAGGAAGGAAGGAAGGAAGGAAGGAAGGAAGGAAGGAAGGAAGGAAGGAAGGAAGGAAGGAAGGAAGGAAGGAAGGAAGGAAGGAAGGAAGGAAGGAAGGAAGGAAGGAAGGAAGGAAGGAGAAAGGAAGGAAGGAAATATTTCATAATAATTGACCTATGCAAAGAAGACAGATAAGCACTCTGTGGTCATTTGCTGTTCTCTGTAAGGCACCACAAAATAACTGTTTCACAGCTTCTTTCTCTTGCTTCCCACTGTCCCCCCCCCAAAAAAGAGAACATAGGCTTGCTTCTTTTGGTTACTTAGTTTATCCTCATCAAGGCTCTCTTAGTCCCTCCCTACTGTGCCTTTTCTTCCACATTGATCTTCCGTGCTACTCTATCGCTAGTTCTAGGAGGGACTCTCCACTGAGCCTGTTGAATTATTTGCACACAACAAAGGGGGACAAGCAGAGCCAGCCAAGGGTTATTTATCCCGCCAGCACAATGCCATTGAGGAAAGAAATTTGCACCAAGCATGACATCTTCTGATATATGGATCAGGACAGCATGGTGCTGAGGCTGCCATGAAGTATTAATCTCAAGGAGATACTACTACATTCAAGAGGACCTTAACATCCATATGGAGAGATCAAAGATATGATACCTGGCACAACACACCATCAGACGTTCTCATAAAGAAAACAAAAAAAACATTGCTCAATTGTCTAGCTATTAAACGGAATGGTCTGAAGCCCCAGGGTGGAAGCAATAACAGCCATTTGTCGTAGCAGAAGCTGAGAACTTCATGCCATTCCTGGACATTTCTCTAGGTTTTTTAAATGCCTCTGGTAAAAGATAGGATCCTTATGTCAAACCATTGTCCTCATCAGCCCTTCATACTTTCAAGGTTTTCATCAATCTTCAGTTATGAATCTCCAATAGATCTCTGAGTGCAAACCTCCCATAAAAATAACAATAACAACATCAAACTTCAAAATGAGTTTTCATTATTTGGTGCATTGGTTCGGAAGTATTTATACATTAATATACTGTTAATAGACCCAGAGATAAACCAGACTTACATATCATTCAGAAGAGACAATAAACATCTAATAAGGAAACAAAAAGGCCAAAACACATCCTCTCCAGCAAGCAACACCCAGAGAAGCAGGGATTAACACCAGGGAAGCAACCAAGCAGAAAACAATACTCTAATCAAGGAATTACCCAGAAGGAAACCACACACTCCACCAATGCTGGCAGGGCAAGCTATTATATGTAAACAGAGAGCAAACTCCACATTCATTAACACTGATGATGTTACCTAGTTGGGTAATGAAATTTCTGAAAGCAAACAACCAAGCTCAGAGAGCACCAAGGGCTCCATATTGATACATTTTTGAGAAGTTGCATTTATTTTAGGCTTATCACGCAAACTGTTTAAGGAGCCTTCACAACACAAGGGTTCAAAATTGTAGCCTAGGTTAATCTCCCTTCTTCTCAACCTGGAGGTCTTCAGATGGGTTGGGCCCACACTTTCTAGAATTTGCAGCCAGTTTAGGTCACACCAACTTGGAATAGTGACAGTCTGTTTGCAAAGCGCTGTTTACTTAAATGACCTTTCCATCCCTATAAGGGATTGAATGTCACATCCCTGAATATTGTATGAATTTTGATTTCAGAAACTTTCCCCATCAGGCTGGGAATCCATTCGCCCTCCACACACCACATCCTTGCAGCTTGTCTTTTTTTTTAAAAAAAAAAACTCTCATCCCAAACTTTTCAGATACATGAGATGTGACATGTAGTTGAAGGTATCCTGCTTTGAAAAAAAGCAAGAGGACAAATAATCCACTAAGTGGCTGTTTACCAATCTGGTATTAACTACATCTCAGAATTGAGAAGAAGGCAGCTGGATTCTTTGTAGTCCCTTTCATTCTATCAACTTCACAGACAAAAAAACCAGCTACCTGGGTTTCACAAATACAGGCCGTCCTCTACTTACAACAGTTCGCTTAGTGACTATTCAAAGTTACAGTGGCACTGGGAAAAGTGACTTATGACCATATTTCACCCTTACAACCCCTGCAGCATCCCCCAGGGTCATGTGATCAAAACTCAGAGGCTTGGCAACTGACTCACATTTATGACGGTTGTGGTGTCCTATAGTCATCTGATCATCTTTTATGACCTTCTTACCAGCAAAGCCAATGGGGGATGCCAGATTTACTTAACAACCGTGTCACTATCACTGCAATGATTCACTTAACAACTGTGGCAAGAGGTTGTAAAACGGGGCCAAATTCACTTAACAAATGTTTCACATAGCAACAGAAATTTGGAGCTCAATTGTCGTAAGTCGAGGACCGCCTGTGTACAGGGACTGTATGGAGAGACACTAATTATGATAATGGCAAAATGTGCGCCGTGATGATCATTTCTATATTACATGGAAATACGGGCATGCTGCGGGTGTCCATGTATTTTGCACATTGGCAGATGTAACGTGAGATCCCACCTAATATTTGAATGAGGGAAGAGGACAGGTTGGGCTCTTCTCAACACATTATCTCAAGATGCAGCATTTTGGGTGTCCATGCTCCAAATACAATCATACTAAGACCCGGTCCTTAGCCTTCTCTTTTTAAGGAAGGTTTTTGAAAAGGTTGTGGAAAGACCGATCATTACAAGTAAGATCCAAACTGTCACTGCCAATGTTCAGAAAGCTGATGAAAATATGCCTTTTCCAATATGCATTCGGGGGTAATGACTACTTAGAGGTACCTGTGGTATGGTGAGCTTTTCAGATGATGTAGGATAAATGGTGCTGGGCTTCTATGATTATAACATTACGATAATTGTATCCTTCTAGGATAGTTTTATGATTATTGTATTAATACATTATTGTGCACCCATTGCCTGTCAGTTGCTTATAGGCATATTGATTGAAGTAGCATAAAAGCATGTTTACTAAATAATGCAGCCTAAGGGGAAGTTGCCAGACCACCATTTTCCTCCACTTCTATTTCTTAAGGTCCTTTCTTCCTCTCTGGCTTCAATCCATTCTCCTGTACCCATTTCCATCAAATGGAACTCAATGGCCTCAATCAAATGGAACTCCAGGCTGTGGGCAGATTTGGTCTGCAATTCTGCATTCGAACCACTGCGCCACCAGGGCTCCTTGGTAGGCAATAGACAACCGATTCCTCAATGCTTTCCATAACTGACCGTCAATTTTACTTCTGCAAATAACCTCTTCCTGGAATCAGTTTTTCTTTATCGTGTCACAACATGATTGAAAAGTTAAAAAAAACAAAAACATGGATACTCTGCCTACAGATGAAACAGATTATTTTTTAAAAGGTCAGCAAAGAAGTCATTCGGGAACAGTGCGTTATTAAAATAGTCATGATAATAGGCTGGTCAAGTCAAAAGAATGTTTCTGCAACATTTAACTTGTGGAGTCCCAATATGAGTATCCCAGTACTCTTCCCTTGTGTAAATGAAGTTGCAGGTAGGTTTCACATTATTCCAAACCTGGACTTGTAGGGACAATGGACAGGCAGAATAAATTGCCAATATCTGATTCTTTAAGGTCTACATTGAGATGCAGACAATCTTATTTTTTTAAAAAAAAAAATAATTCGGTTAACAATATTGTGTTTAAACTTTAAATAGAAGCTGCAGAAAGGGGATATATTAGTTTTTGTTAGTTTTTACTCCATATTCATTTAAAAAGTTTATTTAAAAAAATAAAAAAAAATAAAAAACTAGGTTAGCAGTATTTTAGCAGGGAGTTAATCTTTTTTCCCATTACTCTCCTCTCCTCTCCTTTACACTTATTGCAATTTGTATGAACATACATGCAAGCTGCTACTTTGCATGAGAGGTTAAGTACCATTCTTACCACTAATAGCTTCTCAGTTGGTCAATAATGTTCAGGAGAGAAGAAGCAGCATTAGAGGCCACAACTGTGGAAAAAACATTCTACAAGTCCTGACTGGGCTCTATACAGCTGTGATTCAAATTATGAAGTACAGAGTGAGTTAATTACAGTCGCAGAATTAATGGGATATTAAGCTTGACCCTTAGTTGTGTGCTAATTATATCACATCTCTAGGCACAGTCCGAAAACTTGCTTATCTGAATCCGATCAAAGTCTAAATGAAAGTCCACCTGGAAATGCTCCTATGCTGACTTATATACTAATATCTGACTATATATATAACAATGTTTTTCAACCGTGGCAACTTTAACATGTGTGGCTTTCAATGCCTAGAATTCCCCAGCCAGCTATAAGGCCAAGGTTAATCCTGAAACTATTGTAAATATTGGTTAGAACAGGAACTCGTGCTGATTGTTACTGATTTTTTTTTTTTAAAACTTTCTGTTGCCCAATAATCTGTTCGTTCATTCACATTTTGTGCTAATGGAATTTCTAGAAGAATCTCTGTTTTGAAAAAAGCAAAACAACTTCATTGTGCCACATCATAATGACATGCTATGGTGCAACTACCAGCATATTCCCAGGAAAAGAAAGGTGTTCTAAAGGCCATGGAGGAAACAAGCAAATGATAATGCCAGAAAGAACTAATTGTGGATATGGATGGATGGATGGATGGGAGTGATCAAAGCAATTCAGGCAGACAGCAAATACCACTACTGTTGAAATTTTAATTCAGATTCAGTACAGACATTGGGAAATGATAGAGAGAAGAATAGATCAATAAGACGACAAAGGAATTGATGCCTAAAGAACCCTGTGGGACAGGCAAAAACTTTGCTGAACTGTAGGTAATATGTACTAAAGGGAATTGATGAGACCAAAAATGGGAAGATTGCAAATGGCTGAAGGATTCAAGGAGAAACCAGCATGTGTGATGCTAAAATAGCTTAGAGCAACTCAACCTTAAGAAGCAAGATGATTAGGTTTGCCTGGCTCCTACTCACTGACATTACTTCAGAGAGAAAAATGTATCTTGCATGGCAAGACACGTGGCAAAATACCCCACCTCCACACAAATGTAAAGGAAAAGGGAGCATTTGTCAGAAGAGACATTTATATTGATCAAGTAACTGCAACCCACTTTGATGCATGGGCTATGAAAAGCTCTTATGAAGATGAGTAACAGTTCTTGTGTTATTCTGGGAGAATCTGGTTAGAATTACTGCGAATGAGGGGTGGGAGATGGTTTTGCCTATCAGACCTTTTATCCCATCTTAGCAAGACACCGTGATCCTTTCTTTCTGACATCCTTCCTTTTGTCTGCTTGTCTGGGTGCATATTATTCTCCACAGTGAAGGCCTATTTTAATTTTTGATCTGGAAAACTATTCTCAAAGTGATTGTTCTCCTTCATTTGATTCTCGCTTGAATGCGCCAATCCACAGTGAGGCCTAGAATTGTTGAGGGAAAGAAGACGTGCATGTTTGTGTGTATACACACATACGTCAATCAATTGGAATAGAGCTGGAAGGGACCTTGAGGTCTTCTAGTCCAACCCCTTGCTCAAGCATGAGACTCTATATCATTCCAGACAAGTGGCTGTCCAGTCTCTTCTTAAAAACCTCCAGTGATGGAGCACCCATGATTTCTGAAGGCAAGCTGTTCCTCTGGTTAATAGTCCTCACTGTTAGGAAGTTTCTCCTTAATTCCAGGTTGCTTCTCTCCTTGATTAGTTTCCATCCGTTATTGGATGCACGCATGCATACACACACATAAACACACATGCACACACACACGCACATATTGGATATAAACATCAGACTGAGAATTGGGTATTTGCACATTTTATTAATAAGCCAGTCCCATTTTTAAATACATCTTGGAGATCAACACTTACTCAGTCCTTTTTTTTTCAGTTCTTGCTGTACTTATTTGAAATTGCCAAATGACTTGTCATTTTACACATTTGTCTGGCAATCTAGCTGGCAAGTATTTCTGACAGTACATTAGGTTTGCATGAGCTATTCAGCATACTAAAAACAGAGCAATCCCTTGCTTTGTTGTCAATGTCCTTTTTTTGGGTCTGCCATGCCATTTGGTAATTCTTAGAGCTTCTGACAAATTAATTTATCACTCAATGAAATTGTGCTGGACATTAATGAAGCCGTTTAGCATTCATGCAGAAGTCCTCTCAATTTCCACAACTGTTCTATTGTAGTACAACATTTGTTGGACAATAATAAATGATACTTAATCCTTAAAGCTCTAAATAGTTTCTAATTTGGTGTGCAATAAATTCATTTCATAGTTGTTTGCCCTGTTCTCTTCCTCACCCCCCCTCCCACATCCTGCAAATCTTGTTTTCCTAATTGGACATTTTCAGTCCAGCTACTATGCCCAAAACAAATCTACACACATATGGCAAACACAACATTATTCTGGATTGCAGCCCAGTTTGCCATAGAAGTTAGACTAGTCTTTGCTAAGTCATTCCAGTGACCGGTAACTCAATTTTCCCATGATCACAGCAGGGTAAATATTTGTGGAAAACATCTGCCAGAAGAAGCTTTGCATAAGCATTGCATCTCTTAACCTTAAATGAGATAATAACTAATTCCAGACACAGTTTTATTCCACCAAGGGAAATTTGTGCTACCAATCTACTGTATGCTAACTTTCTCATTATAGGTCCTTCTTCTTATCATCTTGAGGGTCCATCTGCTCAAGGCTGCCTTCCGAGTCATGGTTGTCTATGGAGATTCTCAGTCATCCAAGTCATATTTGTCCCAAAGGTGCTTTTTTTAGGGGGCAACTGGACTTTCTTGTTTTTCTTTGAAGACGTTTCGCTTCTCATCCAAGAAGTTTCTTCAGCTCTGACTGGATGGTGGGGAATGGAAGGATTTATATTTCTTGCAGACAGCTGGTCATTTGCATTCTTTCTTTTCTTTTTTGACCAGCGGTCTGCAAGGAGTATAAATCCTTCCATTCCCCACCATCCAGTCAGAGCTGAAGAAGCTTCTTGGATGAGAAGCAAAACGTCTTCAAAGAAAAACAAGAAAGTCCAGCTGCCTTGTGAAAAAGCATCTTTGGGATTCCCACTCATTTCCTCTACTGTTACTACCATGGTCATCTATCCTACTTTGTCTTATATTGCTATTGTTCCCTAACAGTAAGAGATTCCAGATCACGCGCATGCTCTGCTACTCTCCTGCTATGTTAGAAAAATAACAATTGTGTAAATGAAAGAGGAAGAGGGAATACAGTAGTCTTAGGTGTCCTGAAGAATATATGAAGGCACAAACTGTGTACAGATATTCCTTGACTTACAGCAATTCATTTAGTGACTGTTCAAAGTTACAACAACACTGGAAAAAAAAAAGTGAGTTATGACCATTTTTGTCACTTGCGACCGTTGCAGCATCCTCACGGTCAGGTGATCCAAATTCAGATACTTGAGAACTGACTCATATTTATGACCGTTGCAGTGTCCCAGGGTCATGTGATCACCTTTTGCAACCTTCTGACAAGCAAAGTTGATGGGGAAGCCAGATTCACTTAACAACCGTATCACTAACTTAATAATTTCAGTAATTCACTTAACAATGGTGGGGAAGAAAGGTTGTAAAATTGGGCAAAAGTCACTTAACAAATGTCTCACTGAGCAACAGAAATTTGGGGCTCAAATGTGGTCATAAGGCGAGGACTACCTGTATGGGATATGGTGACACATTTGCCACCTTCTCAAACAAAATAGGTCCAAATAAAAAGACTCATCTCATCCCGGACATTCTTTTTTTGAACTATTACCATCTGGCAGATGGTACAGGATAATAAAAACAAAGACAAATAGACTGAAAAATAGTTTTTATCCCAGAGCTGTAACCATATTAAATACTATTTTATAGTGCAACATTGAAGTGCAATATTAGGGGCAGCGCAATGGTGAATAGAATGTGAAGGATGTGTGTATATAATGTATGTTCTTATTTGTGGTTTTTACTTGTGTGTAATGTGCACTGTGGACAGCACTTAATTTTGTTGTGAGTTACACATGACAATAAAGATATTCTATTCTATTCTATTCTATTCTATTCTATTCTATTCTATTCTATTCTATTCTATTCTATTCTATTCTATTCTATTCTATTCTATTCTATTCTATTTCTATTTCTATTTCTATTTCTATTTCTATTCCATTCCATTCCATTCCATTCCATTCCATTCCTATTCTATTCTATTCTATTCTATTCTATTCTATTCTATTCTATTCTATTCTATTCTATTCTATTCTATTCTATTCTATTCTATTCTATTCTATTCTATTCTATTCTATTCTATTCTATTCTATTCTATTCTATTCGTGTCTTTACTCCTGATCTTCACTATAAAAATCTAGGGTGGATGCTGACAACCATTTTACAACCAGGAACTGCAACAAATGCTCTTGATTTTTGGAATAGCAGCTGAAGTAATGCGGACAGGATATGGGACGCTGGGGGGGATAGGATTCAGAGATGTTCCTTGCTTTTAAACATGGTGATAAACAGTATTGGGTGATAGATGCTGCTGTTTCCATCTGTTTCTATCCAAAAACAGCAAGAAATTATGCCATCATTTTTTAGCAGTCATAGCCAAGGAACTCCGAGACTCACAAAAGCCTAACACAGGGCCACAGGTTGCGTATGATCGTGAAATGGGATATATTATTTATTCATTAGATTAGAGGTACTGAGAGAAACATGTTTGAAATCCCCACTCAATCTGAGAAGGCTGGTTGTGAAATACACAAGGCCCCAATATTGGGCCCACTGGAACAAGATCATGGATGGTGTGTACAGAAGGTGACGTTTGTTGAATGGCTAAATAGAGTTAATGAACTAGAGAAGGAAGAGTGGGAAAGCCATTGCTGCTATTTGGTTCTTGATATGAATGAATGAGTGAACAAATGGTACAGCTATGTCTTTCTAAACCTAATTATTTATGAATCGTGTCATATTTCCATTGATTATTCCTAGGAGGTCTTGGGTTATGGAAGAGACAAATTGAACCAAGGCTCTGTCCTACTACAACTGAGGCTGTTGTTGCAGTTTCTATTTATCATTTATCACTTCATTTGGACATGTTGGGAAAAGAAGAGAGCCTTGGTTTCCAGACAAGCAGACCACTGTGGTTATTGGTCTAAGGCAGGGGTAGGCAACCTTGGCTCTTTTATGACTCGTGGACTTCAATTCCCAGAATTCCTGAGCCAGCATGGCTCAGCTTGGAAACCTCTCCCTTTCCCCTCAGCACGGCTGGCTCAGGAATTCTGGGAGTTGAAGTCCACGAGTCATAAAGCGGCCTAGGCCTAGGCCAGAGGTAGGCCACCTTGGCTCTTTTATGACTCGTGGACTTCAACTCCCAGAATTCCTGAGCCAGCATGGCTCAGCTTGGAAACCTCTCCCTTTCCCCTCAGCATGGCTGGCTCAGGAATTCTGGGAGTTGAAGTCCACGAGTCATAAAAGAGCCAAGGTTGCCTACCCCTGGTCTAAGGCAACAAGGCAACACAAAATAGTAGATGCAGTGAATCATCAGTAGAAATGGGAGATTATTTTGGGTTCCAATCTCTTTTGGCTCCCCCAGAATACAAGGTCAGATCACTGGTGTACCAGCACATGAAGCACCACAGTTGACATGATCAGGAAATTCAGCTGAGGACAGCTGACTGTTTTCACGCTTCACATTTATCCTCACTGAGCATTACAAATTTACTGCCTTCTTATGGCGAGAAAGAGAGATAAAAAGTACACAGATTTGCAATCATCCTGGGTGCTAGTTGAGAAGAAGCACTTGCAATGTCTTTTGACACTGCACTTTGATCAACTTGATGGGTTTAATATTATAGAAATATTTCATTTTTTAGTGTGATGCTGGGGTGGGTGGGAAGGAGTCTAATCATCCATCCATCTGAACTCTGGATTTGTCATAATCTGCTGCAATGAATATCTAGGGGAGGAGAAACCCTGATTTTTAAAATATCAGCAACATCAACAAATGAAAAGAACACTTAATTCAGTGATTAGTTCAAACTGTGCTATTTCCGCTTTTCCATTTCATAAGTCATAAGTGTTGTTTTCAAAGGTATTATTTGAGCAAAGTGGCCTCTAATTATATTTTCTCTCCCATATTTTTCTCTTTGTTATAGGAGATAATGAAGGCTACAGAGGAAAGTTGTACAATTGATTAATGGATAAGATTTCAGATGGGGCGGAAGCCAGAAAAGGGGGGGGGGAAAGGTTCTTAATGATATAAATATGAATGAGAGAAGGGGGAAAAAAATCCAGCTGGCAAGATCACACGGTAGATTTTCAATTAGAAACCTCCTTCTAGTGGGCAAGGCTGAACTATCAGCTACCAGTGAAATAGTATTGAATATAATAATTATGGATCTAACAAGTTTTCTAAAAGACACAGCAGATTTTCAAAGCTGGTAAGAGCCACTCAGAACTGCCAGTATAAATGGCAAGTTCATGTACAACTTCTTAATTTGCAAAGAAATATGCTTCTTTAGGCCTTGAATTCCTCCCTTTTTAGAAGGGGGAAAAATGGGGATGCTATGAGAGATATTCCTATGATGGACACTCAGGATCAAATTGAGAACAGGACTCAGAGTTTGAATCTGACTTGTCACAAAGCCATTTGTTTTTCTAAGTGATATCCTGTCCATTGTGTTTTGGTTACAGCTGTGTTTAGCTGGTTCTTCTTTCTCAAGCCAACACAGTTTGTTTGTTTGCATACTTCATGGTCCAATCATTTGGCAGCATTCCTATATCACACTAGGTTATATTCAACTGTGGTTTATTGAATAAACAAAAACTTACTAGGTACACATATCATTCCAATCTCAAAACAAATGAACCAATTGATGGTCTAGCATGATATATAAACTATGTCCCAGGGTAATCAACTCAGTTACAGCTTGGCTTCAGTTTGAGTTAAACTTTTCATAAACAGCAAGGACACCTGATTAATGGACTCCTTGGAGAACCAATCAAGTCTTCTGGTGCTTGGCACAAGAGGAAAGACCAACACTCGGGCTAGCTATATATTCTGAACATCAAATACTACACAATAAGAATATCCTGAAGTTATCTAATGCCCCCTTGGCCCATCTTTAAGGAGGCAAACATTTACAATGTACAGCACAACAATCTCATTTTTCCAAAACTTAGAGTTACAGTATTTTTACTCTACAAGGTTTTGTGTTTTAAAATCCACCAATTTATCCATTTTTATATGTTTGCTTACAGAGTCTGATTGTAGCTCATGAATTGGTGATCTTTTAGCCCAATTATTACTTTGTGTCTCCATTCCAATGAGGGCAGCAATGAAATGGGCAATGTCCTGTCATCACTGACATAATGACATGACAGGACAGGTACAGACTTCAACTGATAGTTAGGACTGCAGAAAAAAACAATTGCAACCAGACTGCTTTCCATTGAGGACCTGTACAGGTAGTCCTCAACGTACGACCCCAATGGAGCCCAAAATTTATGTTGCTAAGTGAGACATTTCTTAAGTGAGTTTTGGCCCATTTCACAGCGTTTCTTGCCACAATGGTTAAGTGAATCATTGCAGTTGTTAAGTTAGTAACATGGTTGTTAAGTGAAACTGGCTTCCCCAGTTATCAGAAGGTCACAAAAGGGGATCATATGGCCTCAGGATATTGCAACCATCATAAATATCAGGGGTCTTCAAACTTGGCCCTTTTATGACTTGTGGACCTCAACTCCCAGAATTCCTCAGCCAGCGTATGCTGGCTGAGGAATTCTGGGAGTTGAAGTCCACAAGTCATAAAAGGGTCAAGTTTGAAGACCCCTGATAAATATGAACCAGTTGCCAAGTGTCTGAATTTTGATGATGTGACCATGGGGTTGCTGCAGTGGACATAAGGGTGGAAAATGGTCACAAGTCACTTTTTTCAGTGCCGTTGTAACTTTGAACGGTCACTAAATGAACTGTCGAGAACTACCTGTATAATGCACGAGCCAGGAAATGGTCTGAGAAAATATCTACAGACCTCTCACATCCTGGACATAAATTGTTTCAATTTGTCCCCTCAGGATGACGCTGTAGAGCATTGCATGCCAAAACAACAAGACACAAAGATAATTTCCCCCCCTATACCATCACTCTGCTAAGCACGTGATTCTCACACATTGTCTTATGCCTAAGGATATCTAATCATATACTGCGTTTCACTGAAAATAAGACCGGGTCTTATATTAATTTTTGCTTCAAAAGATGCATTAGGGCTTATTTACTGGTTAGGTCTTATTTTCGGGGAAATACGGTACTAAATGCGTCTGTCTGGCTGACGATCTTAACTGGGGCTTATTTTTGGGGTGGTGCTTATATTATGAGCATCCTGAAGAATCATGCTAGGGCTTATTTTCCAGTTGGGTCTTATTTTGGGGGAAACACGGTAGTAAGACTATATTACTATTATCCTTCTCACCCTTCCTATTACCTACTCCTATTGGTATCTTATGACTATCACTTGTATGTTGTATGTTATGATTTTATCTTAGGATTTATCACTTGTTGCCTGTATGTACACTGAGAGCTTATGCACCAGAGACAAATTCCTTATGTGTTCAATCATGCTTGGCCAATAAACAACATTCTATTCTACTCTATCTCACCATGCATTCTCCTGCCCCTAAAGCAGGAGCCAAAGAAGCAAACTGAAGTTGAGAGACTTCCAGTGCAACAGTGAAAAAAACAACAACACTATTTTTAGAGGTGACTACAAGACTGAAATAACATCGGAGCCCGAGACTTGGAGAGAGTAATAAGAGTAATACTTTTTAATGGTTGCAATGGACTTTCCAGTCAATGGAAATGGAGCCATGAAAAACTTCATGTCACCGAAGCAACCGTCCCCTTTTCTCATTTCATCTTAAAATGATGATTGCACCTCGCTTCTCCCATCTGTGCTGTTTCTTTTAAAACTGCAATCCCACCAAAGGTTGCTGATTTGTGGAAAACAATGACAGTAAGAAAGAATCCCGAACAAGGAGATAAGCTCTTGATCTTGGTCTATTGCTGGGGGATTTACCTGATATTCTTGTGGATACGTTCCATGGACTGCAACCTCAGATGTGATCTTTTCCCGTTCGTATATATGGTCTATTTGAGCCCTAAACAGTGTGGTAACTCTGCTTTGGCAGCGCGTCCAAGAAAGTCTCAGGGGACACAGTCTAGTGCTAGGCATGTTTTACAGACCTTATGCCCTTTACTCAGGGATTTCCCATTAAAGCACCTCAGATAGCAAGGCTGAAAAATGCTAACAGGGACCTTGGAGAGTTGTCGCTAGGCATGTTAGAGTGACCCATGGGACTGACAAATAGATTCTTGCCTCTAATTACAGCCCCAGATTATTGGAGGAGGGAAACACAAATGTCAGCGCAGTTCCATCACGTAAAATAGGAACTTGGTCCAGCAATCACAAAGCCCTGAGCTAATGGTAGCAAGTAAACACAGGGAGCTCTCAACTTAAGAGCAGAACTGATCTCAACATTTCTGTTGCTGGTTGAGACCATTGTTGAGTGAGTTTTGCCCCATTTCTTGCCACAGTTGTTAAATGAATCACTCTAGTTGTTAAGTTAGTAGCATAGTTATTAACTGAATCTGGTCCCCCATTTGCTCATCGGAAAGTTGCAAAAGTGGATCACGTGACCCCGGGAAACCTCAACCGTCATAAATATGAACCAGTTGCCAAGTGTGTGAATTTTGATCACGTGACCATGGGGATGTAAGGTCGTAAGGGTGAAAAACGCTCATAAGTCATTTTCCCCCCAATGCCGTTGTAACTTCAAACAGTCACTAAATGAATGGATGTGAGTTGAGGACTACCTGCGATAATCTGTATGAATCTATTCTAATCTATTCTAATCAGATTAAAGTTCCAGATGAATCTCTGGACCCCCTTTCCTCATTGAATTGGAAACCTGGGTGGGATTGATTAATTAAATCACCTATGACTGATTCAATGATTTGAAAGAAGGGCTTTTGTGTATGTTCATATTTCCCCCCCCCCAGACTAATCCAGAAACTGAACACCCTACTAAATATCGTCGTGGACAAACAATAGGATGGGAGATTTACTTTGTTTGCTAAACATCTGCCTCTTTTTCCCCCTCTCCATCAGTCAAACCAATAAAATGGTATGATTAACGTAGCAGCCCCCAAGTGTTCTACTAATCCTGACCAAAGCTGTCATCTTATCATTTGATCTTCTTCTTTTTTTTTCACCCTGGCTTCTTCCCCTGTTTTCCCCTCCTTCTGTATTGCTTTCATGAGCTAGACATTATTACCGAGCACTGTAATTTATTCAGTGTTACAATGTCATTAATTATGCTACAGTTTTCAGTAATTAAACTGCCTACCATCTTGCATTATTAAGCTGATGAAGCATTGGGGGAATGCAAAATGCAAGCTAGTTGCTATACCTGCTTAGAAGGTGCGGTACCAAATATGCAATTAGACTGTACTAAATGGAAGAAAAAGAGTTATTTATACTTTGTGGGATAGGTCCTTCACAGCTTCCTTATTTAAATTCCTTTTAAATCAGCATTTCTCTTTCCTCAGAAGGACAAAGCATTAAAATTGTTAAATATTACATAGAATCCCGGCAATTGAGAAGCTTAGCACAAATTGGAAGGTGTTGACACCTTTTCAGGATTGCTATTTCAACAAGATTTGAAAGCTGAATTTCCCTATGAGAAACTTCTTCGAGTTAGTGTCATCCAGAGATTTTAGACTGTAACTTGCATTAGTCCTGTCAAGTGGTAATGATAAAAGTATAATGTGAGTACGGGATGCATCATTTAAAAGGCACCAACTTGGGAAATACTATTCTAATAATAATAATAATAATAATAATAATAATAATAATAATAATAATAATAATAATAATAATAATAATAATAATAATAATAATAATAATAATAATAATAATAATAATAATAATAATAGAAAACACAAGGAAAAGACTCCATCATTTTAAGCTGGTCCAGATACAGTTGACTTACAACTGTTGATTTAGTACCATTCAAAGTTGCAACAGCACTGAAAAAGGTGACTTATGACCATTTTTGCAGACTTATGACTGTTACAGCCTCCCCATGATCATGTGATCAAAATCTGGACGCTTGGCAACCGATTCATATTTATGATGGTTTTAATGTCCTGGAGTCACGGGATCCCCTTTTGCCACCTTCTGACAAGCAAAGTCAATGAGGAAGCCAAATTTATTTAACAACCGTGCTGCTAACTTAACAACTGCACTGATTCACTTAACAGCTACGACGAGAAAAGTCATAAAATGGGGCAACTCACTTAACAACTGTCTCACTTAGTAGCATAAATTTGGGGCTCCATTGTGGTCATAAGTCGAGAAGTACCTGTACAGCATGTTAGGTATAAAGGAGCTTCAGAATTTGGAGGCGGAAATTCTGGGTTTCAGACTTAGGTTAGCTGTGAGGCTGTATAGTCAATTTTCAAAGCAGAGAAAGGTCTGAGATATCTCTACTACAATTGTTAGACAGCATGAAGTCTGTAGATTGACTCACCCCACCAGAAATCTTAGGAAATTGTCCAACACAGCAACCTTTCTACATGACACACTCAAGGGATCAATTTGTGATGCTGTTCTAGTTGCAGTTTCCAACTGTAAACTGGAAGGAGTCAAAAATTCATATTTGATGACTTTCTTCTGATGAACTTCTCAGAAGAAAGAACCCCAGAAATCAGTTGCTCAGTCTTGGGCTCTGAACTCTGTCTTGATTTTCCCTCCTAATTAACTCCCTGCTCTTAGTGACTTTCCATCTCAGCCTAATTGCAATGAAAGGTGAAGCTTTCTGTCATTGCTTCCAGGAGTCAAAAACTCTTCTTGATCTGTTGCAAACAATTGAGACATCTGCTGGTAGATCACAGTCTCCCTTCCACAAATCTATAGAAAACAGCAGATTGAAGAGGCTTTAAAAAGAAGGCGGGCTTGGCACCGATTCTCATACCAAAAAGCAGAATGTTTAAAACAAGTCGCAAAATAGAGGATAAAACTGATTTCTGCTCACTCCTAGATATGAATCCTTTCAATATTTTATCAGGGAGCCTTCTGTAATATGTGCAGTTTTTATGCTATCAATTCCACCAATACGTAAGCCTGGCTCTTTTTTCTTCCAAGACTATCAATCAAGCATCTCTTTATGGACATAAAGAGATACATCATCATTATTATCCTCATCAACAACAGCAGTAACACATATACCTCATTCAGAATGCTTGCCTGGGCACAGATCCAAGAAAGAGAAAGAGAAATCAAAAGGAACTCTGTGATTATCAAAGATCACCCTTAATTCTTTTAAGTAAAGAACATCTGAACAAGGGCCAAAGGTGTTCCTTCTGGGGAGGAGATCTATGTACCCAAGCAAAATCTGAGCACAGAAATCAACTTATTTCAAAAGATATGGATCAAACCATCCAAAGGAAATATGGAAAAAATATATATGTACACAAGTGAAAATGGGGAAAAAAGATAGTACATTTGGGATTTTGCTGCTGATAGTCTACCTCAGGGGTAGGCAACCTTGGCTCTTTTATGAGGCGTGGACTTCAACTCCCAGAATTCCTGAGCCAGCCATGCTGAGGGGAAAGGGAGAGGTTTCCAAGCTGAGCCATGCTGGCTCAGGAATTCTGGGAGTTGAAGTCCACGAGTCATAAAAGAGCAAAGGTTGCCTACCCCTGGTCTACCTAATAAAAAAATGTAGGATCAGTGCTGACAATGATGGCTTGTCCCGGTCAGTCTTCAACATGATGAAATACAATCTACTCTGTCTAATGTTCCAATATTATAAGGTAGCCCAGTATAGATTGAATGCTTCGGAAGAGGGCCATGCTCAGGTCCATGAGAATATCCATACTGATCTAATGAGTGCTTAGGTTGCAGGCACCACAACCTGCAGCTGCAGAGGATTTTGACGGATGTACCTGGTAAATGTAGCCAAATATTTTAGCAAGGCTATGGAGTGCAAAAAGAATGGAGGCCTTTGAACTCTGGTGCTGGAGAAGACTCCTGCGAGTCCCTTGGACTGCAAGGCGATCAAACCGGTCAGTCCTAGAGGAGATCAACCCTGACTGCTCTTTAGAAGGCCAGATCCTGAAGTTGAAACTCAAGTACTTTGGCCACCTAAGGAGAAGGAAGGACTCACTGGAGAAGAGCCTAATGCTGGGAAAGATTGAGGGCAGTAGAAGAAGGGGACGACAGAGAATGAGGTGGCTGGATGGAGTCACTGAAGCAGTAGGCGTGAGCTTCAATGGACTCCAGAAGATGGCAGAGGACAGGAAGGCCTGGAGGAACGTTGTCCATGGGGTCG
The DNA here is from genome assembly GCA_023970755.1 of Azemiops feae. Lineage (NCBI taxonomy): Eukaryota > Metazoa > Chordata > Lepidosauria > Squamata > Viperidae > Azemiops > Azemiops feae. The sequence continues at coordinate 888,771 of JALGBA010000572.1, read as the reverse complement.
CGATGGGTCGGACACGACTTCGCAACTAACAACAACAACAACAACAAATGGAGTGCAAAAAAAAAAAACCAAGACGTGCCCCTATAGAATGTGAGGAATCATAAGAAAGAGAAGGCGGAAGAGAAGAAGGGAAGAGAGGGGTGTTTTGCTTACCTTAATTCAGACACTAGCTGTCACTGCTTGTAATAAAAAAAATCCTCCCTCACATTTTTCTATATCCAGCACACCAACAAATCAAATGAAGAAATGTGGCTCAGCAGCTACCAAGTTGTGCATTTTGCTGCAATTATCAGTAATTGCTAAACTTTTTGAAAGTAATATTAAATCAGTGAACAATAACAAACCTCCTCCAGCTTCGGGGTCTAAATTAATTTCTGTCTATCCTTCCAATTACTTCTCCCCTCAAACGGCAATAATACTTTCCATGTTTTAGAAATTCCAGTGCAACAGGATCGGGTCTCTCTCTGCCCCCCATGTCTGTCTGTCTGTCTGTCTGTCTGTCTCTCTCTCTCTCTCTCTCTCTCTCTCTCTCTCTGTGGTGTGTGTGTGTGTGTATGAGAGAGAGAGAGAGAGAGAGAGAGAGAGAGAGAGAGAGAGAGAGAGAGAGAGAGGGAATGAGATCTTACGATTGCTCCACCTGATGAGAAAAGGGGCTTTAAATGGGGATCACTGCGATATTCTCATTTTTATCCACCCCCTCGCTTTTCTCTCCCCTTTGGCTTTTTCTGGATTGCTATGGCCGATACTATTGTTTTAATTGTTTGTTTTTAAAGTGAGCTGGGATTTCCATGCAGTTCAGTGTCGGCTCTGGCAGGAATGGCCTCTAAGCTTTGGAAAATTAAAAAGAAAAAAGGAAATAAACTTATGAACCACTTCCCCCCCTCGGAATGAATGATTCCGCCAAAAGGGGACATTTGGTTCATCAGTAATTAAAAGGGAGAAGAGAGGAAAGTGGGGCAGAGAGAGAAATATCACAGTTGGTGCTAACCTCCAGCAGCCAGCTCTGCGTGTCTGACCGGATGTTTATTAAAACAACCCAAACCAATAATGAAAATGGGATTTGCTGTTCTGAAAAGCAAAACAAACCTTCGGCAGCCCATTTTGAAACCATAATCCAAGAGGCAAGGCAGCTCCTTCCAAGATACCGAAGCCTTTAACTATTCTATGAATCCATTTTTATCCAACCTGAAGAGTTAAAGTGAAATACACACGCATTAAAAAAGTATAATAGATATTAGCTGGAAAGCCTATAATAGTTTAGATTAGAGCATCCCGGTCAGGAGATGCTAGCAAGGCTATTCATAGCCACCACAGGCTCGTGTTCATTAACATTTTGCTGCTGTTTGCTGATTTCCCTCCCATGATTTGATCAGTCTTTCCTTTGCAGGAACTGGTGGTGGCCTCAGGAAGATATGAAAACCAATAAAGTTTAAGTAGTATACGTGTTACCAGAAGACTTGGCTCCCTGTGGGTTATTGAAACAATCATCTTACCTAACCTCAGTTAAATTCTGTAATTGGTCTTGGTCTAAAAGGCTTGTGGACTTAATAATTCCTAAAATGCTGAAAGCAAACACTGAAGAGCTTTTGGGGGCAATTTTGCCCCCCCCAAACCTTCTGGATCAAAAGCCTTTGGCCATTTGCCTTTCCTAAGCACTGTTTGATTCCCAAAACAGAGAGGAATCTCTCCTTTCTCATAAAAACAATGACAAAAACAGGAAGAAAAAGTATTCTCCAGTTATACTTTTTGTCTTCTTGGGTAAAAGTCTTCTCCTTCGCTTCATCATTAACCTCAGTCACAAGAAACTCACTGGTAAGCAAGAAAGTAGCCATAAACAATGCAACAGAGAATCACCCACATTCTATGAACAAATGTAGGCAAAAATATATATTGAAAAGGTGAGTTGACAATGCTGGTGCTTCTTAACACACATCTGTTTTTAAAATGGTAAGCGTCCCATTCTGAGCAGCCTTCTAGAAAGGGTCAGTAAAGGTTGGCCTTCTGCTTGCTATTTAAATTTATTCAGGAAGGGTGTGGGCACGTTATGGCTGATTTCGACAAAAAAGATATTTCCCAAAGTTGTAATCCAATTTGCAGATCATAAGGTGGGAAAAAAAAAGATTTATATATATATAGAGAGAGCTTAAGAATGAACTTGCAACTTGGTGAAGTTGTTGACTAGTCATTTTTCCCCCCCCATCTCCAAATGCTGTTTTCACAAAGTATTGGGGAGAAGGAGGGAAAGAAATTGGTTATTAAATCAATCTAGCTCTTAGATTGTGCTGGAAAGCTTGAGACATTTTTGTCTCTGTGTCTCAAAAACGTGGGGAAAAGATCGATCGATCACTTTTACTTCCCTTGCCAGAACTCGTCTTCAGTGTTGTGTGTGCCCATGATATATGATGAATTAAGTGGGTACACGTGTGCCTACTTTATATAACTACTTTAATATTTTTGTGTCTAAAATGTAAGGTTTCTTTCTGCTTCAGCAATCTACAGTACCAGGTTTTCATTTCCAAAATCTTCTTTCTCATTACGTACCTTCTACCTGGCAAAAACGACCTTTTCATTAAAAAAAAATGTAGCTCTATCCCCAGGTATATTTTTAATTATAATTTAACAAAGTGGGTTTATAGTTGAAATACTATGCATATAGCAATCAAAGTTATCTGCTGTATTACAGTTCTATGGCATATGTTCTTCAAGTAACGTTATTAAACTTTAGCTTTGATCATGTGCGTTTCAAATACAGACAGATCCAGAATATTATTTATAATTCTTAGTATTCATTATTTCAAATCAAAACATAAAAATTTAAATGTATGAGCATGGAAAATACTTAGTTCTTACTTTCTCAAAGGACAGGAAGCAAGGCTCAGAAAATACCATTTGGAAATGATGATGGCACAATGGGGAACAAATGGTCTCGGGACACCTGCATCTACATTCCTTTGTGCCTCATGGACGGATCATAGTAGTAACAAGACTTTTCTGAGCTAAAGCCTGGAGAATTAAACATTGTTATTCGGCTCTAAACTAGATAACCATCCATGGTGCATTATTTCATTTTGTCAGGTCCAGAATGCTCCCGGATTCACAATTCATGCTGAATTTACAAATAGACTGTGGACTATGTGCCTTCAGCCCAGATGCAGCTGGTGCACCAACTGTACCCCAGCTGGAGAGAGAGGCTTTGAAGATGTCACTGCTAGACTACTGCAACATACTTTACATGGGCTGCTTTTGAAAACTACCTAGAAAGTTGGTGCAAAGAAGACCAGCTTGCATTCTGGCAGAAGAGGGCCGCTACAGCCAAATAACAAAGCATTGCAGCCCTGGCTTTTCCTTCCTTCCTGATACATTGCATATTGCTTGTTTGAACCCGTAAAGCCCCATATAGTTTGGCTGCCAAGTATCTTCAGGACTATTCCTTCCATATAGAACAGGCCAATCCTATACACTCATCCCAAGTGAGGTGTTAAGAGTTCCCCAATGTACAAAGTGAGAAGGCTTAAGGCTAGTTTCTTCTGTGACAGCCCCCACCTTGTGAAGAAACACCCCCCCTCCCAAAGGCCTATCCACCTTGGCATCATTCTGAAAGCCCGTCAAAACATCACTTCTTTTTTTTTGTAGGACCTTCAAGCTTTAATTATTGTTGCCCTGCACACCGAAGTGGGTACCCATGGTTAGAGTGTAAGTGTTGTTTTACTTGACTCCTGTACCTTATAATTTCACTGTATTTTGATTTAATCTACTTATACACTGCTGTGAGTTGGTCTGATTTAGTAGCATTCAAACAAAATAAATCAATGGTGCCAAATTGCAGAACAAAAGGGTGCCAAATGGTATTGAGAAATCCCCAATGATCAGCTTGCTCTTTCTGTAGAAATACTCCACTGTAGCAAATGCACTATTACAGAAACAGATTTCAATATCACAAAATATTAATTATGGCTAAATCATCCACAATTCTCCATAGGCTTGTTGCTAGTTTATCCCTGCATCTTTTTGCTCTTCAATGAGATCAACCACAAAAATGGAGCAATTTAAGACTCGGGGACTGCCTTGAACCAAATATTCCTTTGGTCAGCTGTGTTTGCTCTTGACAAATAATCTCCAGGAGTGGGTTGTGTGCAGCTGCCGAGAGATTTATTTTGTTCACTTTAGAAGTATCGTAGAGCATTTAATTACAAGATAGTTGCCATATGTTAGCAGGTAATTCCAACACAAGCATCATTTCCATAGATAACAAACACAGCACGAGTTCTTTCTGCACTCTGAACCACATTGGAAGTTCCATGGCATTTACTATGAGATTTACCAATATTTGCCAAATAGCAAAGCAAAATCCTTTGAAGATCAGAGAAGGGATCGTATTTTATTGCCAAAACAAGAGCTTGAATTCCAGCTGGTCCGTTGCAACAAATCCTGTTTCTTTATGGTCACTTTTGACTTGATTGTTTGTTACCTCATCTGGTCTACCAGGGAAAGAAGCATTTCCGGTGTGGTGTCCGTTATCATTTTCAGAAGCTGCTTTGTAGACCACATGGCCTGTATTATAAGCTGCCTTGCTTTTTGCTAATTCGAAGATTGCATTAGTGTATACCGTATTTTTTTTTTTAAAAAAAACTACTAATAAATCTAGTAGCAAATGCTATAAAAATATTTAAGTCTTCCATGATGTAATGGCACGTGGGAATAATTTTGGGAGACAGGGGAAACAGCTGCAGCCAGGGGAATGTGTGGATAAGAGAAGGACTGTGGGTCTGGCAAACATCCCCAAGGGATTCTTGGGGTATAAAGGTGAGAAATGTACTTTTGGGTGTGCAAGATTCTGTTAATGTAACCTTATACTAAAGTGGAATTAGTCCATCTGGGTATGCTTCCTGTTTGGATTACCTCACAAAACTGACACACAACCTCCAGATAGATTAGGTCTACGGTACAATTCACCGAATTTTCAGCCAGATTAAGAGAGATTGAAATAGCCTTGATTTTAGCTTCTCCCAATTAACTCTAAAATTTTAAGTCCTTCCCACGGATACACTGAGAGGAGCAGAAAGAAGCAGCTAACTTCTGAATATACCTTCTATTCTAATGTAGAAGACTATTCAAATAATGAGATATTCATAATGATTTTTCCAGATGCTCAAAACACTACCAAAAAAAAAAGAAGAAGAATTTTTAGGACATCAGAAAAGTAGCATTTAAGAAACAAAGCTACACACTTCAATTTTACAAGAAATCAATGATTCAACCCATCTAAATCTATCCCAGATTCAATCTAGATTTAGTGTGAAGGTGTTTCATTTACATGTGGTAAAGGATGTTAGGTGCCCAATGAGTTGGTACTGTTTTACTATTTAATGAAAAGAAGGACTAGGTGTGACATGATAGCAGCCTTCCAATATCTCAGGGGTCAAGCTATTCTCCAAAGCACCTGAAGGCAGGACAAGAAGCCATGGATGGAAACTAATCAAAGAGAGGGCTGTCTGTCTTTCATCTCCAAAATTTAGAAAGGATTGCTGGGTTCAAGTCATAGAGCCAAAAATATGATTATTTTGTACTTTTGGTAACTGATAAGCTAAACTTGTCCCAACTTCCTACGCCTCCAGGTAAATTTGAGCTACAGCTTTCAAGGTTCCAAGAAATATCCATTTGCCATTTATAGTCAGATTTTATTTTTCACAGGAAAAGTGCATTTAAGCACATGCAGTCTCAGCATATACACATCAGCTACTTCCCTGCCTATTACAGCCAATTACAGAATTCGGGTAGAAGATTATCTGTTCAATTTTTTATTTGCATCTGCAGGTTTTCCTGTACATGGGCTCCATTTTGATATTTTGTCCCAAAAATGATGGATCAGTGGACAGGAAAACCAGGTATATGTTTCATTTTATCGGGCTGGAATTAAAACATCCTCCATCTGTCACATAGTCTGCTTCTCATTTTTGTATGAAGAACAATACAGCAGAAAGATTTAAAGTAGTCATTATACAAATATATGAAGAGTATTAAAAGCTGGTGCAATGCTTTGTGACTCTACTTTGAGCCAGTCTAACTCAGCTTCCTGTTTCCTGCACTTTATTACTTAGTAGAATATAATTCTTATTCTGTTGAAACTTCTATTGTCCATGTCAAATACCTACCTTAAACGCGTGGGAGATTGGACTTTTACAAAATCACAAGTAATCTTATCAAACTCTTATTTTCCAAGGTCCTCCTTTCTTTAAAAATAGTCAACTTCGTATGAAGAAAATATTAAATCGAAGTTGACTAGAAAATTTAAACGGATTCTGCCTATTATTCCTCAAATCCTGACAACATGGTTAAAATTTTCCTTCCTAGCATATTCTTTCTACAGACCCAGTGATAGAAAAGACATGTATTTCAAGAGACTTAGATAAGGTGAGTCAAATGATAACTATTTTAATACGCTGTGGGATTTTATTTCTTAACTTCAAAGTATAAACCCTCAAAAAAATGCAATGGCTAAATCCAGAACTGTTTCCAAACAAAAAGGTCAGGGATCTGTTGTGGAAGGATTGAAAAAACCGAGACTGTTAAAATATCTGTGTTCTCTTTATTTAAGAAACCCAAATCTTTTGGAGAAAGGAAGGTTTGTTCATTAATCCAGAGCTGATCAGAAAAAGTGGGAAATAAAATAAAGTACCGACTTACACATCTCCTGAATGTTGTCCCTTCTTTCTATCACTTTAAAGATTCTCTCTCGGTAAATAGGGGAAAAAAATATTCATTATGGTTTTAACAAATACAATAAGGCTTGTAGCTTCTAAGTATTCCTTTGCTTAGTAGAAGTCAATGTCTAGCATGCCAACAGCCTGGAGATCTTGATCAGAAATAATTCCAGCCAGATTTATATTTTGTCCAATGGACTTGCACTTTTCTGCCACGCAACATGACCATTATTAAAGACAGTAATTTGTGTAGTTTATACACCAGCAAAGCAATGCAGCTACAGAAATTGAGGTCATGTATATAATGAATCTGATTAAATATTTCTCAGTTTTTCAGAGACAACTCATTCCTGCAAAGTTTGCCGATGAAGGTTGAAGATTATCAATTTGCCTAACCTGCTTATAAAACAAACAGAAAAATCAAAATATAGCAAGTTACTTTCTGAGCTGCTACACAAGTTCTTTCCAAGCAGACTGACCAATTTGATGCTGAATTCAAGGAACGGATGCTTCTACAGCCCTGTATGAAGTGTGAATGTTCTTTGTGTGTGTATGTGTTTTAAAAAGTTTGCGATGCATAGAGAGATTATGTTTGCTTTTCAAAGGAAGAGTAATGATACCTAGAGGGCATAAACCTTCTCTGCAAAGCTCTGATACTGATTCTGCTTAGAAAATTATAATGGAAGAGAGAGAGAGAGAGAAAAAAAGAAGGGAGTGAGGAAAAGAGAGAGAAGGAAATTGTGGCCATGGTGAGCTGAGGTGGATTCACAAGCACAAGATTGGAAAGGAAAGATTAGATGAGCCAGGACTGTTTTCTCACAGTGGCTAGAATAGGTGCCAAATGCAACTGCCAGGGATTTGCAAGCAGCACTTCTGGAGGAATTTAAGAGAAGCCGATTTAAGGTCAGGACAACTTTATTTCTTCCTCTCTGATTTTGGAGACTGAAATTGGTTGTTTTCAAAATGATATCCAAATTTCAGGGAATTATACAAAAGTAGGCCAGCCCATCCTTCCTATCATATATTGATTTGCTTATTTCCAGCGTCCTGATTTTGTTTTATAAAAAATGAAAGCTTTATTTAATATGTAGCTTAAATATATATTTATGAAAAGTAAGTGATTTATATACATCTTGGTTTATTGTAACCTCAATGAAATATTAGTGTGTTTTCCCAATGTTTGCACAGATTCATTTAAGCTTTTTTTTGGTGTGTGTGTATGTGTGTGTGTGTGTGTGTGTGTGTATGTGTGCATGTGTATGTCATAGTATCATAAAGTTTGCAAAGCCCAAGTGAAAGTTATTCCTGATAGGTTCTACTACTCATTTTAGATGGATTAATTTTTATATTACTATTCATAATTTGTACATAATTTCTGCATTTTTCAAAACTGATTCTATTGGTATAATTTTCACATTTATTTAAAAACTGCACGAACATGTATATGTGCTTTTGTGTACATCTTCACAAACCTGAATTATCATATGTATTTTTTTGCAGAATTTTCTTCAACGCATGCAGTTTCAAAATTATTTCCTCCTAGTATTTACTTTTTTTTTTTTTTTTTTGCTCTAACAGTGCATTTATCTGTATGCATAAAAAGGAAAGCAGAGATCGCAATATCTGTGGAAGTATTAAAAAAAACCCAAGGACAACAGTGTTGCCTACCAGCTAAAACATGTGAACAAGAGCTTAGAGTAAAATGGAAACTACGCAAAAATTGCTATGAACGTCCCTGAATATATAAGTCTTAAAGGAACAGATGGTTTGCAATTACTATAGCATTAAAATGTGGAATTGCATTAACCGTAATTAAGTACTTCAGGCTATGTCAGCACTTACCATTTCTGAAATTGCCAAATTTATAAGTACCTAATTTGGAATATAAATAGTCTACATGAGAGTTGGATAACCTATGAACTTGTGTATACAGCTGAAGTAGGGCTCCCAGAATGGGTACCAGTGAGAGATACTGTCAGCAGAATTCAGCACCAAAAGAGCCCCCAAGATCCTCATACCTGGCCTAGATCCTAATGCTTATAATCATCATCTACAATTCCCTTTGAAGTTCTTCTATATCTCAGAAGGGAAATCAATATTCTTTGCACGGGCAGAAAATGGTTCCTAGGATGAATCATAATGTTGTTAGCTTCTCTTTTTGGTTAACATTTGCTTATTTTCAAATGTTGAAATACAGATGACATTCAGATTTTTTTAAAAATAAAAAAGGTGAAGAAATGAGTTCAACCACTTATAGAGATTGGTATAACTATTTTAAAGATACAATTGTGGCTCAAAGGTAAGAAATGGAATTGTGGGGAATTTTAAACTTAGCAGTTCTCTCAAACCATATGTAACCAAGAAGTTTCTCACAATGGTATATCCATTATTAATCCATCATTCCCAGACAGGTGATCAATGGTTCATGGAAGAACAGACTTGTGAGCCATCAGAAAATGTAGGATCTGATGTGTCCACCTTGTCTATACAAGTGACGCATCTTCTAGCACAGGGGTAGGCAACTTTGGCTCTTTTATGACTCATGGACTTCAACATGCTGGCTCAGGAATTCTGGGAGTTGAAGTCCACGAGTCATAAAAGAGCCAAGGTTGCCTACCCGTGTTCTAGCAAGTGTGCTATTTATTCCACTGAAAAGATTCTTCTTGCTACAGTGATGCCAGAATGGGTTTTTCCAACAGAGATACAGTGCCTTCAGAAGTCACATGATAGGAGTGGTTGATCCACTTTGCCTTGACACTAAAATAACCTCCCTTGCTAGCATGTTTTTCAACTATGTTGCTGGTCTTGATAATACTGTCATAAAAAACTGTGTACAAGATGATCTCAGCAAACGCTATATGTTTGCTATTCACAGCAGATTTTGGTCATGTTCCAACCATTTCACATATGATTCGTAGACTGGGTTGTGGCTCTTCTACCTCTCTCCCAAGGTTATTCTCACTGCCCATTACATCAATACAGTTGACAATGAATAAAGTTATCCAATATTTAATTAATTCATTAGGGATTTCAATTCAGAACCTTGTCTTGCCCTTCATCTGCTATCTCAGAGGTCCCCAACCTTTTGGGCACCAGGGACCGGTTCCGTGGAGTGAGGTTTTTCCGCGGACTGGAGGGTGCATGGTTTTGTGTGCTGCCTGCATCTCATGGATGGGGCTTTGCTTGTTTGTGCGGACCGGTTGCTGGCATGCCGCGGCCCGGAACTGGTCCATGGACCAAGGGTTGGGGACCTCTGTGCTATTTTACCTACCAACACAACTGTTGACTCTACATTCTCAGCAGGCTACTTTCTCTGCTGCTGAGGTGTTCTTGAGCATTGAAATTGTTTTTTGTGCATCATCTATCATCTTAAAGTAGGTATTCACATCACTTCGCAAGTCTACTTAAAAATTAACCCAGGTGTCTTTATTTACTACTAATTACTACTGCTAGTTATGATGGATAGCATGGAGCAAGATGTACTAATGGTTTGATTCATTGGCTGTCTTCATACAAGTTTATAAGGATGATGCTCCCTGACTGTTTAGCAGGACAGCTGATGAGATGAGTTGATATAGCAAAGTGCTGAAAGCACTACATTGGCTGCCTTTGAGTTCAATTCATCCACGCTTGAATTGCAGGACCTCAATGCTGGGCTGCTGATTGATGCAGACAGATTTCTGATTTTGGAATGTTGCTGCAATATGGTTGTCTTTGGAAGAGAATTCAGAGGCAGCTCGTGACTTCATGTTCACCATGACAACCACAGGGTTGTCTCGGATCACCATGGGTTAAAGCCATATAAGAGATCAAATTTTATTTGTTAATTTAATGTGTCACTCAGCTCATTCTCCAAAGCAACTCTGAGTATTCAGCTGAGTTTTGGGTCTTCCTTCCTTCCTTCCTTCCTTCCTTCCTTCCTTCCTTCCTTCCTTCCTTCCTTCCTTCCTTCCTTCCTCCCTTCCTTCCTCCCTCCCTCCCTCCCCTCCCCTCCCCTTCCCTTCCCATAATGCTTAAATTCTTATATTTTCATGTCTCCCTCCCTCCCTCCCTCCCTCCCTCCCTCCCTCCCTCCCTTCCTTCCTTCCTTCCTTTCCTTTCCTTTCCTTTCCTTTCCTTTCTTCCTTTCCTCCCTCCCCAGGATGTTTAAATTCTTATATATTTTTTTCCTTAAAGAATATTTTTATTGTGATGATTTAGTTCAGGATTAAACTTTAGATACCTAAATATGGACAGAATCCTCTTGACAGCCTTTTCTGATAAACAGAAATCATAAAAGAATGGAGGGCGGGGTGAAGCCTCTTCCTCTTGTCACTATTTATCATTCCTGGTTAACAATAGAAGATATACGATAGGAGCAACACAATTTGGTGACAGAACATCATAAATGAAGTCTGTTTTCCCTGGAAACTGCATAACCATTTGAATTAATTTCATTTGATATTTCAAATTAAATTAAACTGTAGAATAATCCCCAAGGGAAAGCATATTTCATTTGCAGTGTCTTCTGATGAAGTGTGCTCTGCCAAAAGTTTTTTTTTCTTTTTTCCCTTTTGCTATGCATCTGGCTTAAAATCTAAATTTATTGCATTAGCTCTGGGAAGACTTTTAATAGAAAGTGAGATTAAAAGAGGGGAAGAGAGTTTCAAGTTTGTGCGAGGCATCAAATAGTATGAACTGGAACTGTGTCAACAGTGGAGATGACTGATCAATTGTGCAAGCACAGAAATGAAAAGTTATCCTCGGCATGCGTGAATGTGCATGCGTGTGCAGTTTGAACGCTTGTGTCAGAAGGACAATGGGGCAGGATAATTCTACTAAATGTTGTTGCCTTCAAACTTGCATCTGTTAACTAGCTTATTGTGAATAAGCACAATCCTCTCCAAAGAAGCCAGTTATCCACAGAAACCATGCTAGCCTGTGGAACCAACATTTTCATAAGAATCCTTCATGTGTCAACAGCAATTTTATTTCTCATCCTTCTAATGTCCTCTTTTAGCTGTTTCTTTACTTCTCAATCCCTGCTGGTTCTTTCTTCCATTCAGTTCCATTAATTTCCTGCATTTAGCATATTTTTTTAATAACACAGTTGCTCTTCATTTCTCTCTCTTCTATTCTCCCAAAGAAAGAGAGATTCTTAAAAGACTACCTAACCTGACGTTACAGTAGAAGCAATTACGCCTGTTTGAATGGCAGTGTGCCTGCTGTTAAAATAATTTCTGGAAACCAGGAGACCGTGAGTTGTAGTCCTGCGTGAAGCCAGACAGTCTTTTCAGCCCTAGGAAGAAGGAAATGGCAAAGCACTTCTGACATTTGGCCAAGAAAACTGCAGGATCTCTAAGCAACTGCCAGGAATCAACACTGACTCAAAGAGCCCACTAACCTTCCCAGGGCTAAAGACTCTGTACAGGTAGTCCTCGACTTACGGCCACAAGTGAGCCCAAAATTTCTGTTGCTAAGTGAGACATTTGTTAAGTGAGTTTTGGCCCATTTTACGACCTTTCTTACCACAGTTGTTAAGTGAATCACTGCACTTGTTAAGTGAGTAACAAGGTTGTTAAGTGAATCTGGCTTCCCCATTGAATATGCTGGTCAGAAGGTCGCAGAAGGTGATCACATGACCCCCGGGAGGCTGCAACTGCCGTATATATGAGCCAGTTTGCCAAGCGTGTGAATATTGATCACATGACCACAGGGAGGCTGCAGCGGCTGTAAGTGTGACGAACGGTCATAAGTCCCTTTTTTCAGTGCTGTTGTAACTTTGAACGGTCACTAAGGGAACGGTTGTAAGTTGAGTACTACCTGTATAAATATTATGGCAGAGGTCTCCAACCTTTCTCGGTTGACGGACCGGAGGGAAAGGGAGGGGGGAAGCATTTTATGCACGCGCCCGCACACAAACGGGGCCGTGAGCACGCGTGATGCAAACGGGGGCAGTGCTAGCGCCCGCATGACACTCGCTAGCACCGCCCCGTTTTTGCCATATGGCGCTAGCACGAGTGGGGGTGAGTGCACGCACACACGTGCCAGCCTGTTCCGTGGCCTGGTGGCCAGTAGGCCACAGCCCGGTAGTGGGCCATGGCCCACAGGTTGGGGACCCCTGTATTATGGGACAATCAATGTCTGTTGTCAGAGTGTGCGCACAGTCTTCTTGCACTGAGATAACCCAGGAGTAAGCACAGTAAACAGTGGTTCGTATTAAATGGTGGTTTATCTTACACTATCTACAATATCATACACCTGCAGGCTACTTCTGCTGGCTGTCAGCTGCCTGCAGTTTGGCAGCTCGATCCTGACTGGCTCAAGGTTGACTCAGCCTTCCACCCTTGCAAGGTTGGAAAAATGAGGACCCAGATTGTTGGGGAGGGGGGCCCAAGATGCTGACTCTCTGTAAACCACTTAGAGAAGGCTGTAAAGCACTGTGAAGCGGTATATAAGTCTAAGTGCTATTGCTATATCTGTATATCTATACCTACAGTGCAAATACCTGTTGGGACAAAGACTTCTCTGTCTTTATTTGTCTCGGAGAAGATGGGCCATGGAATATGTGGGGAAAGTATCTTTGGGTGTTCTCCACAATTCTGACCACAATGCTTGAAAATGGATATAAAGCCCCCATAAGAGCATCTCAGCAGGGTATCTTTTTTCAATAAAAAGAAAGATGTGAAAATGAACGTTCTCATCCGGGCGCATCGTCCTGCTTCATCCATGAAGGTTTCCCGTGACATGCTGAATTACGGCCAACCCCAAACTTTACAAAGATGGCCTGCAGCAGGCGAACAAGTGGGGACATGATCCTGACTCGAAAGAAAGAATGCCTACGAAAGTAAGTGTTTAGATGCAGCTGGAAAAAAAGAAAAACAATTCCCAAAGCTTTGCAGTTGGGACTGAATAGATGAAGAGCGAATGTCACCTACTGGTTCCTAAAGAGGCCCTTTGCTTCTTAAATAATCACCCAAATAAAAGAACTCCTGTGTCGAATTTGAAGCTGGCATCGTTCAGCTGGTTGGAAGAAAGAAAAATGAGTAGAAGTGGCAAACCGTCCGCTTTCGAAATAAAAGGTCAAACAAAAAAAGCAGCTCTTCTGAAATGAATGCTATTGCTTTTCACGGCCAGCGATGGAAGAAAATTATAGCCCGCATTAAGTCTACAGGTTGCCGCTGTGGGAATTATCTCCTTCTCCCCCTCTGCTTACGAGCAAATATACAAAAGCAGATACCAGCCCCAGGAAGAAGATTTTCTGTAAGACAAGTAATCTGGTCTCTTTAAGAAAACATTTCTATTGAACAAAATGCCAGGCGACGCTCCACATTCGTTAAGCGAGAAGAGTGAAAGGAAGGCTCAAAAAGCAGCTGTCTGTTAAGCTCCAAGTAGACAGCATGTTAATAAAATCAAACGGATCAGATCTTCAATCTCCAGCACTTTAGCTCCCTTCCTGGTTTGTTTTAAATCTTGATTGGAAGAGTTAACCTGACAATGAAATTAGTCATAAGTCAATAACGCTCTAGCCCGGAGGTAGAGCTTCAAGGAGCTAGTAGGAGAATTCATTTAATTGTTCACACAGTACGTGGCCCTGATGATGAATTGACTTGGCTGGCAAAGTTCATTATGATTTTAACCATGGAACCATGAAGAGCAGGTAATCATATTGAAAGAGATAAGAAACAGGACTTGTGGAAGGGCCTTGCTTTTGTCAGAGAAATTTCTCATTTACAGCAGTCATGGGTGGAAAATCAATACCCCATTTTGCCATGCAAAAGGAGTTGTGAGCTTAACGGGTTTTCTTTTTGGCTTCATTAAGTCACCTGCTCACATACAAGCCAGGATTTGCATGCTGGAAGCATCCCAGGTTCTCTCTGACCCGATGCACAAAACCTCAAGATTTTCTTCAGGAAGGGCTTCATTCTATTCATCCTTGTCAAAGTACATCTGTCTCTGAATTCCAAACAAATAATTTCAATAGCACATTTGCAATTTTCTCTCGCACAAAACACACACAGTGCATCTGACAACGGAATTCCCAATGAGAGTTGTGCTTTGATACAGGAGCTGGGACACCTGTTGACTAATGTTTTTGGCAAAGGAAGCAACAGGCAATTTTCAGCGGTCGTAGGAATGTTTGGAAAGAGATCACCTCTAGTCTATTATGATAACTTTTCTTCCATGCTATCATCTCGTAATGGCTGCGGATTTTAATTTCTGAGGGCAAACAAACCACGATTCTTTACGAGATGAGTAATGAAGGATCTGTGTCCTGTCGAATTGACACAAATGACAATTAGAATCAAGCAACAGTTTCAGTTCCTGACTTGTTCTTGATAACTAGAGATTAAATCAGACATGTTTGGATGAGGATTTTCCAAACTAGAAAATTCCATTTCCTTCTTGGAGACATGACAGGGTACTGAGAAGAGAGGAGGAATACAAAGATCCTGAGATTTATGCAAGTTACTTTATCTTGTGAACCTGTTACAGCAGCTCAGTAAGTTCACACCAAATGTTATGCAATCCTTTTTAAGAAGAAGGATAACATGTAAACTCACTCTGTTTTTCCATTGTTCAGCTACAGCACAAGACAGCCATAGACCATTTTATTTATTGTTTATTTGTTTACTTCTAGCATTTCTATGGCCATCTAACTCAAACAAACAACTGGGTGATGTACAAAAAGTCAACTATAAATTCACCCTCCCAAGTAAAGGTTGCCACCCGCCCCCCTCCAAGCAATGGACAACCCCCACTCCCCCAAGTGGAGGTTATTATAAAATGGAACTGGTTTAATTCTGTGCATGACTGTATCTGCTTTGTGTTAAAAAAAACCTCTTGGGGTGAGGGAGATGACTTGGCTCATTAATCTATTTGGAGGCTTCCCACAAGTCGTCACTGTCCCTCTCCTTGGCCAATTATGCATATTGTAGGAACGGGGTCTCTGTTCTGCTACAGCAATGCTATGAATCCATCAATCGCAGGAGGCAGCTGATTGGGCAAAGTTGAATCTAAGCCAAGCACCCAACAGAAATCGCCCTGTACAAAATGACAAAATAACTTGCCCGGTTGACCTTTTTTTTTTACAAAATGGGCTAATGAGGTTCAACAAGTCTGGAACCTGACCTAGAATTGAACTAGAGAGGGCCAAGTAAACAAACAAACGCAATTGCATTCCTGAATTCCTTTGGATGCCCAGCGGCGTATATCTGCCGAGATGTAGGTGCTGCCTCCTAACTACTTTGATTGCAGATCTCGTACTCATTTCTTCGTATGCTGTGTTACACACTTCATTTCTGACCCTTTCGGAGCTCCCTGCATTTTGGAGGCATTGGCAGCCAAACAGAAATTTCTCGGGCAAGCTGTGAAATCTCTGAAATCAATTCCATCTCCATTTCACGGAGACTAATGTGGCATTTACAACCTAAACAATCATTTCTGTTGGGCAGGAAAATTAAAAACCGCACTACACCAAAAGGAACAATGTTTAAACTTCTGGTGCAGATGAAGGCTTGTATTGGAAAATGATTACAAAAGGAATAAGATGGGCAGGACGAGCAAGCAGATCTGAGGGACAGAGATGTAGACAACGCAACACAGGCAGTTGTAATTGCTTCTTCTCCCCTAGTACAGTCGCTGCAACTGCTGCCACGAATGCAAAAATAGTTCATTAGAAACTCTGTTAAGAGCAGTTTGTTGTCATGGCCAGGCAGAAGATACCACTGTGTTTCTATTATGGCTGCATGCCTTCTCTCTCGCTCTTTTCCCCCAATAATTTGCATTAAAGTTGACAGCAGATAAATTTGTTTGGGATTGTTTTTGCCAAGGGATGAAACAATTTTGGTGAAACTCTCATGGGTGGTATGGAGAGTTTTAACACTTCTTCAGTCACAAGCTGGCCAAGGGAGATGTGTGAAAGTCCTCAGCTTCCCATCTTTCAGTTCAGCCCCATAGGAAGACACTGGAAGAGATCTCCTCCATGGGACGTGGTAGAAGAATATGTGAGTAGCAGTTGTACAAGAAAGGAGAGACGAGCAGCAAAAATGAGCAGATATGCTGATGCCCTCAGCCACCTCCGAGCAATGAAGAAATCTTAGTATTCTAGAGAAATAAGTTCTAAAGTACTAATAAAGAATAGTTGTGGCTCAGGGATGACACGAGAGGTCCTTGGTGCTCTATGAGCTTGCTTGTTTTCTTGTAGACATTTCATTACCCAAACTAGGTAACATCATGGCCTTTAAGAAGATCATCAAACTGGCCATCTAGTTTGAGAAAATCTAGACTTCATGGACTTGATGGTACAACTTCAATCAATCAAACCAGATACTTCTAATTTGTCTCACATGAAATCATAAAGGTGCATAACTACCCCATTTTCCCTTCTCTTCTGCCCTTCCCCACCTCATGATGTTACCTAGTTTGGGTAATGAAACACCTGCAAGAAAACAAGCAAGCTCAAAGAGCACCAAAGACCCCTTAAGCTCTAAAGTGTTGTTAGTAAACATGGTGAGTGGAGAGCTATGCTAGTTTATGATAGACAAGCATCAAAAGGAGTCTAATTAACACCTTTTCAGACTGAGACACTTTCTTAAAATGCGTAAGTGAAGTCACAGCTCACTTCCTCAGATGCATGGAATGGCTAAACTGAAGCAGGGTTTGTGTTGTCAGATAATTGTCAAGGGATTTCAGTCTTCTTAGGTGGACATACAGTATACCACCACCACTCCTAGCTAAAGAGACACGTTAGAGTTCCTAAAATGACTGAAATCCATTGGCAATTTCCATAACAATATTATTTTATCTGCCAAGAGCTATTTTCGCTATCATGGATGCTGAGGCACTCTACGTCAATACCCTTACAAACATGGCCTTTAAGAAGATGGTCAAACTGGCCATCTAGTTTGAGAAAATCTATGCGTTTGTTAGATGGTACAACTTCAATCAATCAAACCAGATACTTCTAATTTGTCTCGCATGTAACATAAATGTACATAACTACCCCGTTTTCCCTTCCCCTCTGCCCTTCCCCACCTCAACTCAATGTAAAACAGGGTAGCCATTTCATGCGTCTCATGAAATAAGCTGTTGCTCACAAAAGCGTGTGTCTTTTAATACAATTTGTTTGTCAAAAATGGTTTTTTTCAAATCCCCCTTTGATTGTTCTGATTTGGCTGGGGAATTTTGAGACTTGAAGTCCACAGACCTTAAAGTTGCCAAGGTTGGGAAGCCTTATTCTAAAATACCCTTAGCATCAAATAGAAAAGAGAAATATCCTTTACCTTGCCTAAAAGCGCAACAGCTGCAAAAACATCTAACTGGCACCTTGAGAAAAGCTATATCATGAGAAAATATGATTGTTATGTAGAGAACCAATACCTTTTCATATCAACAGTAGCCATTCCACTTATGTCACTATGGGGCTACATGACTGATAGTTTCACTGTGTAGAACAAATAATTAAACAAAATGAATGGAGAATCTGTGATTTGAATTTAATGACACAATATGGGCTCTTTTGGCACCCACATTTAATGACACAATATGGGCTCTTTTGGCTACTATGTCATTAGCATGGGTAGTAGACCAAAATAAAAGCAACTTTTACAAAGAGAAAGAGAGAGAGAGAAAAGAAAGCTACAAAATACATATTTGTTCCCCTCACTGCTGTATTATTAGTGCCAGTCACTAAGGGATACATTAGATAATTGCGCTGAACTTCACTGTTAAGGCTTTTATGATAGACTCAGGGCAGTGGGTACATATACAATGAAAGCATTAAGCATTACTCTTTGCCCCCTATTTTGGCTACTTTTAGATGAAGGAATATCATTTTAGTTTCATTTTTGTCATTGGTGTTTGAAGGAATGCCACAATGACTTTATGGGGGCTAGCTCTCAGCACTAGCTGCTACATACATCAGTGACGGCCAATTGGAGACCCAGAGGCTACACAGCTGTCATAGCAGTTTGATTTAGCCTTGTATTCTTTCTCTCTCTCTCCCCCCCTTCTCCATAGAGTTAGTTTTCTAAATAAATAAAGCTAAAGAACAATATTTTAGCTTAGTGCCTCCCAGTCAGTGTTAGTTTTGGGGGGGGGGGTGTGCCCGCGCATGTGTGTACAGGCATTCTGTGGCTCTGCGGTGGAACTAATCTTAATATAAAGAATTGCATTCTCTAAGAAGAGCCCTGGTGGCACAGTGGTTAGAATATAGTATTGCAGGCCAACTCTGCTCACTGCCAGGAGTTCGATCCTGACCAGCTCAAAGTTGACTCAGTCTCCCATCCTTCAGAGGTCAGTAAAGGACCCAGATTCTTGGTGGGGCAACATGCTGACTCTGTAAACGGTGTAAAGAGGGCCGTGAAGCACCTTGGAGAGGTACCTAACTCTAAGGGCTATTGCTATAATCCTATTCGTTATTTGGTTGGAGAAGAGCATTAAACCTTTCACATCTATTGCACTCCATAGACAAAAATAAGTGAAGACAGAGCTGGATGAATTCATCCTCCAATTTTCACACTGCTGGTTCGGCAAACTTTCATCATCTCTTTGGGGAGACTCAAAGAGGTGGAAAGAATGCAAAAGTTGCCCAACTCTGGCTTAAAAGTATTACATAATATCTAAGTAGCGCAAGCCCCATTTTACAATAGTGTTTCCTGAGAAAGCATGGCGATGTTTGATGCAAAGCACACCCAACGTGTGTAAATTATTGACTGAAGAAGCTTACAAGTAGCAAAATGCTGATGGACTTCCCAAGGTAGTCAGTGTTTAGATTAAGCTGCACAGACTCTCTCCGATTGGCGCAGATTTGAACTGCATTTTCTTTCAGCCAGCTCCTGATGGGAGGCTGATTTTGTACGTACCATGGTAACGAAACACAGCTCTACTCCTTCATGGGAAAGAAACGATGGGAAACCGGCATACCACTGATGTGTCTTGGCCGTACCTGCTTTTAGCAGCTCAACACCAGCAGGAAAACACATTTTGCCCACTCTGCTTTCTTGCTCTGACTGTCCAGGGATTGAGCTGTAAAGTGAGGTTTCCTGTTCTTTTTGTGCTATAAGGAGCAAGCACTTTTTTTTTTTTTAGAGAAGTTGAACAGGAGAAATAAAAATAGAAAGACTGGAAGCTTCAGTCAAGGCATTTGGAAGCTGGATCATGTAGAAAGCTCAGCAGCTGAGAGGCCTGAATGGAGTTGCTGGAAAGTTCTTTCAGTAAAACTCTGACAGAGGTTTGGAGATGAACCATCTCAGGAATTCTTGAGGAAAGCAGAATGCTGGGATGGCTTGACTGAGTATCTTTGGTGGAAATTCCATAATCCTTATTAGGAGCCCACCAACACATTAATGTAGGCTGTGCTCTTCTCTAATCTTCTGCTGAAATCTGTCTCCCAATTGCCTTAAAGATTTCCCCTCCTTTGAAAACAGTTCCCAAATCAATTAGTTTCCCATTAAATTTAGTGAGCGTGCAAAAAGAACCGTTTGCACGAAACTACTGACCGCTGGCCAGCGCAATACGTTCTGCTGAAAATCCAGTTAATCCCTCTATGCAGCGAGCAAAATTTGAAAGACCTGAGTTTGCTACTGCCATAACTTTTTAGGGGGAGGGGAAGTTTGAGCTAAAGATACCTCCAGGGATCTTTTTTCTAAACCAGCCATCCCAATCCTGCCATTCATTCTCCAGCTGTGGGAATTTCATCTCCCAACATTTTCAGCAAGGGCCCTACTGGCTGGGATATTCTGGAAGTTGGAGCCACACATCTGGAGGGCATTCAGGTCAGAGCAACTGTAGAAAATATTGAGTAATATTAAGCTACATTAAATGTCCATCGTGCCCCTGAAATAATCCCCTTCCAAAGTTTGCTAGCAAATCTAAAACAGCAGTTCTTGGAGACAGCAAACATCCTAAGGATGCTATCCCAGGGGTCCCCAACTCCCACTCCGTGGACCAGTACCGGGCCGCGGCATACCAGCAACTGAGATGCAGGCAGCACACGAAACCACACCCCCTCTGGTCTGTGGAAAAATCTTTCTCCACAAAACTGGTCCTTGGTGCCCAAATGTTTGGAGACCTCTGTGCTATCCAGTGACCCTTGGCTCTGGAAGTTGAGCTGCATTCATAGATATAATATGTATGGTCAAAATTTGTGAATAAGACTCCTGATGGCGCAGTGGTTAGAATGCAGTATTGCAGGCTAACTCACTGCTCATTGCCAGGAGTTCAATCCTGATGGGCCTCGAGGTTGACTCAGCCTTCCAAGATTGGTAAAACGAGGATCCAGATTGTGGGGAACAATACGCTGACGAATGAATAATGTTGAAAGAGCCAATGTGGGTCAATCACCGGGACCAGAGGTTTAGTCTTCCGGGCCTCTCTGAGAATAGGCTCCAGTTAGAAAGCACAGAAGAATAAATCTCTCGTGCCAGTGACCGACTCCGATTGGATCTTGCAACAATATGTTGACATTGTAAACCGCCCAAAATTACATCAAATACAATATTATAGTAACCACAATAAAATAGCAGTGGCAATCACTGAATTTTGTGCTAAATTTCAACCCTAGATAAACACAACAAATGATGCCATGAAATTGGGCAATCTGGAAAGATATAATACTAAACAACAACAACAACAACAACAATAATAATAATAATAATAATAATAATAATAATAGAGTTGGAAGGGACTTTGGAGGTCTTCTAGTCCAACCCCCTGCTCAGGCAGGAAACCCTATATCATTTCAGACAAATGGTTGTCCAATTTCTTCTTCTTTTTCTTCTAGGTTGCTTCTCTCTTTGGTTAGTTTCCATCCGTTGTTTCTTGTCCTGCCTTCAGGCGCTTTGGAGACTAGCTTGACTCCCTCTTCTTTGTGAGATATTGGAAGACTGCTATCATGTCACCCCTGGTCCTTCTCTTCGTTAAACTAGACATACCCAATTCCAGCAACCGTTCCTTATATGTTCTAGCCTGTTGATAGGGTCTCGTTGGATTGAAGAACTGAGAGATAGACATTGTGCCCCCTGCCTTTAAAATGGGAATGCTTTTATTCCACCCCAACAATCAACCTAGCCAACAGGGTTCAATCCTTTCTCAGCAGACAACTTGAGACAGAAGTGGTTCCCTGGATATAAAAAGTGGCTGCTACTTCTATACAGAAGTAATTGAATGTTTCAAAACTTAATAGAACATTGGAAAGATGAAAAAAAAGGGAAACTAAGCTGAAAAATACCACAGCTTCATTCTAAGTGAAGAAGGGGTTCCATTATAGCAAACAAGCTAAAGTGCACTCACTTTCAACGTGTTTTCCTAGCACGACCTGTCAACAGCTTTTGAAACATTTGATATGTATATATTTGCTTATTTCTCTAAAAGCATCTTTCTGCACTTAGATCTCAGAAATTGCATATAAACCGATATTTAAGTCTTCAAATACTAACATTTCCAGCATTTCAAAATTCACTATATGAGCTGAGTGACAAGATCCAGGATGCACAGCTAGCTGCTGGCCCATTAATATAGATCTAGTGTTAGCAGAATAATTCTATATATGTGTTAGGGACACATTGCAAATCCAGAGAAGGTACTACCCCCCCCCCCGGATTCTGGACCCCCAGTTAGGATTTCAGAAACTAAACTTCTTCTTTCATGGGTAAGCACATACATAATAATGGACATGCTCCATAAATGACAGCTTTGTTAGCTTGTTTTTGATTGTACGTATTCAATGCTGGCCAAAATGTGAAGAGTGCTTGATATTAATTTTTTTTTCCATGTGTGACAATATAAAGAGGACAACAAAATCTTAACATCAGTGGGATGTGGAGTCAAAGGAACTTCAGAGGAATTTTCTACAGATCTATCCCTCAACTAAGGTCTGCACAGCTTTGTAGAATCAACCATAAGAGTCTTGCATGCCTCTTAAGTTAACATCCATCTCTCACATGGAGGAAAGACTGGTGTGCCAGTCTGACATTATGACACCCTGAAAGTTGACATCTTAATATATAGATTGATTGTGCCCTGAGATAGCACTGTCAAGAAAGGATGAAAATCAATTTGTTTTAACCTGAGGGAAGAATGGTCAGGTTCACACATTGATTTATGAAACTAAAGAGTTTATTAACTCCAGAACACCACAGGGCTAGCCTGAAGAAGATGGGCAAAGGGAATATGCTGGTAGAAAATGATGGGAAGATGTACACAACCTTACATTGCCCAGATGTTCATTTGTACCAAATTGCATTGGAGGGTCAGTGGGATCCTTTTAACTCAAGAGTTGCTCAATCTCTACAACTTTCAGATGTGTGGATTCCCATTTCTAGTATTCTGCTGACTGGGGAATTTTGAGAGATGAAGTCCATACATCTTAAAGTTGCAGAGGTTGAAGTTTCCATTTTACCTCTACTCATCAATATAATTTTAGGTAGCCACATCTCCTTGTGTAAATGAATGTATCTATACATTTGCTAACACAGCCACCAGAAGAAACAAATAACAGATGAATAAACTATGCAGGTCTGCGTGAACTGTGCACCTTACCCTATTTTGCATGAGGTGGGGAAGTAGATATTCATTGCCAGAACCAAGACAGAGCTGACTACTACCACCCGTCCCCATCTCCAGATGATCTCTTTCATAGAAGGTTCATGAAGTTGTTGAAAACATATGGAACAAAATCAAACCCTGTAGGATCCCATAGATTTTTCCCAACTAGGTTTCACCCAGATGGGCTGCGACTATAATTTTCATAATTTCCACCAATAAAGATTCAGAAAGGTTAACATTGGTCAATGTCCAAGATATCAAGCATGATTACCCCCGGCAGCATATTTGGAAATTATTACTGAACCACCCTCCTCCAAGCTAGCAAGGGGGATGTGATTGCGATGGAATGCATGACAGAACTTTTAACAATTTCCCCTACAGACCTTTACTACGACCATGGAATTGCCCTTCAAAATACTTCTGAGTTTTGGATGAAGACAGCAGAGAAGTCAGCCTGAGGAAGCCAATGGCTGGTCTTTGGCTGGTTGAAGTAGGCAAAGAGCCAGCAGCTTCACTTGAAAGAGGCAAAGCTGTTGCCTATCAAGGAAGAGAGGAGAGGAGAGGAGGAAAGGAAATGAAAGGAAAAAAGAAAAGAAAACAGGGAAGAAAACAGGGGAGGGAAGGGAAGGAAAGGAAAAGAAAGGAAAGAAAGAAGGGAAAGGAAGGGAAGGGAAGGGAAGGGAAGGAAAGGAAAGGAAAGGAAAGGAAGGAAAGGAAAGGAAAGGAAAGGAAAGGAAAAGAAAGGAAAGAAAGAAAAAAAGGAAAGAAAGAAGGGAAAGGAAGGGAAGGGAAGGAAAGGAAGGGAAGGGAAGGAAAGGAAAGGAAAGGAAAGGAAAGGAAGGGAAGGGAAGGGAAGGAAAGGGAAGGGAAGGGAAGGAAAGGAAAGGAAAGGAAAGGAAAGGAAAGGAAAGGAAAGGAAAGGAAAGGAAAGGAAAGGAAAGGAAAGGAAAGGAAAGGAAAGGAAAAGTTGTCCATATCCCTTCTTAATAAACCAGAGGCCCACAAATACACCTTTGGCCTTGCAGTCAGAAGTTCCCATTAAAAACAAAGGCTTTGTTTCCAGCTGACATTCTGAATCCTGAGAGGGAGGACAGGAAGGTCCTTCTTGTCTCCATTCCCAGTCCTGTCATCTCATTTGAAGCAGCTCTTTGCCTTTACCCTTTCGTGAGGGCACGGAAAGGCGGGGCAGCATTTGCTCACTGATATTTCAGAATCTCTAATTAATGGGAAAAATTATTCAGCCATTTAAGCATTTAAAAAGGTATTCGAGTAAATACAATTTCCATTTAGTAATTTCCCCCCCAATGACCACCTCCTGCCCTTGGCAAGATGTCTATGGAAATGAGCATCTCTGTAAGTATTCTCTATTCTTTTTTTTTTTCCTGCCAAATTCTCAGGTCAACCTCCCCCAGTAGTTTAAAGATCTATCACAAACACAGAACAAAATAATTCAAAGGTACCCAAAACAGCACTGGAGGCACTTTGCATTCCGAGGAGCACATGTTTAGTTTCAAAATATCTGTATCGAGAATCAAGTACCAGCATCAAGTGCCCTTTGCAATGTGATGAGAAGTTCAGCCTGGAACCTCATCATGGCAGGAAAACTAGTCTTTCAGACACAGAGATGTTTTTTTTCCTACTTGCAATAAGACTTTGTGTGAATATCTATCATTCTTTCAGTGTTGCAATCTCTGCACAGTGGTTTGTTTTGTTTTTGCTTTTGCTTTGTTTTCAGCTTTGTAATCTCTTGCAAGATGACCTTCAATCATCTTGATTTCTGCCTGGGAACACCAGGAGCTTCTTAGCCGTTCTCCAGCTGATAGGACAGCTACATTCGGGATTTAAACACTTCCCCAACTCTTAGGACCAGGGGCCGCTCACACAGAACCATTTCCTCTCCCCCCCCCATAGGTCTGCAAAGCCAGAAAAGTTGGGGGGCACTGTCCTAGGGGAGGAAGGTCCCATACTGTTAACTGTTTCCCTTTGCCTTCTGCATTTGAAGATGTTTCCAATAGTTTCACCTATTTATTATTGACTTCCACCTCTTCATTGATACACTTTTATATGCATTTAAAATGCCCAAAGTGATCTGCAAATGTATTGAACGGGGCTGGATGTGAACTAAAGTGGAAGGAAGGTGGTTTAATCTAATTTGAGCATTACAGGAAACTGAGGTTCAAGAAACTAAATGCAGGAGAACATATATAGCATCTCCTATGGTTAACATCATCCTATGTCTTAAAAAAAAAAAAGCCGATTATCTAATTACACTCTTGTACATGGCATGAAAAAGCAATTGTATGATGACATTATTTCTCATAGGTATATATTTACATAGGGATATAAGAAGCTGTCTTGTGCTGGGTCAGACCTTTGCTCTAAGTAAGCCAAAAGGTGTTGAATCTACAATCTCCTGATGTTGCTCACTAGAGTTCCCAGCATCTCTGACCTTTGGTGATGCCAGAATGACAGTCTAGCCTTCAATCATTCATCACGACTAGCACAGCCTTCCAGAGTTTCTGAATGAAGATGTCAGGAATTCAATAATCTTCCTGCAGGCTAGATTTCTGCCATTGAACTGCAGTCCTTTCCCAAACGTATATGTTTATTTGTAAATAGGTTATTATTACTGGATACCAATGTCAAAAGTCCCCATCTATGAGTGTAAGTATATAGTTATACTCATCTAAAGGTAGTCCTGGACTCACAACACCTTCGCATAGTGACTGTTTGAAGTTACCATGGCACTGAAAGCCGGATTCACTTAACAACCGTGTTGCTAATTTAACCACTGCAATGATTGATTCACTTAACAAGGGTGGCAAGGAAGTTCGTTAAAGGGGGCAAAATTCACTTAACAAATGTTAAACAGAAATCCTGTTGAGGTCGTAAGTCAAGGACCCTGCCTGTACGCACACCAGAGTGGATCTCTGGTGGAGGACCATGCAAAACAAAAATTACCCTCCAACACAAATTTGAGCAATCTTATCAATGGCTGCTTCCAATCCACATGGCCAAAAGAGCTGTGTGTTGTTGGTTTTTTTTAACCATTGTTAGATTTCAGAAAACTTGTTAATATGAACGTAAGGTACAGAGGCACACAATTCAGTGCTGGTTTGCACAAATGATGTTAAGCTAGGCATAACCTTAAGCTATTGCAAGACAGTTGGAAAATTAAAAAGGCCCAGCTACGTATATATTCTTCCCCCGTTTCTTTGGAAAAGGGACATATTAAATATATCGCATAGAGCCAAATCAGGAAAGCCCCTGAATACAACTGCCATAGGACCCCTGGTGGCACAGTGGTTGGAATGCAGGATTGCGAGCTAACTCTGCCCTCTGCCAGGGGTTCGATCCTGATCGGCTCAAGGTTGACTCAGCCTTCCATCCGAATGAGGTCGGTAAAATGAGAACCCAGGTTGTTGGGGGCTGATTGCGTAAACTGCTTAGGGAGTGCTGTAAAGCACTATGAAGCAGTATATAAGTCTAAATGCTATTACCGTCCAGAGGGAGGGAGGGAGGGAGGGAAGGATGGATGGATAATATGTAAACTATTTGATATATCTGTAGGTGGGAATTATAATTGGGAAGGGAGTTTTCTAGATATAAAACTATCACTGCCTTGCACACAAGGTGGCAAATTGAAAGACGGTTTATACTTAATGTTTTGCAACACCTACCTAGAGGCTTTGTTGGATCTGGGGGAAAAACAGTAATGAGGTATGCTAGAAAATGTGTTATCAACTAATATGCTCTCATTAATGTGTCATTAACTATCACTTCCCTTCAAGCCTAGACAACGGCAAGGTACGGCTGGGGGGTGAGGAGAGAATAGGAAACAAATTCTCCCGGGAAGCATTTCTCCATTTTATATATTGGGGGGGGGGAGGGAGGAATAAATCTCTTTGTGATATTTTTGGCATGTTTAAATTTAAAATCAGATGGGTTCACCAGTCAATTTAGCTCTGGCAATGTTTTGCTACGGAACTTTCCTCTAACTTTCCTCTAAGCCATAGAATTTATTACAGTTGTTTCTTTGAATTGCACCGCTTGAGGGCCTGGTATTCCAACTTTGTACACCCCACCAAGGTCAATGACACTTGGGCCCCCCGCAGCTGTTAGTCAATTGAAAAGCAGGAAATGCAGCTGGCACATAATGAACAGTTTCCCTGGTGTCTTTGATCTATAGAGTGGCCTAAAAAAAACACCACCTGGAGATCTTTATTGGCACCTGGGAAGATCACCTGTTGGCAAGGAGACAATTTTCCTTTTTCTCTCCAAGGTTAGAGGGTGATCTAAAAGGCAAACCTCCACTGTGCATCTCTGGGGCTCTGCGTGCATGAGAGAGAATAAGTATGCTGGAATCTAAATTCCTGCTCAGACAGACGGATGAGCAAGAGAATTGAACTGTGATGGATTGTGCAACTGGAGATGGTGTGTTTGTCTCTGTGTGTGTGCGCGTTGGTATGTGTGTGTGTGTGTTCCAGCAAGCACACCATCGTTTTCCAGGGAGGAGATAGAGCATCTGAGAGAGAAGCCCAAATTAAGAGTCTACACATTCCTAAAGCTGGTCGGGGAATGGATGAAGAGGTTTAGGGCAGGGGTCCCCAAGCCTCGATCCGTGGACCAGTACTGGGCTGTGGCATGCCAGCAACCGGTCCGCACAAACAAGCAAAGCCTCATCCGCAAGATGCAGGCAGCACACAAAACCATGCACTCTCCGGTCCGCGGAAAAACCTCTCTCCATGGAACCGGTCCCTGGTGCCCAAAAGGTTGGGGACCTCTGGTTTAGGGTAATCACAGCCTAGAATCACTTCCTCCCTCGGGAGTGTGCAGCCTCTTAATTTGGGCTTCTTTCCGAAATGTACCACCTTCTCCCTGGGAAACCATGGTGCTCTTGTCTGAAATCCCCCACTGCTTTCCCCAGGTGCACATTCCGTCACGTGAACATTTTGCTCCTGAAGTTACTAGCATGTCCCTATCTCCTTGCAGAAGGAGATAGGGAAACCGTTCCTTATGCACAGATACTGTTTGGAAGGGGGCTTGCTTCCTGCTATTTCAGACCACCTGTGATGCTTATTCTCAGGAGCTCGGATTAGTATGCATACTAAGGGGTGCCCAACGTCTCCTAGACGCAATGAATATTCCATTGCCCAATGCATGGAATATTCAGGGCAATGAAAGTATGTAGGCGAGACTTTTCTGCATGGGTGATGCAAGTTACCATCCTAGAACAGCAAAGCCACAGGGATATTTCTTATAGGAGATGGCCAGCCATTTTTACCTTGGGGTGATTTTGCCACTAGTTTGAATGGGTGAACAAGTCATGACACAGGGAACATTGAGCCTGGTTATGTCCAATTTTATGGATGGAAAGATCGAAGAGCGGAAATACCCCTTTCCACTTTGATTTGATTGCCCTTTTCCTGCGATGGTAACCCAGTCAGTGTCCGCCAGTCTTAAATAAAAGTGTCTCAAACATCCTTCTAAGAAGGGCTCCCCTAGTATTCCCCGGGCTGTATTTCTGCTATAAGATCACTTTCTTTAAAAGGGTTCTTGCATTTCTTACATTTTAGTGTATTGATCTGACTTTTTTTTTTTTTAAAAAAAGTTGATTTTCATATCCTGGGAATGGAAACATGTACATTACCCTAATGTGCAATAGCAACGGACTGATCAGCTCATGGGAAATAGACAGTGTTGCAAAGATATTTTGAGAGGCTGAAATCAATGGCTATGTAGATGTTCCCTAGGTTTTCCATAATCAGATCTGCATTCCTTCCCTTCCTCCCTTCCCCGTATCACATCCTTCCCAGATTGCTACAGAGAGTGGGTCTCCACAGCAGGCTGCCTATCAGGTTTGTTCCTGACAGCTTGAGTGCTATAATAGGCACCTGTCAAAACCTCTCCAGTAAATGACAGCTCTGCAGAATGAGCACCCTCACTCCTACAGGAAGTCAGAGTAAAAGGAACCCATCCTTCCTCCCAATGTATTCAGTTGCATTTCCCTTTTATGGAAGGAAAGAAGAGACAAGAGGGAAGACATAACCAACGTTAAGTCTGTCCTGTCTGTACAATATCCCTCCAGAACTCTATGGTTCTGCATTGCAGCCATTAAAGTCAGCTTATAAAATTCTGGGCTCCAGCAACAGCCTATGCTCTCTTTTAGTGCTACAGGAGTAAAGTACATTTCTACCCTCTTCTATATTTATATTAACCTCACCGTTCTAAATCTGTGTTGCTGCCTTCAATCTTTAGTTTTTCAGGCAACACTTTCTACTCTGAAATTTCAAATGCCTGAGCAGGAACCACTGCTTCATGCCAAAGATGTGGGAGAGGTTTTAAAACACACACTTCTTTTAATTCTATGGAACTTTGACTCCCTAATTTATAATTTAAGATTAATGGATTGGGAACATCATAGATAATGTATCTGTCATGGCGTTGACAGTATCTCAACCTCAGTTTCATGATATTCCCCTTCATAAAGTGTGAAAATATGGGCTGGATGGTACTGCTGTTAGAGGGAGAAGGTGTCCATACCCATATAATGTAATTAGGTGTTAAAATCCACGTGCAGGAATGGAACCTGCTTTCTCAATGACATGGCCCACCCAATATTTATTTACAGAACACATGAAGGACTAACCAACTTCTGATACAGAGAATTTTAAAGATCAATATTCAATTGAAGCCAGAACCTTTCCTTTTAGGATTAGTGGATAAGTTAGAAACAAGCCATGGAAGAGTTTAAGAAAGAATGGGAAAAATTCCACACTACCCACTATTGAGGAATAATTAGTGAAGGTGACAGATCTTGCTGAAATAGATTGATGGACTTCTTTTATTAGAGAAAAGACATTGTCTATATTTAATTAAGACTGGAAGCTTCTTATGGACTTTTTGCATAAAAATAAAAAGAGAAATTTGTGATTTATAGTTTTATTAGATTACAGAAGGAAGAGCAAAATGTTACTCTAGAGAGAGAGAGAGAGAGAGATTAAAATATTTGTACTTATAACTGCTCTGAAGAATACTGGAAACCACTACTTTATTTGGGGAAGGGGTTCTGTTTTTCTTTTATTTTCTTGCACTTTTTACTTTTTCTTTGATTTTGTCTCTTTTTTCTTACTTTTATATTAGTTTGTGTTAGTTGTAATTTTTTTTTGTTTCATAAGAAGAAGAGGAAGAAGAGGGAGAGGAAGAAGACAGAGAGGAAGACATGAAAATCCAGCTATCTTCTGAAATGTGTTTCTGAAATAGGAAAATTAGTTTGGCTACCAACTCAGATAGATGGCATCTGTTGTTTTATGTGTGTATTATAGTACAATCTTCTCAACTTTGAACCTGTTACATAATACAGTAAAGCAAGTTTTGCAGATAGTTTGTGGTCAAGTGGAGGAACAGAAAATACATATTTTGGGTTTCTTGTCAAGGATGAAACTTTGGCAGCTATGTGCCTCTGAGTTTCAACTTGCCTTTAGGTTAAGGGGGGGGAGGTATTACTTTCAAGTGGGTAGATGGAGAAATGAAACTTCGATTCAGCTGCAGACCATGAGAGCTTGAAGCCTTGTCAAGGACACCAGAACAGGTGTGGATTTGAAGTAGATGGTTCCCATAACAAAGTGGACTTGTTGATATGGTTTATGTAAGATGTTGGGGGTTTGGCTGGGAAAACTATTTTTTAAGTCTATGAATTGGTGTTGGAACCTCAGAGTTAGTTTTTCTTTGACATAACCAAGCTGTGTATTGAATAAACAATAAGCTTTTTGAAAACAAAATGAACCTGAAGTTTTATAGGATTCTCGAGCTGGATGTTGACATTCTGATTGCTGAAAAACACTGGCTCCAGAAGGGGTCAACTGGCCCCCTATTAAGCTGAAAAACCTCTTTGAAAAATTCTAGGTTTCTTTATATATTTCAGCTAAGACTATGTGCAAAATATAGTTAAGTACACATTTCAAACTGTTTAAGCAACCAGAATATTCCCACAGTGGCATCTCATACACCGTTAATGAAAAGCGAGCTCTACTTTATTTGCTGTTTTTTGTCCTTCTACGTGTTTAAAGCTACAGCTCAGACAGTAGACATTATGGATTTGTTTGCTTTGCATGAGACACAAAATGGCCCATAGGCTGAAGCTTGGTGAGGTGACACTTCCATATCTCAGTTGATAGGAGGAGCTTCTTAATGTGACTTTTTTCTTCCTAACTTGATTTATTCATCTTCTGTTAGAATATACTCTCATGTTCATGCATAAAATCTATTAGCATTACATGGAAACACTGGAATTAGAATATTAAAAGGGTCTCAGATTTAGGAAATGCGTAGACATAAAACTCCTCAACAATTCTTTAGAGCAGGCGGTTTGCATAGGCAATGAATTAATTAGCAGTCTCCAACACACTCCCTTTCATATTCTTGGCAGGGAAAAAAAATTAGACTTGCCACCAACACCCTGGCTCTTGATAATAGGAATATTATTTTTAGGACTTGTCTGAAGTTCACATGCAGGCATCTAGAGAATAGGATGTGTTTGCACACAATTAATGGTAGGCAACAGCAGTTCACTTCTAAAATGTGAAAGGACCATCAGGGGGAATGGATGGTGAAGTAGAAGGAGTGCATTGCAGGTTAACCCTCTCACATTACGGTTTGTGTTAACCCAACAGTTCTAAAACCAGCCTCTATTCACATCAAGGTGGAAGGCCAACTAGGAAAGTGACTGAATTGTGAATTTCTGTGTAAATACCCACTGTCATCTTGGATAGGATAACTGTGAGTGTCTTCGGTGGCACGTACCCTCTTTGCAAGCTAGAATGTTTCTGGGTGTAGGGAGAATAAGCCCTTCCATCTAATTTTGAAATAAAAGTGCTTTGGTCTAAGTCAGCGGTCACCAAACTTTCTGGCACCAGGACCGGTTTTGTGGAACACGATTTTTCCACAGACCTGGGGGGGGGGAAGAGATGGTTTCATGCGCAACCTAGCTCCCACACAGGCACAAATAAAGCTTTGCTTGCTTGCCTGCTGCTTGTGCAGCCCGGTTGCCAACAGGCCACAGACTGATACTGGTCCACAACCCAGAGGTTGGGGACCCCTAATCTAAGTTTAACATTAGAGCTGCTTGGCCTAGAATCATGTCCCTGGAAAGCTGTCCCATATAGAAAGCTATTATATGACAGCTCAGAATAGCTTCCTGGTTGTCAACAATCTCATAACCTGGATTAGTCCCACCTACTCATCTCGAGTAGACATTGTCTTCAGATGCATAGGAAGATTACTTAAAGACCAAGAGCTTCAATCAGATCTTGGTACCTGGGTCAGGAGATACATCCTGGCATTTTTCTTTAATTTAGGCTTATATTCAACCCTAGCCAACAATTCACTTTAACTGCTTCTGAGTTATCTAAAAATGTCTATGCCATTGCCCGATACAGGTTATAAGAGCAAATCTTATTAGCATGAAAATTTGGCAAGTAATATGATGGCTTCGGATAAGCTGAGCTTCATACAGCTACAAAAGACTGACATTTTCCCTCTGGCTAGAAAGCAAGCAGCATTAATACATTCTAGGTTAGAAAAATCTGAATACTCCAGATCTGGTTTTGATAGAGCTATCCATTGCTCCTGTTGGGTTCCAATGTTTCCTTTCCTTACAGAAGTGTCACATATAAACACACACACACACACACACACAAATCTTGGATGCAGATTTGCCCTGATGGAATATTATGGAATTAAATGGAGACAGCACTGAAATACAAGAATGCAGGAGGGTCCACAGGACAGGTAAACAAAAAACGTCAATATGGCAACTGCAACTGCACAACTGAATCCCTGCCTTGTTTTTATGTATATTACATGCATGTATAAAGAAATGGGGCTTTGTCCATGTAGGCGAGACTAGCATCTTGACTTTTTTTTGACACTGTATTCCTCTCCCCCCTTGGATGCTGCTGTAAGAATACTTTTTAATGAACTGAAATCAGTAGAAATTCCAAGGATTAAAACATCAGAAAAAACCAGTACTCTTGTAAGAATTGCTCAATAACGGAAGAGGCTACTCAAGCAGGCAATATGGTTTCCTGAATGCGAAACATTTAAGCCACATGAGGAAGGCTATGGATGCCATAACTGAAGCTGACACTAAAGATTCTGTACTGTCTGATGAATTAGGAAAACGTAACTTTTAAGCTTCCTGTGCAGTTCTGTTGTTCTCTGATGTAAAGCAATAGTGTGAGGAACTTGTGACCTTCTTGATATTGCAGAACAAGAATGCTGTGCAGATTTAATCAACCTGTCCAATGTTGAGGAATTCTAGTCCAGGGCCAACTGGATGGCTACTGTTTCTGCACGCCTTAAGTAAATCTTCAAAGACTAAACACCCAATACCTTATGAATACAACCTTTAGGAATACAACCTCATATGAAGAAGCTCGCTGAGATAACCCCTTCTGAACTAGCAAGACAGACAAATTTGGATCAGCAAGACCCATTCTCTTTTAACCATTAAATCTGACTACAGTTGGAGGTTGAAATTGATGGTGCTGAGACGATCACAATTCAGTTCCTTCTTAACTAATGCACAGGAAAGCATGCAAATAAAATGGGACGGAGATCAAGTATGCTACTGTGAATTCCTCGTAGAAGAGTGAAACAAAAACCTAACAAGCAAATACATTTTGTGGACAAGGAAATCCTAGGGGGGGAAAATGCAAAGCAGAAGCAGCAGCTGATTTCGAGAGCAAAG
Organism: Azemiops feae; assembly: GCA_023970755.1. Lineage (NCBI taxonomy): Eukaryota > Metazoa > Chordata > Lepidosauria > Squamata > Viperidae > Azemiops > Azemiops feae. The sequence goes on along the minus strand of JALGBA010000572.1, from coordinate 854,793 downwards.
AGTTCAACGTGACTCCAGTGGTCCTGGTCAGAAAAGCTGCACTTTTCCCAAATAAATATTTCCAATGTTACTCTTCTACTCCTCATGTGGGTAGACCGTTAAACAGATGTTCTCCTGCATGGGAGTCTCTTTGTACATTTATGTAGCAGTTTTGAGTACAACAAAACTCTTGTGTATGATTGAGCACTGTGGGGGACTTGGAGCAGGTGTAGATTTCTAAAGCTTTAATTAAGGAAACCTTCATTTGAAAAACAGTTCAGGATAATTATGAAAACAAAGAAAGGGCATCATGTTCTTTTAAAGTATCCATTTAGCTACAGTCCTTCATTCCAATTCATTCTGCACAGCCTAACATTCTACATTCTCTCCCATGCACTCATATTAAGTTGTTCCCTGCTATTTAGCACCTGTAACCAACTTGTCCCCGACTTAAATAATATTAGTTATAAGTAAGTAACTAACTAAATGGGAGAGATGAAATTGGTCTCTGCCAAATGGAAACTACATGAACCAGAGGCAACCAACGTTGGTTGTGTGGTAAGGTGATGTTCTATCCCAGCCTATGTGAGTCCTTGTTAACTCACAAGGACAAACCCCTCTTTTAACAAGTAAGCTGGAAATGCAGGAAAAACAACCCCCTTTTATAAATTAGGTACAGACCTGCAAAATGTCCCAAAAGCAAAGGCAAACAAAACACGATGCAAACGGATAATTATTCAAAGGCAACAGAACAAGATTCAAATGGAGAATCGTCCCAAGGCAACAGAACATGATTCAAATGGAGAATTGTTCACAGGCAAGGCACAGAATCTGATTCCTTGAAACTTGAGTCCTTTGCAAACGGTTGCCTTCAGCAACCAGCACCACCCACACCTTCCCTTTTTATTATGCAGCCCCAAGGCGTGGCTTCTCAATGCCTTCTCCTCCTCCCTTGGAGTCACCCCATTGCCTCCCTCTGTCCTGCTCTTGTTAGCTGTCTGCGTTTGTGAGCATCTATAATGTCTTCCAGCTGTGAGTCCTCAGAGTCTGACTCAGCTTCCCCGCACAGCTGAGTCTCAGCCTGAGCACGATTGGAGGGGCCAGGCTCTTCATCAGATTGTAAGTCCTAGAGCTCATCAGAGCCTTCCTCTGACTCTGATGGCTCTCCAGGCCCCTTCTCCTCCTCCTCTGATTCCCCAGACTCAGCTGCCGGGTCCACTGGCTGGCACGGACTCACAACAGGTGAACAGGAACATGAAATATATGTGTTGACACCTACAATGACTGGCGCAGTTTTACAATTCAGAGTTTCAACTTTGGAAGCAGTATTTGTCTCTCACACAGCGACTCTTAGCAGTGTACCTAATAAAACAATCCAAAATTCATAAAAAATCATTAAAACTACTCCCAAAATAAATTTAAAAGATGAAAATATCAAATTTACACCCCATTCATCTCACTCAGTGACCCTGGGAGGTTTGCAAGTAAAAAAAAACAGTAAAAAGTCATATAAAGATCTGGACAAAAATGGTCAAAGTTAAAAACATGGAGAGAGTAACTTTAGGCCACCAGTCACTCCCAAGGCTGCATCCCATTCTTGGATCCAGATGCCAGTTGAAAGAACATAATAATGTTCTTCCAGAATGCCAGCAGAGGGGGCCAATCTCATCTTAGGACAAGATGTTCCATAGGGTTGGGGGCAACAGCAGAGAATGCTCTCTTCCTAGACCCCACTCATCAAAACCCACAAATTATGCAGTTGAATTTTCCTGCATTTGGGGGAATCACAGGATTCAGCAGTCCCAGAGTGCAACGGATAAGCTTCACCCTGGGAAAAATGCCTTGGAAAAAAAGAGAATAATGCAGCAGCTGACACTTTGTATGTGAAACAACAATGCTTCATTTGATGAAAATTCCAGCAAGCATCCAAAGTGGTAAAAAAAAAAAAAAGTACCAGGAATAATGGATCTGAGGAATGTCTTTAATCTCAAGGCAGTTATGACACCAACAATATTGTTGCCAGCTTCCTATCCATTTCAGCTGTGCACAAAAGGTGAGAGAGAAGGAAAGAAAAAGACTGGCCTTGATAAAGTCTTCATCTCCCTTCTCAAGACTGACAAGAAGGGATCCAATTAGTGCCAATCATATGGAGGAAGACTTGCCCAATTGGCTGTAAAAATAAGTTCACCTGTCAACAGCTTAACAATTCTTGGTGACATCGCTCAGATTGAAAGTAACCCAAAAGATGAAAAGCTTTGGAAAACCAAAGGTCTGTGAATAATGTTCACTTCTAGACTATCACCAGCACATTAAATATTAATTTGCAAATATCTGTTGGGGAAAAAATATCCCAATGAATCCATGAAAATATGATTTGGTGAGACATCAAGAAAAGTACAAAAAGGTGATTGTTATATCATACGCATCTTCTGGGCTTGGCAACTGAAAATGTACCTTAACTATAGGGATTAGGTGATTTCTTTGCTTTGGGAGAAGCAGTTCCTTAATTTTCCCCCTTCCATTTGCAACCAGGCCAGTCACCAGAAGCAGCATTTTCCCCTCTCTGATTAAATTATCACAGGGGTAGGGAATTAATTTTCCCAAAGGGCCACATGAAAAACTGGGATTGTTAGGGAGGACTGAAACAATAGGCTGAACTTAATTCTGCCACCGGTGCTCATGTGTTTGAGGGAGGAGGGAGCGCACAGCCTCACCTCACCTTATTGCGGCCGCCACTGTTCTCAGTTTTATCACATTAATAATTTTTTTGCATTTTTATTGGACCTACTTCTAATTTAATTAACAGGCCGCAGCACAGAAAAGCCCTTTCTCTCGCCAGCTGACTAAAGGAGAACCTCGGCTTCTTCTCCCGCCTTCTGAGGTGCACTTATTTACATTTTATTTTCTAACTTCCACTTGACCTCACATGGTCTAGACAGGCACAGCCAAAGGGACAGATGTGGCCAGGAGGCCATAAAATGCCCAAGTGTGAATTATCAGTTCTGATTCTACTGGATGTTGGTGAAATTATTACAGTGGCCATTCGTTTATGCTCACTATGAAACTTTAAACCATCAAGTGGATAATGCAGGATCCAATCTGAGTCAGTCACTGGGACCAGAGGTTTTTGTCTTCCGAGCTTTCGGACTCGTACTGCAGAGTGTGCGCTGTTCTGTGTGTGATATTTATATGGTGCCTGTTTTGTGTGGCTTTTTAGATGTCGATTGGGGTGTGTTGATGGCTGGCTTTTAAGTCGTTGGCTATCGTTTGCTTGTGCTGCCCAGCCCTCGCCTTCTACTTGATACTTGATAAGCTGAGTCCAAAAGTTTGGAAGACAAACTCTCTGATCAACCCAGATTGAATCCTGCAACGCTATCCTGGGACAGGTATATTCGCCTTCATTCATGACAGTGGATAACGTTTAAGATTCTCCATATTTTCCTTCCCACAAAGGCGGAATATTTCTTTTGTCTTTTGTCCAGTTGCCTTTTGAAAAAGCTCCTATGGGATTTCCTTTGCCTACAGTTATGGCATTCTAGTCTAATGTCCGTGATTGAAGAGAGAAGTACGAGATATATATATATATATATATTTGCAGATTTCAGAATGCTGTAACTAAAAGGTGCCAATTTCACTTACACAATTTTTAATAAAAATAGGACAGATTGTGTTTTAAGCTACACAGCAGTTCACCCTATCTAATTGTCCTTCCCAATATCTAATCATTTACAGCTGAGGAGTACCGTGGGTTTTGCTTGATAAAAGCTCTTCAGATGATTATCTTAATGGATAAAAATACAAAAAAAATTAAATACACACTGGATATCTGTCCAATCATGGCTTTCTTTTGAAAATACACGTAAGCAATAATTAGACTAGGATTTGCAAAATTTACCCCCTTGCCCTGCTCAAGAGGAATCATTTTTGTGCTTACAATAATGCCAAAAATACAAGCAACAGGCTGTATGTTTTAAAGCAGGGGTCTTCAAACTTGGTCCTTTTATGACTTGTGGACTTCAACTCCCAGAATTCCTCAGCCAGCGTGCCAAGCTGAGGAATTCTGGGAATTGAAATCCACAAGTCATAAAAGGGCCAAGTTTAAAGACCCCTGTTTTAAAGGTTCAATGTCTTTTACTCTTTGCCTTTTTCTTAATAAACATCAGAGTTCAGTCCAGTTCTGGATCTAAGGAACCATATCCTTTGAATTAAACAGACAAATTTCATCCACAAAAGAACATCTAAATGACAATTTGGATATAGTTATGCAACATTAGAGAAAGCATTAAAAGGAACATCACTGAGTTATATTCCTTGTAGCAAGCTCAATTAGCTGATATACTTGGACACTTTCTCGTAAATTAGCTTTACCAAGGTGTACAAGCATTTATTAAATATTTAATTTTTTCTCATACATTTCTAAATGTAGAAGCCAGTAAAGTCACATGTAAAGACTGGATTCCCCAAAAACTGATTGCAAATATTGCTTTTCCTGTTTTCTATATTATTAATGTTCTAATTAAATATGAAGCAAAAATTGTCCATTGTCTTGAGCTAGATGTAAGGTTCATTTTGACCTTGTTCACTTTTTCAATCTGATAGAATAGAATAACAGAGTTGGAAGGGACCTTGTAGGTCATCTAGTCCAACCCCCTGCCCAAGCAGCGAGTCCCTGCACCATTTCTGACAGATGGTAGTCCAGTGTCTTCTTGATTTTGCCTATTTTTGGAGGTATAATCTCAGCATGCCATTGAAAGGCCAAATGTATGCCTACTCCCTCTTTCTCCAACCAGTTGTATATTTCTGAGAGGGCAAGTAAAGATCTGTCAGGAAAATTTTATTTTACGCCACTCATCTAACTGCCAAGCAATTAATTCTTCTTTTGTTTTTAAGCAGACTCATTGATTCTATTCTTTTTTGTTATCCACAGAAATTACTTGGCCAATTGAAATAGTTGAATATTGGCAAGATTGAGCCAAATGCTGAAAACAGATTGCCAAAAGAGGTCCTATCTGTTTGAATAAATGTTTAAGATTGCCAGGCCAAAAAGCCCTCCTATCCCCAGGGTCTGGCTATTGTTCAGATTGGAAATTAGTTTCCACATTTTCTCTACCACCAAAATAAAAGTCAAACCAATTTGCCAATGAAAGAAACCAGCAAGATTGACATTGGTTATGTAAGATGCCACATTGCCTTAAAATAAAATCGAGAAAATATTTTGAGAAGTTACATGACTATATACAGTATATGTTATTTCAAGCAATTAAGCCATAGCAGTGACATTCAAAAATAAAAATGAGTCACAGTTTTGCATTTTTTTTTCTGTCTCCCCAAAGCTTTTTTTTAAAGATGAAGTTTATTTTTTTTCTGGACTTTAGAATAGCTCTTCTTTAAATGACATACGGTTTGAAAAGCATATAGCAGGGTTGTTGTTTTTTTCCACAAACTTGACAACTTTAAGATGTGTGGGCTTCAACTCCCAGAATTCCTTAGGCAGCATGCTGGCTGAGGGATTCTGGGAGTTGAAGTCCACGTATCTTAAAGTTGGCAAGTTTGAAAAAGAGTGGCCTAGGCCAGGGGTAGGCAACCTTGGCTCTTTTATGACTCGTGGACTTCAACTCCCAGAATTCCTGAGTCAGCATAGAGAAGCTTCTAAAAATCCCTTATCTTTTCAGTCCATGTTTTTTAATCCTACATACATTCCAGAGCTTATGGTTACTGATTTACAATCTCCAGGTTCTCATCAGAGGTTCTGTGGAGCATTTTACAAACAATTCAGGGGACAGTTTGTGCTTTTACAGCCTATACATTCTAGGGCACAGAGAAACACTGACAACAAAAGAACTATAAATCAAAGTGGTTTATAACCCTACTCCTGATTTCTATCAGGCCTCAAGGCAATCAAGAAGTCTTATAAGAATGTTCAGGCTATAGGCTTTTTGACAAGGTTGCTCTTACAAAGTGGACCTGGATCTCCTACAAAGTGGCCCCACACAATTATCCCCACTGCTTCTCTTGTCACCCATACTTTTATTTCATGATACGGCCGGTCAGCCAACTACGAATCCATCTGGTGGTGATGCTGTCTAATCCACATTTTTCTATCTTATCGAGTAGTAGGTTGTGATCTACTTTATCAAATGCCTTACTGAAGTCCAAGTAAATTATATCCACAGCATTCCTCTGATCCACTAATTTTGTCACTTGGTCAAAGAATGCAATAAGGTTTGTCTGGCATGATCTGTTTTTGATAAACCCATGTTGGCTTTTAGTAGTGATTTTGTTTGCCTCTAGGTGTTCGCTGATTCATTGTTTGATTATCTTTTCCAGAATCTTCCCAGGTATTGAGGTCAGGCTGATAGGTCTGTAATTTCCTGGATTGATTTTAAGAAGAGACTGGACAGCCATTTCTCCGAAATGGTGTAGGGTTTCCTGCCTGAGCAGGGGGTTGGACTCGATGACCTCCAAGGTCCCTTCCAACTTTATATTATTATTATTGTTATTGTTATTGTTATTATATAAACTAAAAATCACCATTTACCCTCACTTATTATTATTCCTCCTCCTCTGCTCTCCTTTTCTTAGCCTCCGCCCAATGTTTTTCATCACAGCTGCATCTGCTGAGTCATCAAAATTCAGCAGTAATGAATCACTGGCAATCTTCGTAGCAACCCTGACTTCTTTTTTGGAAGTATGACAAAGATGTATGGGACTTTAAAACTTTATGATTGCTTTATGAAAAAAAAAACCACATATTTACATACCTACAGCTCCAGATCAGTCATACTAATGCATTTTTTGTACAATAATGATTAAACTCTCCATACAACAAGCGAGAGTACTGATGGATCAGATCAAATGTTTTCCCATAACAATCAATATAGAGAGACATATTTCATCCTTTACTGGAAGAAATAGCATCACAAATAATGGGAACCATGAATAATGGGCATTAAAAGCATCCATATTTGCGTCCCTCATTACATATAACCCACCTCCTTCAAAAACCCAACCATAATTATTGTTTATTGTCTGCATCAGTTAAATTCAATCACTACACAAGAGCAAAAAGTTTGTGGTGGCCTGCCAAGATGTGTCATGTAATCCAAGTGGAAAGGACCATTTAGGTCATCAAGTTGAAAATGAGGACCCTGTCAAATTGGTGAAAGGGTAAATATAAGAACACCAATATAGCCTCACAGAAATGAATGATTACACAAGGATCCAGACCAAAAGTCCTCTACCTATCTTAATCCTTGCAATCTGCAACATACAGATTACAATTCCATAAATACCAAGATTTATGTTGATTAGATGGACCATAAGAAAGGCTGAGTGCCAAAGAATTGAGGCCTTTGAACTATGGTGCTGGAGAAGACTCCTGTGAGTCTCCTGGACTGCAAGGCGATCAAACCGGTCAGTCCTAGAGGAGATCAACCCTGACTGCTCTTTAGAAGGCCAGATACTGAAGTTGAAACTCAAATACTTTGGCCACCTAATGAGAAGGAAGGACTCACTGGAGAAGAGCCTAATGCTGGGAAAGATTAAGGGCAATAGAAGAAGGGGACGACAGAGAATGAGGTAGCTGGATGGAGTCACTGAAGCAGTAGGCGTGAGCTTAAATGGACTCCAGAAGATGGTAGAGGACAGGAAGGCCTGGAGGAACATTGTCCATAGGGTCGCGATGGGCCAGACATGACTTCGCAACTAACAACAACAATGTTGATTAGAATTAGAGGAACTGTACTTCACAAATCACCTGGAAGGCATTGGGTTGTCTACACAAGCAATCAGTTTAGATCCTCTTATTTTTCTAACCCACCTTAAGGTTTTGGGTTTTTTTTTTGCTTCCATTTATGATGACAGTGCAGATGTCAACATGTATTATTTCCAGAAAATCAGAATAAAAAAAAAATTCTCATCTTGACCTACACTGCTTATTTGAACTTATGATCAAGAGGCCACAATTGTCAGCTTTTGGATTCTAGAGCATCACAAGGATAACAGCTGATGTTCTGTTATTTGTCAAAGGTTGTTGGATGGCTTTCCTGACATTTAATTGATCTGCTGTTTGCTAACTTAAAAAGGCCTCCTTTTGCTGTCTTGATTCAAGCAGCAATCTATTCAGCTCAAGTTGCTTCTTTCATTTATACAATCCACTTAAAAGTGAACTACAGAGCAGCCGACAAAAAGTAGAGAGAACATGTTACCAATGAAAGATGAAAAAAGTAATAGCTGCTGATGTAATATTATTTCTTAGAAAAGTAGAGTCTGTTGCTGTTATTTTATTTTAGTATATATTTGGTATATATGTGCACAACGGTCTCCACTTATTTTAGAGATGCAAAAGGCTGGCTTCTTAAATTTTTAAAGTTTAATGTAATCACAAAAGGTTCAGAAGGAAAACTTCCATATTATCAATCGCCACCCTTCCATATCTGTGCGAAGAGACAGCTGAAGACTTAATAAATAAAATCCATCAGTAAATACTAGAATGGGCTTATTCTCCAGTATCTGCAATGGATGATTTTAACGAGTACCAAAGGAAAAGCTATGCTTCACATTTGCAAATGGATTTTCTCCCATTCTTTTGACAGTGCTTGTTCTATTCTTTTGCTAGCAGAGCAGATATGCTTTGTAGAACTGTATGGACTTAATGCAACGTTTCTTTTGAAGAGGCTATTGTATCTCATCCCTAAAAGCTTGTCGTGAATGAATCTTAGAATGTAAACTTGGGCTTTCCATGCCTCCAACGAAGGAGTGAAACCAGGAGGATGCAATGTAATTCTAGAGTTATAAAGCTTCAGACAACTTCTTTAGTTATTTTAGGAATCCTTCCTCACCGGAGCTTTCCATGGTGCTGAAGAGGCTTGTCTTAACTGTATTTCTTAGCACTACGTGAGCTTGTCAGAAATCAAGGCAAGCATATAGCACTTGAAAGCAGTCTCTTTGGCTTTGAAGCTAGATTTTTTGTTTATTCTGAATGTCTCCATCTCATCTTTCAAACTTTGATTCATAAGACTGCTTTAAAATGTCATTCATAAAGACATATAAAACAATGCCAACAATATTAGAAAGAATGAAACATAACCAACATTTGTGAAAAGTGGCATTGAAATCAGTCGTGCTGGGCACATTTCTTAAAAAAAAAAAATAATCAAAAGGGAAACAGGAGGAAAAGAAAAAAAAAATCTCCAGACATATAAAAATATAATAAAGCCTGGAACTGGGAAGATAGTGAAGTAGAAGAAAATCCAGATGTGAGATTTATACACTGACGACAGACATCTGTTCTGAAAAGTAGTGTTCATCCAGAAAAGAACTTACCAGCTAGGCAGGTTCCTATGGGAGAAGGTAGCCCTTCCCCTTAGTTCCATATCCCAGCTTGAGCTCCAATTAGCTATTTCAGTTCACCTAATCTATTATTAATACAGCTTTCCAATTATGGATCCTCCATTTTCTTCTTGTCCTTAACTTGATGTACATCTAAAGTAGATTTGTAAGGATAGATACTATTTATTTATTTATTTATTTATTTATTTATTTATTTATTTATTTATTTATTTATTTATTTATTCATTCAATTTATATAACTCCCCTCGCAACAGTGACTCCATGCAGCTTAGAAACAACATTTAAAAATATAGAAGCATATTATAAGACACAGCAATATATACAGCAGCTTAAAAAAAATCAAACTATATGTCAGGCTCTAAGTAATACTCTGACCCTTTGCCTGGATCATTAATCTCTTAAGGGACTTCTGAAAGGCTAAGTATTGTAGTCAATCTATTCTTAGGTGGAATGATGTTCCATAAGGATCAGATTAGAAACTAGGAGACCTTGAATTCTAGTCCTCCCTTAGGACCTTGAGCCAGTCACTCTCTCTCAGCCATAAGAAGGAAGCAATGGCAAACCACTTCTGAAAAACCTGGCCAAGAAAATTGCCAGGCAGACTTGTCCAGGCAGTCTCTGAGAATCAGACACAATTTAATGGAAGAAAATAATAATAATAATACGGTTAACCCACTTTGCCAAGGTTATTGCTAAGCTATAGTGAAATAAACAGTAACTTAGCATACATCATTGCGTTCATAAAAACCTTCACATATAAACTATGAACATTAACTATGGTTGAGTTTACTATATATTAAGGAAATTATAAGGTGAAGAGGTTAATTTGGTTAAAATGCACAGCACACAAGCTGAAAATCTCTATTTAATATAAAAGATCTGCTAAGAATAATTGCATTGTGAGTCATAATTGCCCATAGGGAAAGAATGCATTACATACAATAAAACGAACTGTGGATCAGGTGTCATTAACCATTCTCCCTGAAAATCCAACTTCATTTTTGCCACGTACCTAAGCAATATAGGCATGAATAATAATTTGGAAAGGCATTTTTTCCTGCGGAAGCATTGTATCCATTTATTATTATTTTTTCCAATGCACATTGGCAATAATAAATCACATCAGCCAAGCTGTTGCCATTTATTTGCTGTTTATAGCAATGCCGAGTTGACTGGCATTTGCATTTGGCTCATGTTAGTTAAAGCAGGAGTTTTGCTCACTACGTTTGATTGCATATACAGACCTCCCATCAGGCAGCATTCAGAAGCAACAATCATTCATAGAGGTGACTCAGGGTCGTATTAAACAGCTCTTTAACAACATGGTATATCTTGCTTGGCACTAGGTGATATAATTAAACGAGGGGACAGCAGAATTAATAAGCAGTAGACAAAAATAAATTGAAACCCAGGTCACTTCAGCATTGTGGATTTTCCTTGGAGCTTCCAGATAGAAAATTAGATATAACATTAAATCTAATTGCATATTGGTCCAGATAGTGCTATTTTCATATCACAGAGTTATACCGTACTACAAGAACGAGTTTAGTGTAATAGTTAAGGCAACAGATTAGAAAGTCAGAGACCGTATGTTCTAGCTGTAAGCCTCAGGCCTTAAGCCAATGGGTGACCTGGGGCCAGTCAATCTCTCTCGACCTAGAAAGAAGGCAACGGTAAACCACTTCTGAAATCTGCCAAGAAACCTGCAGAGCCTTGCAGTGTGAGTCACAAATTACTCAAAAGTACAAAAAAGAAATTAAAAAAGAAAAGAAAAGAAAAGCACCCACATAGCACAACCACATATGCCAATATAGTTGCGAAACATATAGACCTGTAATAATGTATTGGAAAGTAAATTAAAGTTAAAACAGAAGAATAAGTCAACATTGCATGCATAAAAAACATAAGCCATATCCTGTTTCAACTAAGCAACTTTAAAGCCAAATCTGTGAAGTCCTAGTCTATGGACTCCAATTGTCTTTTGGAAAAGTATCTTTGGAATTGTGGAGTTCTTGGTGCTCTTTGAGCTTGGCTGTTTGCATCCAAAGGTTTCATTACCCAACTAGCAACATCTTCTGAAGCGCTTGGAATCGTCAAGGACTCCACACAGTTCAACCCTGAGCCATATATATTCGCTTTTATTGAAAAGCCAAATCTGTTCAAATAAAAACACATCAATCTTCTAACAAAAGGGTAACAAACTTTAAAGTAAGCTTGAATTCTCTTTGGGGGAATTCCAGTATCTGGAAGCAGTCATTAAGAATATATCCCCATCAAATATTCCTCTGGCTTTTGATAATCTTAAGTCAGAGAGAAGGATCTACCTCTCCTAAACTTCTTAAATGCTGGCCAGGCTGTTTGAGAGCATCTTTAGCATCTTCTTCAGAAGCAAAGAGGAGGGCAGTAAAACAAAAGATGTGGTTAGTAGATAAGGGAAGACTTCAACATTGATTACCACTGGTACAAAGAGGGAAAAGTAGACCTTTGGCCAGATGAACAATTTAGCTCTTTAGACTTGATTTCCAGTTATAATTACTGAACAAAAGCTTAAATCTTGGTACACTTGACCACAGCTACAAGCTAATTTTGACTCTCCATCTTCCAATGTTTGTCACACTATATCTATGCGTACAAGTCCTTGAAGTATCAAATTGCATTCCCAATAATTCTACCCAAATGGAACTCGAAAGGATTCCCTAAAAGCACAACTCATCTAGCACTACAGTCAATAACTTCTTTGTCACTTTCTTGGATTTCAGCTCTAGGAGCACGCTAGCCATTTTTGCTGTCATCTTTTATTCATCAACCCAAGCTGCTTCCAACATCACAGCTCAAGTATATTTCAGCAATATTCCAACTCAGAGTGCATCACCAATATCTTGCTCATTCGGCCAGCTTCTATGTCTATAGTTGCTACAGGAAAAAGATTCTCATTAGAGAATCTGTATGAAAAGCAATCTGCCAAAGGAACAAAGGGTACATCTATTTAATTATGACTCAATTGCCACAGAGCATCAGAAACCATATTATTTTTGTAGCTGTTAAAAACTTTGCCCTCCACATCTGTTATGCTAAAAATCTTAAATATGAGATACATCTACAGTTTTGGTTCTATAGTTTAAACTCCTACTCATAAAACTGTACTTTATGGCATGCTGACCTCCATATTTCTGGAATGATAAACATTTAATTCTCTTTCTGATTTTCGAATCTTTCTCTCTCCTCTGTGCAAATAACCGGAGCTTACTTTTCTAACATACCCAATCCTCTTGTGCACATTAACATTCACTGATATGTTAATTGGTAATAGCATTATTCCATAAATCTCTATTGGATAATCCGTTTTTTCAAGGATTGTCATTTCAGCATGATTTTAATTCTGTACTTTCCCAAGATGCTCTGTTCCCAGACTGGTGGGTTCAAACTGAGGTACTTTTGGGAAAAAGCAAAGATGGAAAGTTTTGGGGTAAATACAGTATAAAAGAATTGGATTTCAGCCAATCCCTATGTGAAGTGACCTCGTGTACTTCTGCCTGATATTGCTGCTGCAAGGGTGTGCATAAAATCCCTAATTTGGAAACCTGAGCAAACACAAACGTTAAATTGGCTTATAGAAGACTGCAGAATATCCAGCGTATTCTTGAATTTCACCAATAGCAAATTGTCATCATAAAAATTAGACTTGGATTGCCAGCGATGCACAAGTACTCATCCTTGCATTTTCTTGGCATAATAAATGTTTATACATTTTCTCAACCATAGGAACTCTGCAATGTGTTCTTGGAATTGAAGTCCACATCTCTTAAGAGTTCCTACAGTTGAGAAATGCTGTTTTAGGATGAATGGAAGGAGAGAGAGAATGAGAAAGTGACTAACTTTTTAGTATTTATGCATATAATAATAACATCAACATATAACATGTTTTCTAATCAGCTTGTGTTTCCATTGTATTTATAAAAATCATCTTATTAAGTCATTATATGTTCTGTTTTCAAGATTCCTATTGAAGCTTAGTTTCCCCTCAGTATTCAGACCACTCTTATCAGTCATATTCTCAAAATTCATTACCTTTAAATATCCAAACTTTCCATTTAAATAGACCCTCTCAATGTTTTAACATTTCATATGGTCTACTTATATGTCTTATTCCGCTTACTATAGGGCCCCTTTACAAGCTTTATCTATTCTTTTGGCCATATTCCAACAATATTTAATCCTATAATACCGTCTAATAATCTAAAATATTTATATTCAACTTGGTATGTACTGAAAATATTAAGAATTGTATTTGTTTAATGTAGACAAAAGGAGAATATTACTGGAAGAAGAGAGGATCAAGAAATATATTACCAACCAACATATTGATTAATTGTAGAAATTAATTATCATTGATTGTTTTAAATATATGAACCCAGACAACACACTGTTCACGAAGCACTAAAGGTTGTTATTGTAAAAAATAATAAAATATATTAGAGAGAGAGAGAGAGAGGGAGAGAGGGAGAGAGGGAGAGAGGGAGAGAGAGAGGAGAGAGAGAGAGAGAGTAGAGAGAGAGAGAGAGAGAGAGAGAGAGAGAGAGAGAGAGAGGGAGAGAGAGAGAGAGAGGAGAGGAGAGGGAGAGAGGAGAAGAGAGAGAGGGAGAGAGGGAGAGGGAGAGGAGAGGGAGAGAGAGGAGAGAGAGAGAGGGAGAGAGAGAGAGAGAGAGAGAGAGAGAGAGAGAGAGAGAGAGAGAGAGAGAGAGAGAGAGAGACTAACTTTTCAGTGTATCCAACAGCCCTGGTCCCTGCCCAAAAAGCAAACTAGGAATAACTCTGCTTAGTTTTCTAGGCAATTACACTGTAATCAGTAGGGGGAAAAAATGATGAAAACACAGACTAGATAGGAAGAAAATAAAATGTGATCATCATGTCTAAGAGCCAAGTACTTTAGGACTTGTTAAAAAAAAAAAGGCATAACTATTATCACTGTGTAAAGAAGAAAATCACTTGTGTATGTGAAGCTGCCTAGAAGCTATTGGCCACATATTTATCATTTAAGATAATAACTTGGACGTATCAGCACCTTTATATGCCAGTGATTTTTCAGAATCTGAAGGACTGGTTTTGCATTTTTGTGGTTGTTGTTGTTGTCGTCACCCTGCTTAGCTTTGTGTTCTTTCTGGTTTTGCTACCAGCTGAATACATTTTGGCATAAGGACTCCTTGGGGAACAGTAATAACTACCTCTATAAACACACGGAGAGAGACAGGTTGGTTGCCAAGGAAATGGTTATCAATGTCAACAGTCTTCCTTAACAGAAAAGGGCAAGATCAGATGGCTTGGTGAGGCTTTCACCAAACTGGGCTACAAGAAAGAAAAACATACCTAACTAATGGAATCCAGTGGATTTTTCACATCTACATAATTGCTCTTAAAATCCTGAGCATCCATCCATCCTTACCTGCATGCAAGTAGCCAGGACAGACGATAAGGCAAAGCAGAAGCAGAGATGGTTGAGGACCCAATGCCACAAGGAAATTACAACCTGCACCAGTGTGTGTACTGTACGTATATATGTTTTTGTGTGTGCTTGTTTTCCACTAACTGGCAAGATCACCTGAAGTTCTGTGAAGTTTTTGCACTAACCTTTAGAAACCAGAAGTGAAGAGCTGCAAATAAGTCAATTTGCTAGGTAAAATATAAGTGGCAATTTTCTTCCTTAAACAGGAGATGCAGTTCTCCTAAGTTGAGAACTTCCGTTACTTCCCTTGCAACTTTTGCAGCTGCACCGGAGTAGCACAGCCTCTACTCAGAATATAGACTCCTTCAACATCTAATGCTACTCAGGGTCAAAAGTCCATTGCCAAAAAGAAACATCACCAAGAAGGGAATGTCAGCCAATAGGACTGTCGCATGACAGCTGTGCATATGCTTGGCCTCACAAATTAAGTTAGAGGGAATTACTGGCTGTGTGTGCCCATCCACAGCCTGTCTAGAGATATCAAGCAGACAGTCTGAAATGCAGGGAAGGGATAGCAGGATTGACCCAGGGTTTATTTTTTCTGAATCCCGTATATCTTGGTGTGGAGGCACTTGGGTCTCTCTGTTTTCCAGAGACTTCATACACAACTCTGAAGCAAATGTTTGTCAGTTTTGGAAAGGGGTTGCTACCAAGCTGATGTGGGAAAACCAACTCTTAGCCAAGTTTCTTACAGACTTCTGCGACATCCAGATGCTGTAAGCTCCTTCTTGCTGCCCAAATTGTATCTCTGGATGTCATTTCCACAGATAGAACATATGTTGATATTGTGAACACACACATGCTATGGATACGCATTGGGCTGAGACCATACAATGGCAGTCTTGTAATAGGGCCAATTCCTTCCCCATCTAGGTCTAGTTCCATCAGCTCCAGCCCCCATTTGCTTTCTTCATAAAGCAATGACCTTTGAAAGAGAAGAATCTTCTTTACTGCTGTATTAAAAAATAGAATATGAGACATATGCTCAGCGCTACTTTGTCCTGCCTGTAAATTGTGTGTGAATAAACTCTTCATCTACTGTTCCAAAATGCACAGTTCTAAGAAGCTAAGTTTTCCGTGCTTTTACTCAGCCAACTGACTCCATGCCTACCCAGTGGAGTTGAACAAGACTGATCTTAGGAAACTGTTTTTCTGCTCTTTAACTTTCCCCGACCTCAGGCTTCAGGCAGACAGTTTTGCAGGGCAAGCCGATATTCCAAGCCTTTTCCCAAAGGAACAAATCAATTTTAATTACCACAGAGCCTCTTCCCCAGTAAGTATCCACACTGTGTTGTCTTCCTTCCTTTTCTCACCCATTAACTACTCCAAATTAAATGGCAAACGGGATTTGCAGCAGGGGCATTGTTATGCAAACGAAGAAAAACAGCTTCCTTCCCAACATATTCATGCAGCCAGAGACTGCATTGTTAAGCCAGAGAATATATTTTGCCATCTCAATGGTTCTGGAGGAAAGATAAGTAGCATTGCACAGGTTTCTCATTTGTAGGCTGGCAAAATGAGTTCTCTCTCTCTCTCTCTCTCTCTCTCTCTCTCTCTCACCGTTATACAAAATGGCCAGCTTGGTCAGCAAAGACAGAATCTAATCAACACGGGAGTTCCTTACACACCTTATATTAATTAATTTCATTCCTCTGATTGTGTGGATGCTGATTTTAAAGGGACATCTTCCCAGTCCTTCAGAATCTGGGGAAACAGGGACTCGTTCCCAAGCACTTCTTTGAAGGTGGTTCCCGAGATATACCGAACCATAGTAAAACCTGTCCCAGCAATGTATTTCTGCCTTTGCCCTTGATGTTGCTTTTATCATATCTCCAGTCAAATGGGAGACAAGGTTAAGATCTTGAGCTGCACCAAGGTGTTTTCCACCTTAAGCCGACAAGGTATTGAAAACCTGTTATGCTTTGCCATCTGCTATGTCAGAAATAAACTCAGAAATAAACTCAGCAAATGGGGAAGTGCAGCACTGGGCATGTCAGGTTGACGAGGTCATAGTTCCCTCTTCTTTACTCCCCAGTTCTAGATCATCTGCTGCTATTCTGCTTCTATTACCCTTAAAGCGTTAAGCAGAATTGCACAGATGTTTCAGCCAGCAAGCCATTACTATGACTCTACGACTCTTACCAGATGAGCACAAGGCTGAAATGGTGAACCAATCCATTTGTTGGGCATTGTATGTTGCCCACACTTATAATGGAGTTGGACAGTTTATAAATATCTTCCTAACCAGAGCCTGGAGGATTTGGGAAGTTATCATTTGTTGCCAGCCAATACAGCCCGGGATTTAAAACTACAATTGGGACCAGAATTTCCCCTGCTAAGGAGGGTGGTTGTTAAATAAGTTGGGCCTGATTTTACAATCTTGTTTGCTATGGTTATCCCACAGGTGGTTTTTTCAGGAGGCAACTGGACTTTCTTGTTTTTCCTCTGAAGACGTTTCACTTCTCATTTAAGAAGCTTCTTCAGCTCTGACTGGATGGTGGGGAATGGAAGAATTTATATTCCTTGCAGACAGCTGGTCGTTTGCATTCTTTTAGAGCAGGGGGTCTTCAAACTTGGCCCTTTTATGACTTGTGGACTTCAACTCCCAGAATTCCTCAGCCAGGCACGCTGGCTGAGGAATTCTGGGAGTTGAAGTCCACAAAAGGGCCAAGACACACCCCATCACTGTTGCTGCTATGCCACATCTGCTGGGTATATTTCCTGCTTCCGTGTACTGTTTAGGAATGGGAAGATGGTTAAGTCAGATGGATCGATTGCTTTGGTTTATTACCAGAACAAACACAATAGGGGCAGGACAGAGATTGGCTAGGGTGGAGGGAGCGTAGCATATTTCATTAGGTTTTTATTGGCTGAAGGATGAATAGTGAGCATTTTAACTTAACGTGCAAAAATCCTGCATTATAATATTGCATTCAATAGCATAGCGATATCTCATTAAAAAAAAAAAAAAAACCCAGCAAAACCTGCTAAATACTATTTGTGAACGTTCCGTTCATTTATAATGAAATCGATGCAGCCTTAATGTGTCTTATTAATCCATTAGGGTAACTTCAGATTTATTTCTTATAGTTTTGTAAACGCCTTGTTGCTATCTTTTGTGTGTTAGCTAGTCCATCTAGGGTTTTATGCTTTTTTGTGGTGGCGAGTGGCAGAAGTCAGCCACTCTGTTTCTCCCCCTTTCGTTTGTGTGTAGGTTTGTGTACTCACCAGAAGATGAACATTTCCAGTGCATTATTTCTCTCAGCTATATATCTCTGCAAGAAACAGAGTCCCACTCTTCTGAAGAATAGAACTAAATATGTCACCGAGACCACATTGCACCAGCAAAAAAAAAAGAGAGAGGGAAAAAAAAGGAAGATTTGCAGGCTGACTGGCTGTCTGTTCTGCTTATTGGCATCCCAAAGTCTGTAAATCACAGCTTGTGTATGAGATGTTATCATTTCAGCTGTTGCTCTGCAATGGCTTGAGAGTTTAGAAATGCAATAGAAATCTTCTACTCGTGCCATTCTGGGAAAACTGAGTCCCAGAAATTGGAAGTAACAACCAGGGATGGTGATAGGTTCTTCCTCAACAGCAAAAGCTGGAACTGTCTGTCTGTCTTCAAATTCTATAGCCACCCATCCAATGACTCTGGGTGGCTTAGAATTCCAAAACTATAAAAACAAGTAAAACAATAAAAAGCATCGTCTATGGCAGGGGTAGGCAACCTTGGCTCTTTTATGATTCGTGGACTTCAACTCCCAGAATTCCTGAGCCAGCCATGCTGAGGGGAAAGGGAGAGGTTTCCAAGCTGAGCCATGCTGGCTCAGGAATTCTGGGAGTTGAAGTCCACGAGTCATAAAGCGGCCTAGGCCTAGGCCAGAGGTAGGCAACCTCGGCTCTTTTATGACTCGTGGACTTCAACTCCCAGAATTCCTGAGCCAGCCATGCTGAGGGGAAAGGGAGAGGTTTCCAAGCTGAGCCATGCTGGCTCAGGAATTCTGGGAGTTGAAGTCCATGAGTCATAAAAGAGCCAAGGTTGCCTACCCCTGGCTATGGAGATTCTCACGTCATCCAGGTCAGGGTTGTCCCAAAAGTGCTTTTTCAAAAGGCGACGGGACTGTCTTTTTTTTTTTTCCCTTGAAGACGTTTCGTTTCTCATCCAAGAAGCTTCTTCAGTCCTGAACTCCCAAAAGCTTCTTCACTTCCGAACTGAAGAAGCTTCTTGGATGAGAAGCGAAACATCTTCAAGGAAAAACAAAGTTGCCTTTTGGAAGGAAAAAAAACAAGCACCTTT
The DNA here is from genome assembly GCA_023970755.1 of Azemiops feae. Lineage (NCBI taxonomy): Eukaryota > Metazoa > Chordata > Lepidosauria > Squamata > Viperidae > Azemiops > Azemiops feae. Next base: position 835,666 of record JALGBA010000572.1, on the reverse strand, counting down.
GGGACAATGAAAAGCACTTTAAAAACAATAAAGGCATCCAAAATAAATGCACACAGCAGCTGAGATAGTTAGCCAGTTAACAGCAAAGCCGAGAAATGGGACCCTTAGCACATTCAGCATCCCAGGCACAGGAACATAGCCACATTTTTAAAGCCTTACAAAAAGCCAACAGGGTTGGAGCCATTGTAATTTCCAAGGGGAGGACATTCCACAGAGCAGGGGCTACTGCAGAAAAGCCCCATCTTCTATCCCCTCCAGCTGACACTCTGTGACTGATGGGATCTGTAGCATGCCCAATCTGCTAAATCAAATGGAACGGCAGAGACTCAAGTAACCCGGTCCTAAGTCATGTAGGGCTTTAAAGAGGACAATCAGTTCCTTGAATTACACCTAGAAACACACCAGTACCCAATGTAGCTCATGCTGTAGCAGCTACCTGTGCAGCTGCATTCTGCACCAGCTGAAGTTTCCAAATGCTGTTCAGGGGCAGCCCTATGTAGAGCACATTGCAGTAGTCTAAACAAGACAGGACAAGGAAATGGGCGACGGTGCAGAGGACCTCCCAGCCCAGTAAAGGAAACAGCTCCACACCATCTAGTAGTATAACACAAGCTGGAAGCCATGCTAAAAAGTTTTTAGTTAGGCCCCTCATTATTTCTCCTTAATGCTAAAACAAACAAATCAATAAATATCATCCCTTTTTAATCCCCCTTCTCAACACACCCGGTAAGAACAAATGAGACCTCTGAGATGTGAAGGTTTTGAAGGCCTACAGCTTGCCACATTTTCCACCATTTCTTTGATTGGTGACTTGAAGGCAAACAGACATCAAACTTTGTCAAAGAGAGTACAGAACTGTGCTGTCTCATTGTGACTAGGGCCTTCATACAAGATTGTCCACGGCATTTGAAAAGAGAAGGGTCACCCAAACAGACAACAGATGGTTGTTAAGGAACTAAAGTTCAAGAAATCCCTGCATCAATAACCATAATAAGGGAAGTAACAGTACCACTGCATTGAGAACAAAAGCGTGAACAGGGACAGGTCTGCAGTTTGCTGGATTTCAGGGAAGAAATTAATGAGAGCAGACCAAATGTTCTGTTCCGTGCATTACAAAGATTCTGCCTGCCCAGTTTTGCAGCCATTAGGGAGCAAAAGAAAAGAATATTTAAAAAAAAACAGATGATATTTTTTTGTCTCCCCGATTGTACAAATTTAGTGCGTAGCAGAAAGGCTGAACAAACATGGGAGCACATGCAATTGACAGGGGTTATAAGGCTTCCATAAGAGCTGCACAGAATATTCTCCTGGTTTATGTGTAAAATCCAGCAATTGTTCTCAAATACACATAGAAGAATATTAACCCTCTCTCCTCTCATCCTATTCAATACGGCTATCAGCATTGGTACCGTATTCAGCCTCATTTTCATAAGGAAAATAAAAAATGGAGCGGCTCTAAAATAAATTGGAAGGAAGGAACCACACATTCACACACTCGCATAGATGCAAGGAAGGTAAGCAATGCACTCTGATTTTTTCTTTTACCAAGGGGAAAATCCTGTGCTTAATGAGAATTTTGTTAACAAAAGACCTTCTGTTTCAATTCACTTTAAATAAGCCTCGTTGTCTCTTGCCTGAACTGACAGAGTCCTATAGGCTACAAATGATTCTCTGACACTTGGTGAAAAAAGTAGGGGAGATTGCCACAAACATCTTGAAAACTTTATAAGCTTCCAAGGCACCCCAATTTCTCTAGAGAGCATTGGTGAATATCAGTGGGCTAAAATCATTGGGTAAGAAAAAAAACAACATAGAAAGATAAAGTGTTCTCTCCCCCTTCAATAAGCTATAACTGAGAAGTAATATAAGAATAATTACCAGATTCAGACTTTCTGTTCTGGACCAGGAAAGAAACTGAAGTTACATCGAATCCCTAAAAGGGATTCCAGAAGACTTTCATGCAATTAGTGAGACTGTAAAATCCCAAGGATGGAACACTGAAATATCAAGATAGATGCAAGATTTAAACAATTTACACTTAGGCTCTGGAGAAGTAGTTGCACCTGTCTTTATTTTTCTAGAGCTGGATTGAAGGGAAAAAACCTTCCAGAAGGGCTAAGGTCTCCCCAGCAGGACAGAGTAGTATATATTTGTAGGTTCATCCTATCAAAATTAGGGCTTTTTTTTTTTTTTAAGGAAACTAAAATCCAAAGCCACATTTTAAATTCTTCCCTTTCCCAGCTCATGTCTCAACTGCATCTCTTAGCTAACACGACCACCTTGTCTTCAGGACATCCATATGTACAGCACAAACATCTCTAGGACCTTGATGAATAGGGTTGCATATGTGAAGGTTTTCTTGAATTGTTTAAACGGACCTCCAGGGAAAAACGATGAAACTATACTCTGCAGAAAAGGCCATTTCATAAACCTGAAAAGAATGCTATAATCTATTTTTTTTCTCCCTAGTAAAAAAAAAAAATGTTTTGCAAGAGATCACCAAAATCTACATGCCTACAAGAACACCCAGGATGTCACTAGTTGTACACATTAACATGCAGTACATGTTCCTCTCCTATATCTAATCCCTCAAGAGCAACCAGCATATATCTTGAACGTTTATCAAATGCTCCATGCGTGAAAGTGAAATGGGAATTAGGTAATAGCAAAGAACTAAGTTAATACAAACAGGGTAACAAGCATCCTGGGCTTTAAGTAAACCAAGAAATAGTTAACATTGGGGGAAAAAAGGTAGTCTAAGCTGGCTTCTCTACACACACAGCAAATATGAATCTTCCAAGCTTTCCAGCACTTCCAGTTATAAATCCCAGCATAAAGCACCCTGAGAAAGTAGAACAGCAGCAACACACACACACAAACACACATACACCGGGGGGGGGGGGGAGGGAGAAGGAGTAGAAGGAAGAGAGAAAAAATTCCAGTTTTAAAAGTGAAAGATAAAGAAGTAGAAGTTTCAAATTAGCTGGGATCTTAATTGAAATGACTTTGCCATTTCTGACTTAAAGGATCGATCCAAAGATCGGGCACTTGTGCATATTTTTTACAGCATGATGCTTTTTTTAAACAGGTGTCATCCCTAAGCATTTCTTCACAGTGCCTGGAAAGATAACGTACAGAGGGTTCTACTTCTTTTCCCTTAATAGAATGCAAAGCTCCATTTTCAAAAGAATATGCTAACGTTTTAAGCTCTTTTTGTTACTCTAAATGATAATGCAGTCAACATAAGGGCCTTGTCATCCCCTTGAAGCATTCTTACATCTAATTCTTATTCACTTTAACACAAACATGCCTCACTGGAGGATAAACCTCAATGCCAGCCTGACTTGAAAAGTGAGGGGTTGGGAGCTGAGCAGAGTGGGTGAAAAGATGTAGGTTTCTAGTCTATTGGCTAAACAAAGAGAATTAGGAAAGCCAGCACTATAGCTAGAGGAAGTCTCTTTGGAATTGGTGTTTGGATACAGAAGTTTTATGACAACACAAACACATTCACACCCATGCAACCAAGTTTCATTCTGAATTATTACTGTATTGTACAACTGTGAGGAAAGAGAGGGGAAGGGAATGGGAAAGGAGAAAGGACTTTGTAGGAGAGCTTCCCCCTGGTCACGTGATCACAATTCAGATGCTTGGCAACTGACTCATACTTATGACGGTTGCAGTGTCCCCTTTTGCGACCTTCTGACAAGCAAAGTCAATGGGGAAGCCAGATTCATTTAACAACCGTGCTACTAATTTAACAATTGCAGTGATTCACTTGACACCCGTGGCAGGAAAAGTCTTAAATTGGGCAAAACTCACTTAACAACTGTCTCACTTAGCAACATAAATTGTTGGCTCAATTGTGGTCGTAAGTTGAGAACCACCTGTCATCCAAACATTTCCAGTAGCTTATGAAGACTTCTGAGATTTTGCAGAGAACCTGCCTACATGACAGCTCAAATGAATGACCGGCCTTCTCTCTAACTGATTGCTATGCCTGGTATCTCTGGAAAGTTTTAAAATTCAGAACGTTAGTGCTACAACATTTATTCCAGTTTTTCTTAAAGAGGGTGCTGCTCTTTGGAAGAGAAAGACATCAGTGAAACAGAAAACAAAACTAATATAATTGGAAACAGAAAGATTTTATATTGAACAAAAAGAAAAAACAACTGAAGCAAGGGAGAAATTGGGGAAGATTTTAATAAAAGAACTTTAATAACTTGTAGTGACACTATTTGCAATGTAGCTGCTTTGGAAATGTCAAATCTGCTTCATGTGATAAATATTACATAGCAATGCTTATGTGGGAAAAGACGAACTAAAAATATGTATAGGCAATATTCAGCTAATAATTGATATAGTTATGAAAAATTCAGATCTTTTTTCCCCCCACTACTAAATACAAAACAGTGCATGATAATTGCCACGGTTACTTTTTAAAGTATCAGAAAGTAGCACAACAGCGTGGTTAAAATTCATGAAACACATTACTGTGTTGACCACAAGATTATAAATGGGTGCACTTTACAAAACAGAGATTCGCAAAGTTGTCAGCACTTATGTTTAACAGCCTAAAGTTTTGTTTCTAGGGAAGTATAGCATAAAAATTGATACCCTATAGCATTTGTGAATTAATCAGTACAAAATGAAGATTGGCAGTGTTTGCTAGATTTAATGCAGATTGGATAAAAGCCTTAAAAACTCAGATATGCATATAAAGCATCTGAATTGATATCATGGGTCAGATAATTTGATGAACTGAAGAAAGTATTCTCTCTCTCTCTCTCTCTCTCTCTCTCTCTCTCTGTGTGTGTGTGTGTGTGTGTGTGTGTGTGTTTGTGTGTATAAACACACACAGACACACACACAGAGGTAGTCCTTGACTTCAACAGTTCATTTAGTGACTGTTCTAAGTTACAAGGGCACTGAAAAAACGACTTATGATTGTTTTTCACTCTTACGACCTTTGCACGTGACCCCATGGTCACGTGATCAAGATTCAGTCGCTTGGCAACTGACTCATGACAGCTGCTGTGTCCCGGGGTCTGGCGAATAAAGTTAATGGGGAATCCAGATTCACTTAACAACCGTGTTAACTGACTGGCCTAGGAGAGCTGGGAAAAGGAATGCAGGAAATGCAGACCTAACACTTCAAAAACCATCAGCCAAGAAGCAAGATTTGGCTACTAGACTGGGAATCAATTTCCCTGTTCTTGTTGCCACAGGGAGATTGCTAAACATTTTTCCTTAGAGCGGCATTTTACCTGATACAGTAGATGTCCGGGCTATCATACCTGGGCTGCAAACATCCAGGCAACTCATAGATGGCAGCAAAGAGCAACGGTAGCCTCAGTAGAGGCACTGTTTGAGATTCTTGAATCCTGCGAGTCAGCTCAGATGCATAGTAGCACTCCACTATTAGATGCTAATATGGAGGCCTTGTAGCCCTGAGTTCCCACATCACCACATTATTCTAAAACTGTGAACTAGGCTAGGGCATTATGTCTTCTGTGCAAGAAAATACGATGCATAAATCTGGTTTGGCGTCGTAGCTTAATTGGGCCCCTTTGCTTGAACCAATTAAAGCAGTACTTTCAAAGAAGACTGAAAACTTCTACCAGGGAACCAATATCAGTTGATATTGGAAAGCCCTCTTTGGTAATGTACACCATATTTATTGTCTTCTGAGGACACAGAAAAAGACATCTTAATCCTTGCAGACTTCTGATGCGCTAAACATTATAGTGGTTTCTAACCAGCTTTTTTACTGAAGCTTTTTCTGTTATGGCTTTTAAATGGTTCTCTTAGTCTTGTTTTATCTTATGTTTTTGTGCTGTATTTTATAAAATGCTTTGATTTATGTTTTTAATTACTCTCTTTAAGCTTTTGTTTTTGATTGTAATTTTTAATTGTAAAACCCTTCTAATTTTCTTTTAATGGAAAGCAGCATAAAATGTTGTTGTTTTTTTAAAAACACACACACAAGCACAGGCTTACTCACTGTACATGCTGACATATGTTGAAGCAAAAATCTATATATTTGGAAGAAAGAACAGGCTTCAAATTAGCTGGAGGTCCTTTGTTTCAGGCTTAAAAGACATTCCTTTCCCTGGAAACTAGACAAAAATCTTATCCCCCAAAAAGATAATTTGTGGAGTTGTATTTCAAGACCATTTTTCCTTAGTTGCTTATCATCTTACAGACTTACAAGATAGCTTACAACATAAAGCGTGTACTTTGCTAGCAATATACTATATCAGCAAAATCAGTTTCACTGAATGTGAACATGGAATATAAATCAACTTACATTCTAACAAAAAAAAAAAGCATGTTTGTAATAAAAGTAGCATCTAACTGTAAAATAGCATACAGGTAATCCTTGATTTACAGCCATTCATTTTGGGACTGTTCAAATTTACAACGGCACTGGAAAAAATGGACTCATGACCATATTTCACATAATCGTTGCAGCATTTCCCCATGGTCGCGTGATCACAATTTGGACACTGAGCAACTGGCTAGTATTTATGACAGTTGCAGCGTCCCGGGGTCATGAGATCACCTTTCGCGACCTTCATGTATATTTTTAATAAACAGTGCTGGTTTGTTTTAAGAGTACAATTTTAAAATAAATCTTAAAATAAGGTTCAAATCTTCACCCTAGATTTTTTTAAAATTCCTTAAGCATATTAAATTTTATAAGAAACCATTTAAAAAAACTATTACAGGCAGTCCTCAACTTACAACTATTTGTTTAGTGACCGTTAGAAAAAAGAGAGTTATGACTGTTTTTCACACTTATGACTGGGGCAGTATCCCTATAGTCACGTGATGAAAGTTCAGAGGCTTGGTAACTGACTCACATTTACGACAGTTACAGCATCCCAGGGTCATGTGATCCCCTTTTGCAGGGGTCTTCAAACTTGGCCCTTTTATGACTTGTGGACTTCAACTCCCAGAATTCCTCAGCCAGGCAGGCTGGCTGAGGAATTCTGGGAGTTGAAGTCCACAAGTCATAAAAGGGCCAAGTTTGAAGACCCCTGAACTTTTGCAACCTTCTGACAAGCCAAGTCAATGGGGAAGCCAGATTCACTTAACAACCATGTTATTAACTTAGGAACTGCAGGGATCCACTTAACCAGTATGGCAAGAAAGGTCATAAAATGGGGTAAAGCTCATTTAACAACAACTGTCTTGCTTAGCCACAGACATTTTGGGCTCAATTGTGGTCATAAGTCAAGGATTAAGGGTATATATATGGGCAGGCAAGAGGTTGCAAAGTCTAGAGACCAGCACCGAGGACTTTCTTGAGATGTTGAGCTATTAAAAAGCCTGAAAATTAGCCTCAATATTTAAGCCAGGGGTCTTCAAACTTGGCCACTTTAAGACTTGTGGACTTCAACTCCCAGAATTCCTCAGCCAGCCAGCAGGGCTGGCTGAGGAATTCTGGGAGTTGAAGTCCACAAGTCTTAAAGTGGCCAAGTTTGAAGACTCCTGATTTAAGTGGCTTCATAAGGACATACACGGCACATTAGAAAAACTGTGGTCATTTCTTAAGGCTTTAAAAGCTAAATCCTGCAGTTGAGTAGTCTGGAAACATATCAGCAATCACTGTAGACAAGATGTAATAACAGAAGTCTATCTAGTCCCAGCCAGGACTTATTTGGGAGCCTTTTACAAATTTGGTTTTCTTGTTATCCATTTCATGTTGTGGCTTTCAGTGCTTTCATTCTTTATGAGGCTATTGTCAGAGTTTGCCACTTTTATTGTGTTCTGCCCAGAGGCCGGTGTTAACTGGGATAGCTTACAAATGATGTAAATAATACAAATAATAAATAAATATTTCATCGATGCCAGGGGAAACTAAACCATTCAATTACTGCATTTCTGGAAAACCCAATGGCGCAACCAGAATGAACATTGGCCGGAAAGACAGCCTGGAGTCAATTCATCTGGAGATAACCTGCAAATATTTAATATATTTTTTTTCTCTTTTAAACAGAATCTGTAGTTCTCCCCCAATAAAATTGACTTTGATGCTGATTTAATATGAAACCCCTCACCAGGCCAGCTTTCTTTTATTTCTTAACTGCAGGGCCCAATGATCCAATTGTTTCTTTTTGCACACAAATTCTTGCAAATGCCTCTGCTTAGCAATCCATGCCCAGAGGGCACGAGGCTGGAAATGGAAACAGAAGCCCCCCCCCAAGTGCCAAGCTGTCAGAGCCCACTGTGTTAGCCTCAGATCTGCCTTCTATCTCTCTGCTGCACCGAGACAAGGCTTTTGGATCTGGAAAACAAAAAGAGACATTTTTGCTCGCCACACGAGCAAGCTCGCACACTGTGTTGAAAAGGAAAAGTGTGGGTGGCAGAGAAACGGCTGAAATAAAAGTAAACAAAACAAAGCAGCTAATCGTGAGAATCCGTCTCGTGCCAACTCGATTCAGAACAGAGGTTTCCACGTTGCCATAAATTGTCTGCTCCCAAGAGCAGCCCACTAAGAGAGTCCTTGTCTTACGACCACCATTCAGCGAGTTGTGCGAGACAAGCATTAAGCGAGTCAAGCGTTGTGAGTTTTGACTCATTTTACAATCATTATTTTTTTTTTTTTGCCATGCTGGTCACTGCAATGGTTCAGTTGGTAACACGGCTGTTGAGTGACTCTGGCTTCCCCGTTGATTTTGCTTGTCAGAAGGTTGCAAAAGGGGATCACGTGATCCCGGGACGCTGCAACCGTCATAAATATGAGTCAGTTGCCAAGCGTCCGAATTTTGCTCATGTGACTATGGGGAGGCTGCAACGGTCATGTGAAAAAGTGGTCATAAGTCACTTTTTTCAGTGCTGTTGTAACTTCGAACGTCGTAGAGGACTCACTATTTTACAGTTAGATGCTACAAAAAAGCCAACACAGTGCTAGGCTGCATTAACAGAGGGATAGAATCAAGATCACGTGAAGTGTTAATACCACTTTACAATGCCTTGGTAAGGCCACACTTGGAATACTGCATCCAGTTTTGGTCACCACGATGTAAAAAAGATGTTGAGACTCTAGAAAGAGCACAGAGAAGAGCAACAAAGATGATCAGGAGACTGGAGGCTAAAACATATAAGGAACGGTTGCTGGAATTGGGTATGTCTAGTTTAATGAAGAGAAGGACGAGGGGTGATATGATAGCAGTCTTCCAATATCTCAGGGGCTGCCACAAAGAAGAGGGAGTCAAGCTATTTTCCAAGGCGCCTGAAGGCAAGACAAGAAGCAATGGATGGAAACTAGTCAAGGAGAGGAACAACCTGGAAATAAGGAGAAATTTCCTGACAGTTAGAACAATTAACCAATGGAACAACCTGCCTCCAGAAGCGGTGAATGCTCCAACACTGGAAGTTTTTAAGAAGAGACTGGACAGCCCGTTGTCTGAAATGGTATAGGGTTTCCTGCCTGAGCAGGAGGTTGGACTAGATGATCTCCAAGGTCCCTTCCAAGATTATTATTATTATTATTATTATTATTATTATTATTATTATTATTATTATTATTATTATTATTATTATTATTATTATTATTATTATTATTATTATTATTATTATTATTATTATTATTATTATTATTACTACTATTACTACTATTACTACTATTACTACTATTACTACTATTATTATTACACACCTGCCTTTTGTTAGAATGTAAGTTGATTTATATTCCATGTTGACATTCAGTGAAACGGATTTCACTGACGTAGTATATTAGATAGTATCCAAATTCTGATCACATGACCAGGGGGATGTTTGCAATGCAAACAAACTAAAACTAACACAACCGGTTCTCTGTGTGGATGCCACTTCCGGAAGTCCATTCTGGGCCTGGGCGACAAAAAATTAGCTACCGGTTCTGCCGAAGTGGTGCGAACCGGCTGAATCCCTCCACTGCTTATATACCACTCCATAGTGCTTTAACCATTCTCTGGGCAGTTTATAACGTCAGCATATTGCCCCCAACAATCTGGGCCCTCATTTTATCAATGTCTGAAGGATGGAAGGCTGAGTCAACCTTGAGCCCCGTCAGGATCAAACTCCAGGCTGTGGGCAGAGTTTGCCTTCAATACTACAGTTTAACCACTGAGCCCCAGGGAGTTGAACAAATCCCATTCTAAAACCAAAATGAACAGGAAGTAACTCAAGGATCAGAAATCCTTAAACACATCTAGCAAATTTGAGCTGCACTAATCTTCCTTGGAGGAGATTCACTAGGCAAAATGTGAGTCTTAACTGAAATGATGGGCATCTTTTCTAAGTACACTTTCCATAACTTCCTACCTTTGATCAGAACGATGGAGAACCTTGGTCCTCCAAAATTTCTTGCACGTTAACTCCCTACCCTTTAGCCATAGTAACAGAGATCATGCAGGAGATCAGCAACGTACGGAAAGCCACAGGTTTTCCATTTTTGCTCTACACGCATTCAAATGTTTTTGCACATTGAACATATGGATAAAGTTTAAAAACGAAGAGCCGTCTCCCATCTGGCGCAATCCCAACCCAAGTTAGGAAACCGATAAAAAAAAGGTCCAAACAAAGCCTAAAATTCCTTCTTAAATAAAATATGATCTTAGCTTTTCTTAAAATTCTTCAAGATGGATGAGAAGAAACCAAATTATCTTTCTTGGATTTTTCTTTGTTATTAGCCAGAACTGGCAAAGAAACTCTCTCTATTCTATGGGCAAAGTTGATGAGATCTGGGACAAACGTCCTCAGATTCACACTTCACCTGACACTTGAAAAGACTATGGAGACTGTTCTTCTGGACAAACAGTGGAAATATTTTTAAGAACTATTTCTATAGAACTAATAAGATTCCTTAATGTCATATTAATGTCATATAGGGGACTGGAGGTTAAAACATATAAGGAACGGTTGCTGGAATTGGGTATGTCTAGTTTAAGGAAGAGAAGGACGAGGGGGGACATGATAGCAGTGATCCAGTATCTCAGGGGCTGCCACAAAGAAGAGGGAGTCAAGCTATTCTCCAAAGCACCTGAAGGCAGGAGAAGAAGCAACGGATGGAAACTAATCAAGGAGAGAAGCAACCTAGAACTAAGGAGAAACTTCCTGACAGTTAGAACAATTAACCAGTGGAACAACCTGCCTCCAGAAGCGGTGAACGCTCCAACCCTGGAAGTTTTTAAGAAGAAACTGGACAGCCATTTGTCCGAAATGTTATAGGGTTACCTGCCTGAGCAGGAGGTTGGACTTGATGACCTCCAAGGTCCCTTCCAACTTTATTATTATTATTATTATTATTATTATTATTATTATTATTATTATTATTATTATTATTATTATTATTATTATTATTATTATTATTATTATTATTATTATTAATTTCTCTAAATGCAAGTACAACATAGGAGAAGGTCCTGCTGATGTTCTTGCTAAGCATTAAACACCTATCAAAGCTACATATCAAGTCAAGATGGATCTTAGTTATGCTTTTAGTTTCTGCCTCATGGAGGATAATAACCCTTCTGTACTTGTTTGTCCATACGACACACAATCATTTGCCCAGATTGTCAATCTCTTCTGTCTCCCAACAATGTCTAAGAGGAACACAATAGCCCGTGCTTTGCCTCTCTTGACAGTTAAGCTGCTAAATTAGGCCTTGTCTGAGCTTTTCTGGTCAAGCCCTTTAGCTTAAGCCAGCTGAAATTCATGAAAAGAAGTGCGTACACTATTATAGTTGCTGCTTCAGGCACATTGATATCCAGCTTCCTCTGAGGTGTGCCAAGAAAATAATTCATTCTGTAGCCACTGGAAGTCAAATTACTCTCTGGCTCATTTGCAAAGCCCATTCATGAATTAACCACTACTTGCTTAATCACAACAAGTTGGTATTTATCACAGGTACATTTTACAAGATGAAATCTGCTGCTGTTTTCTAGCAGGCATTCCATAAGCAACTGCAAATATTCAGTGGTAAGAGGTTCCCATCCACTGGCTTCTGAAGTAGCAGCTATGTTAAAAATGAAGGCAGGTATTGGAAAGCTCCGCTCTGAAATATGTAGCATTTACACATGGCCCCCAACTTACAATCATTAAGGGGCCTTAATGGTAAGTTATAATGGCAGTGAAAAAAGTGACGTACAGACGGCCCTCACACTTACGACCGTTGCAGCATCCGTAGACCCGTGATCAAAATTTGTACGTTTGGCAACTGGCATGTATTTATGACTGTTGCAGCTTTTGCAACCTTCCCAGACAGTTTCCGACAAGCAAGGTCAATGGGGAAAGCTGGGTGTACTTAACAACCATGGGACTCACTTAACGCCACCATGATTTCCTTAACAACTATGACTAAAACAACTGACATAACGATCGCCTTGGCCACACTTGGAATACTGCATCCAGTTTTGGTCACCATGATGTAAAAAAGATGTTGAGGCTCTAGAAAGAGTACAGAGAAGAGCAACAAAGATGATTAGAGGACCGGAAGCTAAAACATATAAGGAACGGTTGCTGGAATTAGGTATGTCTAGTTTAATGAAGAGAAGGACGAGGGGGGACAGGATAGCAGCATTCCAGTATCTCAGGGATTGCCCCAAAGAAGAGGGAGTCAAGCTATTCTCCAAAGAGAAGGCAGGACAAGAAGCAACGGATGGAAACTAACCAAAAAGAGAAGCAACCTAGAACTAAGGAGAAACTTCCTGACAGTTAGAACAATTAATCAGTGGAACTACTTGCCTCCAGAAGTTGTGAATGCTCCAACACTGGAAGTTTTTAAGAAGAGACTGGACAACCCCTTGTGTGAAATGGTATAGGGTTTCCTGCCTGAGCAGGGTGTTGGACTAGATGACCTCCAAGGTCCCTTCCAACTTTATTATTACTACTACTACTACTACTATTATTATTATTATTATTATTATTATTATTATTATTATTATTATTATTATTATTATTATTATTATTATTATTATTATTATTATTATTATTATTATTATTATTATTATTATTATTATTATTATTCAATAGAAATTCTGGTCCCATTGTGGTTGTTAGTTAAGGACTACCTGTACCATCTTTAGACATAAGATTTAACTCTAGTGCATTCTCCTTAACCTTGGTTGACCGTATGTAAAAATGAGGGTGAAGGTTCATTCTCCGACCTTGTGAGTTGGTTTCTGAACGTTTTGTTACCAGGCTTGGTAACATCTTCAGCAGAGTTTAGGGGATGTCAGTGTTCTTCTGTTTATAAGGGCTTCAGGTGCGGGTGTGTCAAGGGAGGGTCTGTGATGGCTCTTGGGGTGGGTCAGGTGTGAGTCATCAGTGAGAATCTTGGGATGGGTCTTGAGATGGGGAGGTTACATCACGTCAGGGTCCTTGGGAGGTGAACTGCTGGTGGGGTGGCTTGCGTGGCTTGGTTGAGGTCGGTGCTGTCTCTGGTTGGCGGTGCGGTTGATGTAGATTGTAAAAATTGCATGTAAAAATGTACAATTATACTTTGCAGTGGGTTTAAAAAGGACTGTGTATTTCAGGCCTACTTCTGCTTGATCCTATTCTTTCCATGTGAAAACCAGGCTTCTCCTTATGAGCAAGCCTCGAAAGTGTGAGGATCCCGGAGAGGTATAGATTAAGTGGTATTTGGAGAGAGCCGTGGTGACGCAGTGGTTAGAATGCAGTATTGCAGACTAACTCTGCCTACTGCCAGGAGTTCGATTCTCACCAGTTCAAGGTTGACTCGGCCTTCCATCCTTCCGAGCTGGGTAAAATGAGGACCCAGATGTTGGAGGCAAGATACTGGCTCTGTAAATTGCTTAGAGAGGTCTGTAAAGCACTATGAAGCGGTATATAAGTCTAAGTGCTGTTGCTAACTGTATATAGATTGCAGCCAGTCTTGTGAGTTATCACAGTTCTCTATACTCTACGAGGTTCACATTTTCCTTCTCTTCATGCTTTCTTTCTCCTGAAGTTTGCTAGTCACTGCCTTTCAGCATCTGGCTTTTAATAAGATATGTAGATAATTATTATGTCTGGATGTCAGGAAATCAAATTCCAGCATCCAAAAAAGAGGAAAAGATGGCTGGAACATCTACTATCAATTTTTAAATCAATGCAAGCAGCTATTCCTGCCAAGGAATTTAAAGTACATTGATTTCTTTGTACTGCCTCACCACTCTCTTTCATTCTTCTTTTCTTTCTTGATTTTTCGGGTTTTTATCTTGGACTAGTAAAAATATTTTTTTTAAATCATACCACCGCTCCTTCAATGACAAAGTGCTCTATTTAGAAAAGTCCTAATAAATCACCAAACACAATTGTTCTACATTGCTACGCGTTCGACAAATGGAAAATAAATTGCACTAACCCTGAGAACTAAAAGAGCAAGTTCAATATTTTCTCCCTAATCTATTCACAGGAATCATTTTTTTTCTCTCTCTCTCTTTAAAAAAAAAAAAAAATCAATAGTCCATACTGTCCCAAATATCTCTACTGCAATCAATTTCATCATAAGCATGTATTTAAGCCATCGGGTAGCGATGCCTAGGCTCACTTATCATCCACTAAATTGTATTCTGGGTCCTCGTCAACCCCTCCCTCCCTGAAGATTTGATATCATTTGAGATCATCACTACAAACCTCGACCAACTTTGAAAATAATCAAATATACATTTAGAAATTTCTCAATTAATAAACATATAGATACATCATTTTCTTCTCCATGCACAATTTATCAGACAAAATGGAACCTCTCCATAGAGAAGTTAATTTCCTTTTTACAACTGTGCAGATTTGGAATTAGATTTGTAACAACAAGCGACAGTAGGTGTCAGTTGGTCTACGCACAAGCACACAGATGGAAAGAGCAGCAGTGGTAATTAATAGCTGGAATACAGATGACAACAAGGGCTACAGTGAATTTCCGGCTATTTTGGAAACAGGAAAAAAAGAAAGAGAGAAAGAGAGAGAGAGAGACAGTTTGGTTTAGTGCAGAGATCCCCAACCTTTTGGGCACCAGGGACCGGTTCCGTGGAGAGAGGTTTTTCTGCAGACCGGAGGGGTGTGGTTTTGAATAGTGCCTGCATCCTGAGGATGGAGCTTAGTTTGTTTGTGTGGCCTGGTTGCTGGCATGCCGCAGCCCGGTACTGGTCCGTGGACTGGGGGGGGTTGGAGACCCCTAGTCTAGTGGCAAAGAGCAAGGCTAAAAACAAGGAGTCCGTGATTTCTAGTTCTCCCTTTTGGTATTTAAACTGGCAGGGTGACTCTGGGCCAATCACCAGGACACTCTGAGTTCTAGTCCCGCCTTAGGTATGAAATTCAAATCTTAAGAAAATTTAGGGAATCCCCCTTGTGCTTTTTTTGCTGACAAAAGATACCAGAATGAATAGGGCTCAGAGTGTATGAATCTAGGTTCCAAAGAGACCGTGTTAAAGAGCCATTTCTTTGTCACTAGAGGAGGATAAATTCTGAACTGGTGCTATCCAGACAGCGTCCCTCAGCAACTGAGTCTGTCTCCCTGTTCAAGCTAAAGAAGAAGAAGAAGAAGAAGAAGAAGAAGAAAAGTTATCTGCCTAAGACAAACCAGCAGTTTCAAATGATGTTTTTTGTGTAATTTGCATGCCTCAATAATGTTTTATGTATTATGCTGCTTATAAGCTAAAATGTACATGCACGCTCCTGCAAATTTAGGTAAATTATGAATAAATTAAATCTTATCTAAACAAACAAGTGTCTTTTTGAACAGAAAGGCAAGCTGTCATGAATATTTAAGTGGACCAGGATAAATCCTCTCCATATACTATTACTTCAAAGAGGATTTCATACTTCATGTTGTTTTAATTAGAAGATTGAGAGGGGCAGGAGAAAAAGAAAAAGAAATATGTAGCTCTAAGATATAGAAATCCTAAATTGTGCTTAGAAATATATGCATTATTGGTATATCTGGGCTCTGAAAATAATAATGCTAATGTGTTGGACCCAACCGTCAGGGAGGATATGACCCATCATCCCATTGACTTCAATAGGGGTAATCTTAATATGAGTAATATTCAGCTTGTGGCATGGCTATTGCCATTTAAAACAAATTAAGGTTGACTGAAAGTTTGATTGCATTGTTTCTAAACTGGAAGATGCCTTATGAATACCCAGCTGAGCACCATGTAGTCTCAACTCCAAAAGCTTTAAATAGTTTAATAGCTGCAGGAAAATAATTGTTGCCCAGACTGACCTACAAATTTAGCAATTGCAAGGGATTTATTTATTTATTTATTTGTTTATTTGTTTATTTGTTTATTTGTTTATTTATTTATTTTAACTTTTGCTAAAATTTTGGATCTAGCTATCCAAACCAACAGTTTTCCATCTCCTCTATAGCACAATTGCTCATCCTGGTTTGATCCTAGATATTTCTATGGAATCTTATAAGTTCTATATAGGAGCATGTAATTGAGGTAGGGTGGAATACCTATCAGGGCAATGAACAGTAGATATCTAAGCATCCCCCCCAAAAAGCAAGCTTCTTTCTGTTATGATTCAGAGGGAATCTATTGCAGGTGTGCCATTAAAATGTCCACTGTACACCCAACGGCCATCAGGTTTAATACTCCCAAATGTTAATAATTTTAATTGCTATTATGACCATGAGACAAATACCCTTCTCCCAGGTGACCATTCTTCAGGAACCTCTAAAAATGCTGCAAAATGTTTTATTAGTAGCCATAGCTGTTGGAAACTGTCAGGTTCCCCTTGCATGTTATTAACTGTTGATAGGCTTTCAGATTTTCTTGCTATTTAAAAATATTATTTTATAGATATTGTACTGTATGTTGGTCTCCTATTATTTTTACTCTTGGACCATAAATAAATTTTGGTTTGATGATTTGGAGTTGACTGCTGGGGTCATAATTTATTATGAATATGTCATACTACTTTTTTCGGTACTGTTTTTATAGCTTTTTTATATGATCAGATGACTACTAATTAGAATGTATTCTACTACTATTATTATTATTGTATAAGTTTCTGGAGAAAGAAGTAAATCTTTGTTCCATTAGTAATACTTCTGCTAACCTGCTTTCCCTAGATTTGCTGATCCTGGCATGGGAAAAATTCTAAGTATTGAGCCGATCTGTGACATGTAAAAAACATCCTCATAGGGAATGTGAAAGCCAGGCCACTGGGCAATTAATTAATGAAACCCAAGCCCACTAGAAGAGGCTTTTTCTGGTCAGATATAGCTCACACTTTCATTGCCCAAGCTGCACCTCATGAACACCGAGAGTTCTTGTGTGGAATGAAGGTTGTTTTCAAGTCAGGTCTGGGTCTTAACAACTAATTAATCTTGACAGTTGTTTGTACAGGATTATATTGGCTTTAAACACTTCCCACACCTGCATACTGCAGCCATATTTCAGATATGCAAAGAGTTACAAAGCAAACTGACATATGAAAATTGTGGCGTTTTTCAACAGCCAGATGATTCCACTCTTACCGATTATTGTCCTCTGACCGGGTTAATTCTATGTGGTCAGGAAGGTTACCCAACTCTTTTTTGTGTCCCACAACTTGGGACTGTTTGTTGTACATGAACCTGCTCTCAGAGCAGTAATTGCAAGCAACTAGGCAAAGTCTGTAGGGCTTAATTGAAGGAGTTTACGAAAAGCGTTGGCCTTCTTAAAGCAAAGAGTGCCAGAGAAGGGCAAAGTGTCAGTACAGCTGCAGATAAACCCCGTGTAATCTTCTCTCAGCAAGGAGCAGATGCCTTTTAATACCCTCACTGTATGGCAACAATTCTTGATTAAAGGCACATCTGGAGAATCAAAGCTATGCAACTGTTCCCGGAGAAGGAAGGTGAAGAAGGTCATGACTGCAGTTTAATTAAGTTGATGGCATCCTTTCAATCTCTTTTTCCCCCTCCCCATTTTTTTTTTATTTTAAAAACTGGGTTAAGAGAGACTTGTGAGATCTCATAATAAACTATGGTTGCTAAGGTCAATCTGCCAAGGATAAACGGTGCAAAGTGGACTCCTCGATAGTTTGGTTTCTTAAGGCTACCTAACAGCTGAACTAGAAGACTGAGTTGCAATACAGAAAGCCCTTTGTTCAAATCTTGATCAAATTCACTAAGGGATAAAGCAGCATCTCTAGCCCTCAGTCCCCCAGAGTAATACAGGAAAGCAGGAGGCTGGTTTACAATTGTTTGATGATCCCAATCCATTCTTCAAAGCTAGGCAATCTTTCCAAGACTCAAGGCATCATGGTTTGATGTCCTCCCTATGTCTGCTAGGCATTCACCTCCATGCCCCCCCAAAAAAACCTCAAAAGGATCTTTGAAAGAGTTTCATTGAATGGGATATAGAGGTCTACTAATTTCTATCCTGTCGTGCCATTGTAAGGAAAACAGCAATAGCACTTATATACCACTTCACAGTGCTTTTTCAGCCCTCT
This sequence comes from Azemiops feae, assembly GCA_023970755.1. Classification (NCBI taxonomy): domain Eukaryota; kingdom Metazoa; phylum Chordata; class Lepidosauria; order Squamata; family Viperidae; genus Azemiops; species Azemiops feae. Next base: position 817,234 of record JALGBA010000572.1, on the reverse strand, counting down.
CTAAGCAGTTTACAGAGTCAGCCTATTGCCCCCAATAATCTGAATCACTGCATATTGCAAATAAATAACATTTGAAAATGATATAGTAAAATAACTAAGGTGATGGTGGAGAGAATGATTATTAAGTGAGCCACTGTGGCCATTAAGCAAATCACGTTAAATGAATGTGGCTTCTCCTATTGATTTTGCTTGTTGGAAGCCCCCTTGAAAGGTCACAAATGGCAGGCACGTGTCCCTGGGATGTTGCAACAATGATAAATATAGGCCACTTGCCCAAGCATTCAAATTTTAATCATGTGACTATAGAGATGCTGCTATGGTTCAAAGACTGCTCATAAGTCACTTTTTTCCAGTGCTGTCATAACTTGAAACAGCCATTAAACCAGGGGTCTTCAAACTTGGCCCTTTAATGACTTGTGGACTTCAACTCCCAGAATTCCTCAGCCAGCGTGCCTGGCTGAGGAATTCTGGGAGTTGAAGTCCACAAGCAGGAGTCTTCAAACTTGGCCCTTTTATGACTTGTGGACTTCAACTCCCAGAATTCCTCAGCCAGGCATGCTGGCTGAGGAATTCTGGGAGTTGAAGTCCACAAGTCATAAAAGGGCCAAGTTTGAAGACCCCTGCATTAAACTAATAGTCATTAAGTTGAGCACTGTCTATCATGCAATAATTGAAGCCATCACCTGGTTGACCGAGTGTCTTCAGAATGGTTTTAGAATGATTCTCCTGATCTCTCTTTGCCCTCAATGACATGCCACAGGTAGGCTGGAAATGAATTGCAAAAGACGGTCCTTAAGGGATCCTTCCCTTTCACCTGGGTTGTTATGGTCGCACAAAAAAAAAAAAAAGCAATCTGAAGCGCAATGAGGCCATCAGAAACTTGGATGAAGGGATGATAAATGAAATCATTCAAGAGAAGGAAAAGAATACTGTCCTGCCCCACCCCCAACAGTGATGCCTTTATTTAAAAACATATAGTTGAGAGGGCTAATCACAATGCATTCAGCTGTGAGGTCTGTTCATTACCAAAAGCCCGCTAACACCGAGGCTTGTTGCAGGGTTGGGAGCCTGACTTAATAAATCAAAGCTGACAAGCGCTCCCAAACTGATATAAAATAGTCTCTTTAATGTCTGAGACCTGTGAAACTTCTATTCATTTTACTTTCTAAAATAATAGATGAAGAGCAATCCAAAACACTCTATTCCCCTCTGGCAAGCGCCTTACATCTTCATTTTTCAACTGGGCAGTGAGATTGACTGCAAAATTAAGATGGCATGCAGAGTACAAGGCAATCATCTGCCCGATGGGTGGATGGGTTAACAACGGGATATCCTGACTGGGGTCTGTCACAGATTTGCCCAGGGAGAAAAGATCCCAAAGAATAAGACTAATCTTTAAGTAAGATTGGTTTTTTTTTCCCCCTTCTGTTCATGTCCTATTCTCAGAGACTGATTGGACAAGTCTCTACAGTTTTCTTGGCAAGATTTTTCAGAAAAGGTGTGCTATTGTCTCCTTCTTAGGGCTGAGAAAAAGAGACTGGCCCAAAGTCACCCAGCCAGCTTTCATGCCTGAGGCAGGACTAGGAACTCACAATCTCCTAGTGACTGGCCCAAAGTCACTCAGCTGGCTGTATGCCCAAGGTGGGACTAGAATCCAAGGTCTCCTGGTGATTGGCCCAAAGTCACCCAGCCAGCTTTCATGCCTAAGGCAGGACTAGAACGCACAGTCTAGTCACTCAGCTGGCCCAAAGTCACAGCTTCATGTCCAAGGTGGAACTAGAATTCATCGTCTCCTGGTTTTTAGTCTGATACCTTAACTGTTACACTAAACTGGCTCCCTTAGGTAAAACCAGTTGGAGGCTGACATACAGATTCTGCAGAATTCTTAATGGCCACAGGAGTATGAAGTGAGTTTGTTTGCTAGCCTGATAAGCTGGCAAATATTTTTTTTATTTCTCAGAGCTCTGAGTGAATCCTGGGGAAATCCCAGGGATTGTAGGACCACACTTTAAGAAACATTGGTATAGACCAGAGGCCCCCAACCTTTTGGGCACCAGGGACCGGTTCTGTGGAGAAAGGTTTTTCCATGGACCGGAAAGTGTGTGGTTTTGTGTGCTGCCTGCATCCCATGGATGGGGCTTTGCTTGTTTGTGCGGACCGGTTGCTGGCATGCTGTGGACCGATAGCGGTCCACAGACTGGGGGTTGGGGACCCCTGGTATAGACTATAAGACTTATAATAGCTGCTAGAGTTCCCAGGCAAGTGGCTGAATTGAACCATGTAATACAATGGCAGAAATTTTAAAACTGTTGCATTCTATGTCTTGTCTTGCTGATGCAGCTATTATTTTTAAAACACCCCTCTTAGAGGAATAGCTAAGGGGGATAGCTAATTTTTGATCCACATATAAATCAAGGAAGATAATACTACATTAGTTCACTTTTATATCTGAAAAAAATAATAATCCTCATCAAGGACCTATATAAAACCTATGGTATGACTTTTAACATTTCAGATATTTGCAAAGAAATACACATGGATGCTTCTGGAGAGTACCAGTGCATCTCTGGATCATCTCCAGTGATGGAATTTAATGTAAAAATGATGTTCTTGCATTATATACCTCTAGAGGGGACCTAAAAAAAAATATCCAAGGAAAAAGGTAATGATTTGGGCTAGACTGGTGAGAATTTTCATATAGCCTATTAATCCATACTTGGCCTCAAGAGTAATCAGAAATAAAACTCTTTTGTGTGGATAACAGTCCTCTAATAAAATTAAGTTCACACATTGACGGTAGCCAAAATAAGTTCTCAAGATATACCATATTTACAACAATGTACATTTTTTTTAAGAGAGCGAGAGAATTTTGTCTGCTATCAATTTCAATCAAGCTATATACAATTTGGGACTGCAGTAAAAAAAAAAAAAAGCAGGAATAAATGCTTTGTGTTCTGGTCCCCCAACCCCCACCTTCCTGAAGGAATAAATTTTGATCTTTTAAAATGTAAATCAAGCAGTCTTCCAGGGAAGAAAAAAAACAAAACAAGTAAACTAACAACAACCTCAGCAAAAAAAAAAAAGACTCATAGTGTTTTGGCATTTAAGCAATGCTGCTTTCAAAACAAACCTGTTTCTTTATTGATTTTGTGAGCTGTCATCTAAATGAGTTATCCATGGCCTATAATTTGCAGCATTAATAAGAGGGTTCTTTTCATTTATAATAACTGATAAAAAACACTTGAGCTCACATGCTTTCCTTTCTTGGATACTCCCACTTTCTGGCAGGCAGGTAAATAAGTGATTTTTTTGGGGAAAAAATTAAAATGTTTAAAGCATTGGCTTTCACTTTGTTATATCTGACATAGAATTAACTGATGAGAGGTATATTCCTTCAGGGATATGTTTTAAGCTCATCAAATTTCAGTGAGAGCACTGGTGAGTATCGGATCTTCCTCTTCTCTTCTCTTCTAGGAAAACTGCTCCGATTGGGCTACCTGTAAATGTTTTGCATATAATTTACATTATTCCTTGCTATCAAACATGCTGATTAGGAATTTAAATGCAACATCAACAATTTGCAGGCCCCAGGTGGCAAAAGGCTGACCTACAAGATACTGTTTTTGCACTTGTGCATTGAAAAAAAAAAGAGTCAATAATCTTAGACAAATATTTTAACTGGTCTTCTCTTTATGAAATCCTTGTTCTAATGAGCTTCCAAAGAAGTTCTAGTTTCTTAGGACACATTTTTTTGTAAGCAGTGGCCTAAGACATTTGATTTCTATCAACCCAGAGCTTTATGTGGATGCCACTGCATGTAATTCAAGACACATAAACATGAGCAAGCAGGGTGCGGTAGCTAATAAAATAAAAATAAAAATAAAAAAGCTAATGCAATCCTTGGTTGTATAAACAGAAGCACAGAATCAAATTCACGTGAAGTATTAGTACTGCTTTATAAATCTTAGTAAGACCACACCTGGAATACTGCATCCAGTTTTGGTCACCACATTACAAAAAAGATGTTGAGACTTTGGGGGGAAATGCAAAGAAGAATAACTAACATGATTAAGGCCCTGGAGACAAAAACATATGAAGAATGGTTTCAGGAATTGGGTATGGCCAATCTACAGAAAAGAAGGACTAGGAGTGACATGATAGTAGTATTCCAGTATTTGAGGGGCTGCCACAAAGAAGAGGGGGTCAACTTATTTTCCAAAGCACCAGAAGGCAAGACAAGAAACAATGGATGGAAAATAAACAAGGAGAGAAACAACCTGGAATTAAGGAGAAATTTCCTAACAGTGAAGACAATTAACCAGTGGAACAGCTTGCCTTCAGAAGTTGTGGGTACTTCATCACTGGAGGATTTTAAGAAGAGACTGGACAGCCACTTGTCTGAAAGAGTATAAGATCTCCTGCTTAAGCAGGTTGTTGGACTAGAAGACCTCCAAGGTCCCTTCCGGCTCTATTCAGATTGAATGATGAGACCAAGAATGATCTTACTGGTATGACTCTACTGCACAGCTGCAGTTCTCAATCCCACCACTTACTGAAGAGCAGTTTTTCTCATGAGCTATCTCTGCTCCAGCTACTTAAGCATTTCAGAACCCTGTGTAGGCTTCAAGATCACGTGAAGAGCCACTGTGTAGGATTCAAGATCACATGAAGAGCCAGCTTGCATAGAGAGGTTTCATCCAGACCAAAATTCACTTATCAGTAAATGGAAGAGTGTGAGGGGTGAGCGATGAAGATCTCTTTGAAGCAGTATAGACACAGACGTGTTTCCACTCTCCTCCTCAAACAATTTCATGCTTTCAATCCCATGCATATTATTACAAAACAAGCTATATTTGCAGAAAGTCACACGACTAGCTTGGATCACCATTTTATGGAAATCAGGCATTCTGTCAGCGCAATTCGGACAAGAAGTGCCAACCGTGAATATTAACACTATCTTTATTGTAAGGTACAGTAACAAAACCTTGCAAGTCTGAAAATCAGTGATTGGATTCAGCCAGTTCGCACCAGTTCAGCAGAACCAGTAGCTAAATTTTGTTGAGTATGGAGAACTGGCTGAATGCACTCCTGGAGGAGGCCTCCCAGGCCTAGAACAGCCTGCTGGAAGTGCGGAGATGCCACTTCCGGAAGTCCGTTCTAAGCCTCGGAGGCCCAGCCTGCATCCACACAGAGAACCAGTTGTTCAGGGATTTGAATCCCACCACTGCTGAAAATACATCTCTCCTCCCACATTTACAGTCAGCTCTCCATTCCTTCTGCTGGTTTAACTACCTCTTATCTGACCATCTATGGAGATTCTCAGTCATTCAGGTCATGGTTGTCCCAAAACTGTTTTTTCAAAAGACTTGTTTTTTCCTTGAAGATATTTCACTTCTCATCCAATAAGCTTCTTCAACTCTGAAGCTTCTTCAGCTCTGACTGGTCAGAGCCGAAGACGTTTCTTGGATGAGAGGCGAAAATGTCTTCAGATAATAAAGAAGTGCGGTTGCCTTTTGAAAAAGCACTTTTGGGACTCTTATCTGACCATTTTGCAGTCTGTTCTTCCTCCTCTTGTTGTCTCTCAAGGATATTCTCTACAAAATTGACCACATATTTCCATCATACATGGACCATAGTATTATGTGCTCCTTCTATATCATTTTATTACTTTTATCCATGCGCCCTATGCCATGCGCTAAATAAATAAATCTCCCAGATCATTATACAGTCACATACAGACTGCAACACCTTAAAAAGGCTATAAAATTGGAAGATTATTTGTTCTTTACTAAACTGAAGTGTCAAAGGATCCAGCATCTTTTGTTAAAGGGAAAGAGAAGCAAGCACATAAAGCTGAGCTGAAAATATCTATGTCTTCATTTTACAAAAGGTTAAGAATCGCCTCTCATTTCTAGCTAACTGAATTGTGCCAGTGATGTTCAGAGATCCCTTCAGGCTGGTTATGGCCACCTTATCACCAACATTGTTCTTTTTCTCCCTTCCCTTGATTGTCCTGTGACCTCATTGCTCCTCACTGCTTATTTGAGTCTGTTGGCCTATTGGTGTTCCTAATGCCACAACGCTCCACTCGTCTTTAGACTGTTTTAAACTTGTTTTGATCATCAGCTTGTTACATCTCTCAGCTATGACTTTATGTAATTGAAGACTAGGGTGGAAATTTTAAAAATAAGCAAAAACAGCATGTGGGTTGTCGTAGCTTGTCAAAATAATGGCAGTGAAGAAATGAACCTCAGAGTATAAAAAGAGGAAGAAAGATGGCGCCGGGAAACACTGCATAGAAAACAAAGCTCGAAGAACTCATCAAACGAAACTGTAAGGTTAATTTGTTTTGAGCAACTACCTTACCTTCGGTAAATAGATTTAATTTACAATTTTGTGTCACAATAAGCAGACAAATGAAGCACAACTTCAGTGCTAATATTTTAACTAGGTATCTGTGCCTGGAGCAGCCTAGAAGGCTAGAAAATAAATAATATACCACCAGATGCCAGCTTGTTTGTCCTTCCCAGGAACTAGATTGCTCTATGGTTAGAAGGAAGGAATCCAGGATGGGATTTGTTGAACTACAATTCCCAACAGACCAGTCAAAATGTCTACTGATGAAGGATGCTGTGAGTTTTGGTTTAGCCAACATCTGGAGACCCTACAAAGTCCCTATTCCTGCCAGCAAAAAGGAGATAAATATTTAGAATAATATTAATATACTAATTGCTATGCCACAATATAAAAGAAGTGTGAAGTACTAATTAGGCTAGAATTTCAACAGCTAATGATAGTTTCTATAAAAGCTGGCAAACACTATTCTTTTCTTTTCAGCAACAACCATTATGAGATTGACAAACCATCCAGAGATAGTAGTAGAAAGAGAGAAACAAATGCCAGTGGGACATTTATTGGCTAACTTCCACATCTTGAAAGATTCTTGCTAAAAAAAATAAAACCAGGTTTTCTTCATGGCACTTCATGGCACTGTCTCATTTACCAGTCCTCACGTGTGGACAGATAACCTGTAAGAATGTACAACATTATAATATAGTAAGCTAAGGCAGAGCTAAGGTTACACCCAATTTTTCTTTCATTAGCACTGCATAACTTGGTTTTATGTAAGTAGGTCAAGAAAAGGACAAGCTTTCCTTTTTTTAAATGTTCATTGCTATCGTGGTTGGAAATATCATCCCTCCAAAGCTCAGATCAAATGTTGAAAATCTCTAAGAAGATTGCTTCCCTCTTCTCCTAAAGCTCCCTTGCCTAGTTCCTGATACTCATAATTTGAGCTTATGATCTAATATACACTTACCGTATCCCAGCAAATTCTATCTGGTTCAGGACTAATGCATCCATCACAGCCTGACACAAAGTAAGTCCTACATCCCAGATTAACAGCTTCCATACAGCCCAGGGAGTCACCACCTTATCTTTCCCAAGGATACTTAGACTTAAGTCATAAGCAATGTGACAAGAGGCAACAAAACAGAAAGAATACCAACCCTCTTTACTGTATATGACAGGCTGAATGTAATTTCCTGCCAAAACCCAGTCTTACCTCCACAGGAATTCCTTATACCTATTATCCCTTGTACCTATATAGTGTGTGTATATGTATACACACACACACACTAGTTAATAGAATAACAGAGCTGGAAGGGAGGTCTTCTAGTCCAACCCCCTGCTCAAGCAGGAGCCCCTATGGCCTATATCATTCCAGACAAGTAGCTGTCCAGACTCTTCTTAAAAGCCTCCAGTGATGGGGCACCCACCACTTCTGAAGGCAAGTCGTTCCACTGATTAATTGTTCTCACTGTCAGGAAATTTCAAGTCACCCCTAGTCCTTCCTTTCACTAGACTAGACATACCCAATTCCTGCAACCGTTCTTCATATGTTTTAGCCTCCAGCCCACTAATCATCTTTAATTGGAGGAGGTTGTGGTGTATTTGCAGGGAAAAGAAACAGATGGGAAATATTGCCTATTCCTAACCAAGAAAGTCACTGCAGAACATATTTGATATGACATGAAATGTATATGCAGTTTCTCTCCATAGTAATTCAACAGAGACACATTTTGATTTCTGGATTAGCTAAACCTGCAATGCAAGAAACTTTAAAACCACAATTCTTTTTACCGCAAGGTTTCTATGAAGACTTTTTGCAGATACAGGTAAAATCTCAGCTCTCTGTTCAAGAAGCTAGGTTAAAAACAACAACAACCACCTTGAGCAGGCATGAGAATTGCATGGATTTTTACAACCAGTTGAGAAATACAGAAACATACACTGTCAGTTAGATCTACTTATCTGGAAGGACTTGTCTTTGACACATGGAGCTTTGGGTATTATCCCAGCTTTAATTAGAGAGTCATAAAGAGGAAGTTCTAAGGTACCCGTTGAAAACAAAAGGGTTGGACTAGAACCCCACCTTTCTTCAATTTAAAGTCTGGTCCCAGAACTTTGCTTTGGCTATTATCACCGTAGCAAAAGAAACCAGAAGGAAAGCCTTATTTCTCTATGTTTCACGTCTTCTGCATACTATGTTGCTGTCATTTTTTTTTCTCTTGTTCTGTTGGGCACAGTAATCATTTCATAACATAAGAGGAAGAAACCTAGAGAACATAAAGGTGTTCTTTTCTTATATTGTGTTTTGCTTGGAACAAAGCTGAATATGATCAACATAAACTGGTTTTTTTTTAAAAAAAAAAAATCCAAAATCAAGCATTAATCCAACAAGGCAATAGGCAGCTAGTTGGGCAAAGCAAATGGAGAAGTGAGTTTCTTATGTTGTTCCAGCAACCAGTAGTTTGAAAGAGCAGATTCCTAAACTCGGATGTCAGAGGCCTGCTCAAGAGTTAACTACTAGTTATCAATGATAGACTTGAAGTGTTCTTACCTGTTAAGAGTGCTTTATACCGGAAAGAACTGTAACTCATAAGGAACTGTGTTTTTTTTCTTTTAAGCGTATTTTTATTCAGTATGTGAAACAAAGAGAAGCAAACAAAAATAAGGGATCAAAAAGTAGACTTTTGTAAGTAAATAAAAAAGGAATTCACAATTATCAGAGATTTTTTTTTAAAAAAAAATCAGTGTTTCGTTGATTCATAGTAAATAACTGGAAGAAGAATTCAGTTTCTTCAATGGAGCTTTTCTTGAGACTTTGCTTGAATTTGTACCCTCTGGCCTATGTTATTTAGAGTTAGGGGTGATTTGGCAGTTCCATTATAGACAGGATGCTCCATGTAAGCTAAGGAAGCAAATCTCTGATCTAACAAAGTCTATTAAAAAAGGCAACTCTCCTTTCTGGTGCCCCTTGTCTTCCACCTCAGAAAGCTCTAGCATTTCATTGAACAAGGAGTCATCTGTGAAGGCCATGGCAAGCTGCTTCACTTTCTATTCTCATTCAGAAATCCTATGAGATCCAGGCTCGAGAAAAATACTGGATCTTTTATTATTGCTCCCTATTTATTCATATAACAACCAAGTTTCATAACCCTGTTTTTAAAACAATTGTTAGCAGAAACAACAGCCACAATACTAAAGTCTCACACTATGAGGAAGAAAGAAACTCAATTTTGATACCATAGAAAAACAAGTATATTTTCCCCCTGACTTTGCATTGGCGCAAAGTCAGGGAGAAAGAGCAAAAAAAAATCCTCTATCTTTAAGATTTTTCTAGAACCTGCGAATAAAGGCATATGCCAGACCTGGCAAGATGACAACTGAATGGGACAGATGTTTTCCTCACCTTGCTGCCAGTTTAGTTAACAATCTCCCATGTATTGGAACTGATTGGCCAGGAAAATGACTGAATTATAATCGCTGTGGATTCCTACACACTCTTCGATTGTTAAACAGATGGCAATGGACTGGACAACTGAGAATTATGTCAGGACAGGCTGGCTGGTCTGACCTTCTCAGCTTCTGGACACATTCCATATTCCCAAGAGAGATGATTCTTAAGAATTTTAAAAAAGGAGATTTATATTGATAAAGTGGTAAGTTCAAATTGGTTGGATCTGATTCTGTCTGTTGGGAACTCCCATCATAGCTCCTGGACAACGAAGAGTATATTATGAATGTCAGAAGGAAGGCGGAGATCAATCAATATGAACTTCCCTGAGTTCTCTATTTTCTTTTCTTTCCTGCTGTTTTCTGCTTTTCTGACAATCATGTTTTTTCAGTTTTAAAAGATCCAGTTGAGGAATGTCAGATGAAAGGTACTGAAGCTTTTGTGATTTCTTGTTCATGTCAATATTTACCATGAGCATGGATGATTGTCCCACACAAACAACATGTTCATACAACGGTAATCATGTTCTTTATGTCCTAAAATGTATGAATAAGACACTTGGTTGGGGACATAAAATACACTTCTGACTGTGTGTAATGGGCTGTGAGAATAGGACAGTGGTGGCGAACCTATGGCACGGGTGCCAGAGGCGGCACTCAGAGCCCTCTCTGTGGGCACGCGTGCTGTCGCCCCAGTCCTAGGCCTTCAGCTGGGTTTTATAAAACCTTTTTGCTTTAGGCCTCCGCCGCCGTGTGCAAAAAAAAAAAGGTTCAATCAGTCAATTTCAACTTCTCACGGGGAAAAAAAAGATCTTGCAAAGTTGGAATTGATTGATTGAACTTTTTAGTCCCACCCAGTCTGCCGTTACCACCGCAGCCATGCCCACCCAATGGGCCACACCCACCCAATGGGCCACACCCAGCCAATTGGCCACACCCACCCGGCACTCGACGATGCATAAGTGGGTTTTGGGTTGCAGTTTGGGCATTCAGTCTCTAAAAGGTTCGCCATCACTGGAATAGGAAGATCTGGAGCATAGACAGTGGTCAGACAAGAGACACCACAGTTCACAGAAGGAATGGGGATGGAAAAAGCACCGCAGGAGAGACTTTCCCTAGTTCTCTGGAAAGTAAAGGCAAGGGAGGAGAGAAGCGATTTCAGACTTGTAAGAATCAGTTATTGTAACCTTACAATCAAGGCAGTGCTAATAATCACAGTTTTGGTATCCTGTCTGGATGACTTCAAAGGACTGAACTAGAACTGCTATCCCAAGGTCACATGTAGTTTGTATACTGGTTTACTTATGGCCAGAAGGACTTTGCACTCACATTGAACCAAAGTAGCCCAATATGCTACATTTTCTTAGCCACCATTCTAGACTAGATTGTAATGGAGAGTTAGGTGTTGATTTTAAATCTGGCCACCAATATGCATGCCTGCATGTGTGTGTGTGTGTGTGTGTGTGTGTGTGTTTGCATGTATGCAAGTTCTCATATTGCTCACAACACCCCAAGTCAGGTCATTCAGGGATCAACAGATGTTTCTTTGAGACTATGAGATGGGAGATGGCATACAAATCTATACCAAGGTTAGTATTTTTCACCACGGTTGAAATGTTGAGACTCACAGAGAAACAGCCAGTGGCAAGCAGATAGGAATTACTCAAGCTCTTCTCAGTTTCAGCTGTGGAGGCATAGTAGTTAGAATGCAGTATTGCAGGCTAACTCTGCCCACTGCTAGGAGTTCAACTCTGACTGGCTCAAGGTTGACTCAGACTTCCATCCTTCCAAGGTCAGCAAAACGAGGACCCAGATTGTTGGGGGCAATGTGCTGACTTTGTAAACCACTTAGAGAGGGTTGTAAAGCACTGTGAAGTGGTATATAAATCTAAGTGCTAAGTGCTATTGCTATATTATCATGAAACTCTTCTGCATCAGACTATGACTCAGGATGATTTTGGTACCTGTTTGTGTTAAGTAATACTGTGGCCCAAGTTAATTCAGCTTGTTCTTCTAAGTAAGGGAACAACAGGAAGAAAGGGGAAAAAATCTATCTTAATCCAAGGATGAAGCAAAACCACCTACTGTCAGACCCAGTTCTACCTCAACCTCCTCTGATGTTCTTCAGGTCAAATATTAACTTGACAGTCTTTACAGACAAGCCCTCACAAATGCAAGCAGGCAACAAAAGCTCCTTTGAGGATTCCTGTGGGATCATCTGGAAGAAAACATTGACTAACACTTAACCCAAAATACCAACTCAAATTACCGAAATACAGGGCAAAGATGCAACTGGAATCCCCAAACACATCTCCACCCTCTTCAACTCACTGCATTTTTTTCTCTGCTCCAGAGAGAATTTAGTTCATAGAGAAGCAAATGGATGGTGTTGGAACACTTTCTCTCTCACACACAGAGATATATTCCAGTTCTTTCTTTTAGAGCTTGTACAGTTCAAAACTTGTTGGAGCCAGGGCCTTTTTTTCTCATAGAACGCCCAGAACGGAGTTCCGGCACCTTTTTGGGATGGAACCTTGTAGGGTAGGCAAGGCGGGTTGTATGACATGTGTGAGTTCCGGCACCTTTTTTTAATTATTTTTTTACAAAAAAAGCACTGGTTGGAGCTATTTTTAAAAGAGGCGGTCACTATCTTCTTTGCTGCTTGACTGAATGGTTGCAAAGTTCCCCTTAAGATTTTCTTCAGATTTGCACAAGTTTTGGGAGGCTCTAAGGTTATGGAGTTTTTGCCATGAGTACATGTCTTTCTTTAGCAGAGCTGAAGGAAGGAGTCTTAGATAGCATGGTTGGATCTTTCCAAACTGGATAAAGCCCAGATTATCCTGGGTAAGTGGCCTTCCCTTCCTTTAAAAAAAAAAACACTGGAAAGGAGTTCCATCTATAAGGAAAGTGATCTTCTCTCTCAAAATCGCAAAACTCACTCACTGCCGTACATTCTCAGACTTGTGACTCAGAGCATCCAGATGAAAATTCCACAGCTTTGAACACATGTAACAATTCCACCTAATCATCACCTGGCTAGAAAATTAAAAGTTCAAACGCCGGTAATGAATAAATGCATTACAAAACCCAGCAAATTAATGAATTCTCCCTGAATCTATAATAGATAGGTCTTTGTTCAGCCCTAGTCCCGTGATATAAATTGTAGCTTTTTAGGTCAGGCTGTCAAAAGCAAAATATATATCATTCGTGAGTAGATGCGGAGTTCAAAAGCACATATAATAATATAATTAAGATAGCTTGACAAGAATGTATTTTAAAGAGTGTAAAATACCTGCTGTATAATAGCTTCATAAAGTCTGTCAGATTTACTTCTGCTGTGAAGAAATTTAAAATATTTAACTCTAATGCAATGCAAATTAAACCAAGGATATTCACATAACACAACCCCTTTAAGCTGTGGGAGGAGGGAACAGAAGAACTGAGCAAAAATGAATGAAGAGTCAAGTGCACGCTAAATAAGACATTAAACTTACCAGGTGAGTAGCTTGATAGATCAAACAAACAGGTTGCCAAGGGAGGTAGGACTGTTTATTAAATACATGATTCGAAACGCACTACTTTTCAGAATGCTGGAGAAAAATAGCAATCTTATAGTTTGTTTTTATTATGTATTAGAGCAGCATATATCTGTTTTCTCACACACACATTGGAAAAACTCTGGATACAGTACTTAAACAAGAGCAATTTTTATGATCAGTGCAATGCTTTACAAGCTACTAAAAGAAGGCTAAAGGCTGGCTGGATGAAGATGAGACTGTCAAAGAAGAAAAGGGAAGCATAACTTGTAAAAAAACAGACACCTGGCGGTGCCTCTTTGCGGCATTTGAAATGGATCTAATTCCAAACCTGATAGGGATAGATCTCATTCCAGATCTGATAAATCGGATGCTAACTTGATTTGTGCAATTAGCACAAACTAACTATGGGCCGCCAGCTAGGTACTTTGCTCCATTAAGTTTAAGGCCATTTCCTATTAATGATTTATGATGTCTTCTAATATCATCCAACTGTTGTTGTGCTGAGATAACAGTAATAAGGACAGTCTCTATATCACCAAAACAAGGGCTGGTTGAAGCTAATTAGATACTATAAATCACTAGTGAGGAATTGCTTTAGGATGCCTTTAGAAAGCAGCGGGCAAACATTTTTCAGTCAAGGGCAACTTTCCAGCAAAGGTAGCACATTGGAGGGCAGAGGGTGTTCAAGCCTGAAGGATGGTCCAGAATCAGAAGTGGGGGGCCGTGTCCATTTCCTCTTTCTTAAGCAGAAGGCTGCAGCTCTTAGTAGGGGTCCTACGTTAAGACAGCTTCCCATTTAGTACTCCAATTTACATTCATGATGCCATTAGGAGGAGCAAGAAAAAAATAATATTCCATGTTATTTTTCTTATTTCAAATCTGATTATTCCTCAGAAGTACCCATGTTAGTAGGTAAATCAGTTTCGTCCTTATATATTATCTATCATTAATATTTGTGATCTTTACATCACCTATATGTGCATTAATATTTAAAGATTTGTTTGCTTTGTTTTATAGCAGTGCTTGCAAATAAAGCACACTAGCAACCTGTTGCAACAACCAAGCTAAAGAGGCAAGGAACGATTTCTGTGTTTCAGTAAAAATAAATACATTAGGGAGATTAGTATTGTTACTGTAGGAGATGTACCAGGCAGAGCCTTCAAGGTGGCATCAAATGTGTCATCAGTTTGGAATCCTTATGCAGCCACAAGAGAACCAAGTCAAAACTCCCCATGGATTTAGTTGACTTTTATCTAGCATCGATTTGACGTGACCATTAGTAAATCAGATTCTTGTGTATAGATAGCATGTAATAAACTTTTAGTGTTTTGAACTCAACTTCCATTCTTCGGTTATTTGCACCCCCATATTATAAATGAGGGCACTAGGTAAAGATAAAATAAATGGTTTTCTGTGGAGATTAGCTAATTCAACTGTAGCTAAAATGAAATTTCAACAAGCCTGCATCAGAAATGGTTGCTTCATCTCCACCATCTGTTTGATTGGTTATGTTTGGCATTTGAAGGGCTCCCTACAAAAATTGAGAAGCAATGCTCAAGTATCTAAAGGGAGAAATATTTAATGCTTGCATGAAATATCTCACAATCTATTTAACACAACAGGAGGAAGGTTTTATCCCCACCCTACCCCCTTCTGCTGAATATCAGCAGAGGAGATGACACATTCATCCCCCCCTAAGTACTGAAAACACTGTGAGGTGTGTTTGAGTCAACAAGTAACAAAGGCAAGCATCAACCAGCAAGAGGATCAGTGTGATGACGAGAGAGAGCATTTCCCTGAAAAAGTGCGAACATCGAAACAATAGAAGTGTTCAATTTTCTAATCTTGCTTATGAAAGTGGGAGGACATTCTCTGTTCATCTACAAAGGGAGCTCTGTACACTTGCAGAACTGGTCACAACATAAATTGTAATGCATCACCAGGAACTAGTCCAATTTATGTTGTGGCATGTGTTGTATATGTTTGCATTCTTTGGAATGAAAGCCAACAGACTTCAAGATGCTTATCAAATTAAGGAAAGGAAAAGTGGTTGGAAACTAGAGAGTGGAGATTATCAACTCATGACAGGGCCTCCTTGAATTATTTTATTCGGTTATTTAATTATTGGGATAGGCAAGGTGATTTTTCTACTTGAACCTCATGTGTAGAACCCAGCTAGGTTGGCAGGCAAATTTTACTCCAGGATTGGTTTTTGGACAGTGTCACGCATTATAATTGTGCATAAAAATGTATTTATTAGGAAAAATGGATAGGATTTTGGGGTGGAATTTTTTTTTTTTAAATGAATCAAATGAATTCAGAATTTGAAAAATGAAAAGTTAAGTTAATTTGAAATGAATACATTTGATCCTTTAAAAGTAGGAGCTTCTATGAGCTAAGCTTGTTTTTAACCTACTGGGATAGCTCTTTCTTCTAAACCTCCTTCAGATCACAAATGTTTCCACTCTAATCCATCCACTTTGATACCCACACAACTGTTTTCCACATTTGATAATGGCAGCTTGGAAATATATTATTTACATTCAGAATGCTTTTCCTTCCCAATTTTTTTTTCTTTTTCTTCTCTCCTTGTTTTCAAATCTTTATTGATAATCTATCCTCATTAAGCTCAACCCATTTGTTTTCATAATGTGTACATCCCAATTACAAAGAAAGGGTTTGTATCAATATAATAAAAATGTTCCATGGAACATTTGCAAAAAGAAAGGCATAATCATGGCTGGCACTGTTAATTAGGCAAAAAAAGAAGGGGTAACGTCTTCCTTTCTATAGGACATCTGCAGTGTTCATTCATTGGTGTTATTTTCAAAGAGAAAATCAAATTAAGAGAGCTAAGGTTTAATTGCCCCCATCTCCCATGCCAAACATCATGAATTTAAAGGTAATTTGACTGTTTGTTTAAATTTTGATCCTTCTGGTTTTTCTGTGCCTGAATGGTGTAACAATTGTTTTTTTTTTTTAAAAAAAAATCTGTGGAAAAAAAACATGTGCCATTTACTTACTGATTGGATTTGAAGAACTTATTAAGTCTATAATTTTTTTTCCATGTTATTTGCTTGTTTCTTGTTTTTGGTTGCCTTTTTCATGTGGGATTGTTTTAGAGTAGTATTGTATTATAATTTGAAATTTAAGTATGTAAACTAGAATTATAAACACAAAGTTGCAAGCCAGAAGAATATTGGTTAGGGCTGGGAATCCAAGATATTAACATGTTATAATCCCTGGGAGTCATTTTAATGGCACAAGAGTTTGCAACATTGGATTATCAGCTGAGCCTAAGTGGAATTGAGGTGGCAAACAAGGAAAGGATACGGTAAACATTGCAGAAACAATACAGAATATCTCAATTTCTATCGCCCAAATTTCACAAAAATCACACTATAGAATAAACACATGACATATGTTTATTCTATAGTGGGAAATATTTTGTTTCAAAATCAGAACCAAACATGTTCTGTAGGAATGGATAAGTTGGTTATGGCCTGTAAAAACAAAACTCGGGAGAGAGCTTGAGTACAAAACCCTTTTGAAAGAAAGAAAAAAAACTTTTTCTGTTCAGCCTGGAACACATGAAACAGCCCATTTCAAAGGACAATGGCCCATTTCAAATCTATCCTCTATGACCACGACGCTTAAAATACCATCCCTTGAAGAAGTAATGTTTTGTTCCAACCTTGAAATGAACTTTCAGAATATATGGGTTTTATTTCAAGCTTGGAACACTTGAAATGACAGTTTTCAGCTTAGAAATGTTTTACACGCTCACCTTTATAGAGTATATATTTGCCTTTCCAAGCTTAAGGCCCTCTAGAAGTGTTTTTAAGTTTTTCTTTCTGAATTCCCAGTGCAGATGTTGGCTGGCCACACTGATGGAGAACTCTGTCAAATGTAATACAACTTCTCCGGAGGGCACAGGCTGTTCTTAAAAGGCTGCAAGGAGTTCATTTAAAGGGTTTGTCACTTACATATTGAAAAAGATGTTGAGACTCTAGAAAGAGTGCAGAGAAGGGCAACAAAGATGATTACGGGACTGGAGGCTAAAACATATAAGGAACAGCTGCTGGAATTGGGTATGTCTAGTTTAATGAAAAGAAGGACGAGGGGTGACATGATAGCAGTGTTCCAATATCTCAGGGGTTGCCACAAAGAAGAGGGAGTCAAGCTATTCTCCAAGGCGCCTGAGGGCAGGACAAGAAGCAACGGATGAAAACTAGTCAAGGAGAGAAGCATCCTGGAACTGAGGAGAAACTTCCTGACAGTTAGAACAATTAACCAGTGGAACAACCTGCCTCCAGAAGCTGTGAATGCTCCAACACTGGAAGTTTTTAAGAAGAGACTGGACAGCCATTTGTCCGAAATGGTATAGGGTTTCCTGCCTGAGCAGGGGGTTGGACTAGATGACCTCCAAGGTCCCTTCCAACTTTTATTATTATTATAGACTTTCTCTGGCTTCATTTTAAATTAAGAAATACTAGATATTGTGGGGAGGGGCTTATAGAGCTCCTATTACTGATTGAAAGTTATTGCTTTAAAAATGCAAATTCATGGGAAAAGCAGATATTCAATAAGCCTTAATGAGAGAGGTAATTTACCTATTGGACAAGACTTTTTTTTTAAGTGTTACTAAGAGGAATTGAGAAAAAAAACAAGGAAAAACAGAGATTTATGTAGAATCAATGGAAAACCCCGGAAATTGAATGTAAGGTTTTATATTCTGCATTTCAGCCAATACATTTGTTCCTCTTTTTTCTTAGGGAAGTGGAACATATGGATACTAGATTTAGAGACATATACAGGTGGGAATAGAAAGGGAAAGGAAGGTAACTGAGATAGCTTGTAAAGCTGTTTCCATTTCTCACGGAAAAAGAAGAAATTTAAAGAAATCTCCTTAGTTAATGAAAAAAAATGAGAAAAATAAAATCAATAGCTTGATGGGAGAGGATGAAAAATGTACTTTGGACATTTTCTAAATTCTCACAAAATAATTCAATAATCTCTCACAGTAATGCACATTTCAGTGTAAATGTCTGGCAAAGGGGAAAAAAATGTTTAAGAAGACTTTTATAGTGGTGTGGGGATGAGTAAAAAATAAAAAACCAAATTCTTTCTTTCCAGCAATCACAAAATAGTTTGTTGAGGGCTAGGGAAGAGATAGACAGGAGGAATTCCTAAACAGTCGAATGTTTAATGCATGGGGGCTTATATAAAATATATTGCATCACCAGCAAAGAAAGTGGCAAAGGTCATAAATTAAGTTTGTAATAATCACCTGGGATAGGATGATGCCAACAATAGCCTATTATTTTTTTCCCTAATAATTAGAACTAATAGAACACCCTTAAAATTGCTATTTGCTGTTGCATTATAGCAGATTGGTTAAATGAGAGTTATTTGTTATAGGTAGGCTTCTTGTCCAGCCTTGTGTTTTTATAAGATTAATGAGTAGAGTCTACTACATGTGCACATGTATAGATACACACAGAGAGATTAAATTAGCAACAAAAATTTAAGCACTGAAATACATTCTTTCCCATGGTCCCATTTCCACCATATGTGTATGTATATGTATGTGTGTGTGTGTATATTATATATATGTGTGTGTGTGTGTGTGTGAGAGAGAGTGAGTGTGTGTGTGTGTGTATGTATGTATGTGTGTGTGTGTGTATATATATATATATATATATACATAGATATATATAGATATATAGATATATAGATATAGATATATAGATATATAGATATAGATATAGATATAGATATAGATATAGATATAGATATAGATATAGATATATAGATATAGATATATAGATATAGATATAGATATAGATATAGATATAGATATAGATATAGATATAGATATATAGATATAGATATATAGATATAGATATAGATATATAGATATAGATATAGATATAGATATAGATATAGATATAGATATAGATATAGATATAGATATAGATATATAGATATAGATATAGATATAGAGTGAGTTTTTTCCGGACAAACTGGTCTGATTAAAGCACCTTGGTATTTTAACTGCTATACTGCAGTTCTAATTTTTATAATCACTTTTGCCTTGCAGCCCCCCAAACTAGGGGTGTTAAGCAGGCTCAAGTCGCTACTGCGATACATTACAAATTCAAACTTCTTTTTTGCTGACAAAGAGTTAAAGAATTAAATGGGAGACTAGAAATAGCTATTCTAGTCTCCCATTTAATTCTCTAACTCTTTGTCAGCAAAAAAGAAATTAGAATATATATATATATATATATATATATATATATATATATATATTGCAGTTACAAAGTATATATATATATATATATATATATATATATATATATATATATATATATATATATATGTTGGACACAGATGTTTCTATAACAAAATTGAGGCACATCTCATTAATGTATTTGTTGAGATTAGTTGTTAAAGCTGAACTAATGCCAATTTTTGTAAAAGATTATACTTCAGATATTGCATTACCAAATCGTTACACAGGCTTGAAAACGCGCACCAGTGTGTTCTTCTTTAACAGACTATCTTCTTACCAACGGTAATGATGGCACACAAAACAGAGTTGCATTTTTGTCCTCTCCTTTCCCGCTAGCATTTGCGTGCATGTATTAAGAGTTAAAACTTCTCTCTAATTGCTATCACTTTAAATTAGGTTCTCTTCAGCTGCACTGCCCAAATTGAGTTATCAGAACCAGGGAACAGCTAGAAGTAAAAGTAAATGATATTTAACTAAGGAACTTAACTGACCAGCACATTCCAGGTGATTTGATTTCTTCTTCCAAATTCAATATTAAGAAGCGCTTGAAATGTTTAATCATTGTTTTGTTGCTAAAAATGATCTCGCTGCTTGCACTAAAACTCTCTTCTCCCTGTACAGAAGATGTAATGCACTTCAAGGCAGAGATTTAAAATGAAAAGAAGTGTGGTCGTAATTAGTGGAGAGCATTAGATGAATTGGTAGGTCAAAACAGAGTTGAGCTCCTTCTATGGCGAAGAAAGAAAATAGATGCAAAAAAAGAGAAGGTACTATAGATAAGAGGAGAAAAGCTAAAAAAAGTTTATTGTGCTAAATCTGGGAATAGGAAACAAAGTGCAGCAGAAAGTTGAGATATCAAAATGACAGATGAACATCAAATTGTAAGCTCCTTACACACTTACTTATAGCAATAGAAGAGAAGGGTTGAAGGTTTTACATCACCACGATGTAAAAAAGACATTGAGACTCTAGAAAGAGTACAGAGAAGAGCAACAAAGATGATCAGGGGACTGGAGGCTAAAACATACAAGGAACGGTTGCTGGAATTGGGTATGTCTAGTCTAATGAAGAGAAGGATGAGGGGGAACATGATAGCAGTATTCCAATATCTCAGGGGCTCCCCCAAAGAAGAGGGAGTCAAGCTATTCTCCAAAGCACCTGAAGGCAGGTCAAGAAGCAACGGATGGAAACTAACCAAAGAGAGAAGCAACCTAGAACTAAGGAGGAATCTCCTGACAGTTAGAACAATTAATCAGTGGAACAACCTGCCTCCAGAAGCTGTGAATGCTCCAACACTGGAAGTTTTTAAGAAGAGACTGGACAGCCATTTGTCAGAAATGGTGTAGGGTTTCCTGCCTGAGCAGGGGGTTGGACTAGATGACCTCCAAGGGATTATGATTATGATTACGATTATGATAGCTGTGCGGTCCTTGGTACTTCAGAGTATCCTTCCTTCTAGCACTGATTACCTAGCTAGGTAATGAAACGTCTGCAGGAAAGCAACCAAGCTCAGAGAGCACCAAGGACCCCACACTCGCATGTAATATATAAGAGGAGTGGGAGTTTGCAGAATGAAACACAGTTTATCCTTTCATACCCTCCTCCCCTTGTAAACATCCATGGGTATAAATGAGCGGGAACATAAAATTAAATCCAAGTCCACTCACAACATTAATCGATCTAGTTAGTATACAGTATATCGATAGCAGAAATTACTTATGACTTCATTCTTTAACTTGGAACGACAAAGGAAAGTTGGAACCTTTGGTTTGAAAATGATACATTCTAGCACGACATCCTAAATTTGAAATAGTTGACATGGGCACCAACCAATACAAACTATAGCCGAAAGACTCTCATGTACCAAGGCTTGAGCAAATCTACCTGAGCCTGGAAAATCACAGTAAATCAGAGTATACAGTTGGTGTCTATTGACACTGATCTCTGTTCTTTACAAGTGGAGAGAAACTGGGATTTTCTCTAATCTCACAAAGCTATAATTGAGGCAACCTGCAAATATCTAGATTCTGTTGGCAGCTTCAGCCTTGCCAGTGGCAAAGGTTACTGAAAGAGATATAAAGCCCTCAACTTCCATACCTTCCACTGTTTGAGTTAAGACCACTTATACCTCACCTCACATTATCAAGCTAACCTATACAGATCCAGAGTTGCCGTTAGAAAGGATGAATCTCTCCGTTTTGGTTTTCCTACTTTTCTGCCCTCAAAGCTGTTTTGCTCCCACTTCTCAGTTTTCAATTCAGCACACAACGACAACACCTGCAAGAACATTTGTCCGTGTTTGATGCTCGTTTCTCCTCAGATAAATATATTTAGTTCCCCTTCCGAGTCTGCATAGGAACATGTACTATTTGCAAGTGATTTCCCCCCCCAAAAAAAATATTACATATTTTCCATATATTTTCTTCTGATATACATTTTTGGGAGTCATTTTTTTTTCTTAATGGATCCACATATAGCTTGTGAAGCACATCACAATATTCTGAAATTGTGATTTCACGTCCGTGTCTATTACTGCACCAGTATAGGTTTGAACCAGATAAATTGGTGTCAGCACAAACATCTCCAGCACTTTTTTTTGTCTTACAATAATCAAGGCTTCTAGCAAGCAGAAGACTCTGTGATTAGTGTATGTTGGAGGTTCATGGTTATTTTCAGAAGAGATTCCTGGTGAATTTTGAAAAGACTTTTGATCAAGGGAGGCCTGGACTGAGTTGGTTGCAGTGAATTTTCATAGCGCTCAGAAATGCCTGCTCCAAACCATCAGCCTTTGAATATTTTCTTCCATTGCATAAATAGTTCTTATTCCAAAATAAAACAATGCTTCTTCCATTGGGCATGAGTTGAGTCCTTTACAGAAATGGAGAGAACCCATTTCAGTATCAGTTGGTGAGGTGCTTCATCATTCTAAGGAACATTGAAATAAATACAATAAAAGAGGCTCCCTCTGATCTTATAGCAAAAATTCCATTTGTCCCCGTTTGTCAAAAGGCCGTTGTGTTTGATGGCTTGGCCAGTATAACACACAGGCATATTTACAGTAAAGCATTAAATACATATTATGCAAAGAGCTGCTCCTGCATAATGTCTAACCATAGTTATGGAAAGCTAAATTATATTGCCATTTTTATTTTAATCCAAGGTAGTTCCCTCGGGTAGGTGAGAGAGATCTCGCATTTTTATAAGTATACTCGAAGAAAAGGGAGGGAAGGTTTTGTTCAGAGTTGCACACCCATTACACCTTGATAAATCAGGGTACAAATCACACCGCAAACTTTTCTTTGATGAGGCAGCAATGTGACATGTCATTATTGCCCCCTCCTCTTCTCGTATGTGTTTATCAAAATGTTAATGCAAGCATAATAACAGGCAGGATGTTTGTGCCCAAAAAATGTCAAAGCTTTCTAGTTGCCAGTCACACATTTGAAAATATAAATCACAAAAGAGCAAAAAGAAAAAGAAATGGTTGAATCAATTGATTGTAAGCTAGCTCTCTGACAGATCTGTTGCTTCCCTCTAGCGTAACTGCATTCAACAGGAATGTAGGCAAATATATTTAACAATAGAAGAAACAGAGATCTAATGAGCCCAAATGGAACGAGCTCACATGCCTGCAGGAGAGAAGGCAGCTGCCTTTACATGAATTATAACTAAATGTTTTAAAGCCTTGGATTCTTATCTTGGATTCTAATCCTGCAATGAATAGTTCAAGGTACCTCCTTGTGGCCAGACCTTTGGGGATCCCTCTACCAACCCACCTGATTTGAACCTGCCTCACTCTGTCTGAATAAAATTGAATAGAATTAGGTGTGATACTGGAAGAAGTACCTCTGCCCTGTATCAGTGGGGATGGAAAGATTCCCCTTGTTGTGATTGTGATACTGGCATGCAAACTATTTGTTTTTCTCGCCATGCACGTGCATGCATAATCCAAACTGTCATATAATATTTGTGGGTATATTCATAATTCTGTATTTATTTATTTTTGTCACATTTATGAAGTGTATATTGGAGGTGGTGACCCTGAGAGCTGTATGCAATGAAATTTCATTTGAATGTATGCCGATTAGTGTACATTCACAGTGACAATAAAGTTATTGTTATTCTATTCTATTCTGTAACATATTGTGCCAGATTGTTCTTGACGTGTGTTTTCTGGCTCCCTAGAAGATCTTCACAAAGCAATGCCAGAGATGATCACCTGGATAACTCAATTGGACATCCAGTGATGAGGCCACTGCTGTCCCCATAGTAATTGTATATAACAATGTGGATTGTGTGTATATGTTTACCTCACTTCTGTCACCATACATTAAATAATAATAATGGGTAGTAAATGAGTGTCAGACAACATAGTAGATTGGTGGCTGGCCTTGACTTGGAGAAGAAATTTCAATCAAATCTATACATAGGGATGGATGGGGGGATGGATCTATCAATTATAATTTTTTCATTTCTTTTTTTTTTTTCCATTTCCATTTTGGTTTATCTTCCATATTACAGCACAGTTTCTCTCATTCTCTCTCTTTTAACTTTGAAGCACGTTCCCTTTTCTCTTGGGTTTTTTCCTCCATTTAGTGTGTTTGTGCACCTAATTTTGCCTAATTTGACATTTCCTTAATTTAATTCTGTCTATTATTCATACAAAAGCCTGAATGTTTGGGCATAAAGCTGCATTAAATTAATTTAATTGTGTGTGTTATTTGTACAGAAAACATGAATGTATAGCTACACCATGTATGCTTCTATGTGTTTTCTTTCCAACTGGAAAGCCACAATTTGCAGGTTGCTCCAAAAGACATACTAATGACAGTTCATACTGATATGATTGTCATTCAAGGTGTTGCAGTGGTCAGGCGTCATGAACAGTTCTAATCAAAATCTTTGGTTTCATGCACTCATGAAACGAAAACTGGCATCAAAAGCAAGCTGCGTAAAAAAAAAAGAGGCCTTGCGATTGGAGGAAATCTATAAGTCTTTGTATTAAAAGAAGCAGCAAAGAGCAGCTGTGATCATGTCTTTCATGTCTGGAAATGGGAATGGTTCATGAAAGAGACTAATAAAAAAAGTTCAGGCCCACAGAGGAGGAGAAACAGAGATGTGGGAGGGGAGGGGATCAAACACACGCACAGCACTAGAGACAAAAAAAACCAAAAAAACACAGGATCAGCGTGAGCTGCAAATAAAAGATGTGTATATTTTAGGAAGCCTTGAAGAAAGGAAGAGCAAACACAAAGATACATTTAATCAGATATCCCCAGAAGCTTTGCAGACATCTGAAGAACAAGGATGTAACACTTTGTGCTTATGCAGGATCCTTCATCTGACAATCTCAAAGCAATTGTCAAGCAGCATCCTGTGATTAAAAACAAGTACAGTTGTCCGACATGGTTCCGGCCAGCCCTGATTATATTTAAATAACTCTTAGTATGGCTGAGCTCAAAGCGATAGATAAATGCAACGTAGCTGAGGCAACCGCAGAGTAAAAGAAAAGATAAAGAAGAGACGTTATCAGTTTCAAAGGCCTTCGAGTTAACAATGAAGGTAAGAAGAATACTTTTTTTTTAGTTCCATCAGCATCCCAGATCATTGGCATTAGAAGACAAGACAATAAAATGAAGACGGTCTTCGTTTTATTCAGCTTCTTCTTACTTAAGTATTACTTATTCTTACTTCAGCTGTCCCTGCTAAAGCCATGCTTAGATCCAGGAGAAAGCAATTCACAGCTTCATGGTCTCTCTTTTGTGGAACTTCTGGAACCATAATTGCTAAGAGTTGGTGGTGAGATTTCTAGCAATTTCGAAGCACATAGGCCACAATAAATGAGAGTGTTCCCCTTTCTCTCCCCCCCCCCAGTCACTACAAAGAGAAGAGTAAAGACCTCTGGTTCCACATCGCTTTCAGCATTACATCTAAACTCAATTTGGATGTGGATCCAATTTTATACACTTTTATCATCTTTATACACTTCTTGAAACGCATCAATTTTACATCTCATCATCTGAGGTTGCTTCCAGTTAACTTAAAAGGGAAGCGAGAATTCAGATTCTTTCTTGTAATTGCACCAGAGAAGAGGGGATAGGGAAGATGTGTGACCAAACCTTGCTTTGGCTTACCTTCACAATATTAAACTATGGTATAGAGGTTTCATTAGAACACAATAAATAGGAAAAGGGAACCAGTCCATTCAGACAAATCAGTTCCCTTGCCCTGTAGTTGCCAATGACCAATCGCCATTTCCTAAGCCAGGGGCAGGCAACCTTGGCTCTTTTATGACTGGTGGACTTCAACTCCCAGAATTCCTGAGCCAGCATGGCTCAGCTTGGAAACCTCTCCCTTTCCCCTCAGCATGGCTGGCTCAGGAATTCTGGGAGTTGAAGTCCACGAGTCATAAAAGAGCCAAGGTTGCCTACCTCTGCCCTAAGCCATCTCTCAGGCAGTTCTCCATGCATGCCTCTTGCCTCCCCCATCCCCCCCTTTTTTTCTGGTTAGACAAGAGGGGGTCTCTTTTATAAATGAAAGTAATTTTTCAATGGCTTTTCAAGGTATTATATATATTTTCTGAATCACTAAGCCATAAATTTCAAAACATTAATAAAGCCAGGTGCTACATATTGTCCAGATGAAGGGGTGGACCAGCGATGTCCCTTTTTCCCTTTGGCTTTCAATTTTAAGTGTTTTGGATTTTTAATTTGCTAATTCCTTTACATTTAAAAACAACCCCTTTCCTCACCCAGCTGTCCAACAGCATTATTTGTAGGCAGTATTTCACAACTTACTTTCTTGAACCTAGAAAAGGGAGAAAATATGTTCTCCTGATCTGCTACTCCACAGATTGGAAGTTCTCTCTCCATTCTGGTTAGAAATAGCAGTAACTCAGCACAGAGGTTTTTCCTCTGGTTTTCTTTCAGAATCTTTCATCATGACCTCTGTTGGGATTAACTATGAAGACTATTTTATCCTTTTTGATATCAGTTACAACGCAACACTAAGCTATTTTGATTTAACAGGAGGACACAAAAGTTCGTATAACTGCAAATTATAACTGCAGCCAAGACTGAAGTTTTCACTTAATTCTTTTTTTCTTGGATTTCAAAAGCCACAGCCCCACCATCACTGTCACAGGAGTGTTTGATATGACATCTACAGTGCTCGTTTGATAGCTTTTCGCAAACAGCATCAACAAGCCAGTTTGATTGTCAAGAAATAAAAAGTGTCAGGAGAAGGATGAAATGACATGGTGTGAAACCCAGGAACTGCCTGTGAAAGACTGAAGGTGCTCAAAGGGAAGTTCAATTTTTAAAACTTTAAACATCTCTCTAGAGGATCTCATTTCGCATGATACCAACTTATGTGTCTTAAAGGGATGGCTGAGCTACACGCCTATTCTTCCCCCCCCCCCAGATCCTTTCTCCAAAGCAGGTGTTCAATAATTTAGTAATTAGCATGCACATCTAACTCCATCGTAGCCTCTGTCGATCTCTCAATTATAGTTAGCAGGTCCTCTGCCGTTTGCAGTAGTTAATTACACATTATTGAACAGACAGCTTTGGCAGCCAAGCTTTCGTAATCAACTGACAACTAAGTCCCATATACTTAAAACTGTTTGCTCCTTGACCTATTTATATCAGGTCTCAACTGCAGATGTTGAGGGAACCATTCCCAACTGTAAAATACCTGGTTCAAAATTCTTGCTTGAACAAAAAGAGATGTGGTGTTTTTAACTATAGCTTTTGACCCAAAGATGCTTTTTCAAAAGACAGCTGGAATTTCTTGTTTGTTTGTTTGTTTGTTTCCTTGAAGACTTTCCCAGCCAGAAGAAGTCAGTACTGAAGAAGCTTCTTGAATGAGAAATGAAATATCTTCAAGGAAAAAAATGAGAAAGTCCAGTTGCCTTTTGAAAAAAAAAAACACCTTTGGGACAGCCATGACCTGGGTGACTGAGAATCTCCATAGACATACAGCTTTTGACATCCAGTTAGATGTATCCATTTATCATAAAGCAGAGTAAAATTAAACAAGGTACAGCAAGTTGTTCAATTGAATTTTGTTGGAAATTTTAAAAAAAAAAAGTCGCGGAATAACTAAGACATTTTATAAGGTATGCTTCTACACGTAGAGAAGCTTCTCACCCTTTTGCAAATATCCACTATCCGTAAGCTTGGCATTTCATGTAAAATGGCAAACAGCTCCATTTTATACACCTGTCTCCTCTTCTCATTCAAGATGTGCCCCTCTAAGTCAACACACTTAGTAAAGGCTTTGCCTCTTAGCAGTACAGAGTTAGATCAAGCTAATAGTCACCTTTATCTACACCCAAATATCTGAAAAGGCCTGATGTGTCGGCTAATTCAGTAATCCACAAGGCAGGAAGACGGACTGTGCTAATGTAAAATATTCTTCCTGCCTCATTTTAAGGGATGATCAGAACACTGAAACAAGATAAGGGGAAAAAATAAAGTTGGTGATTAATATACTACTACAAAGTATCTCTTTTGGATACCTGCTAAAATATGCTGGAAGGTGGCCGTTGATTTCAAGAGCATACAATGTGATTTCTAGCTCAGAATACATTTGCGGTAATTGTTCTAATCCAACAGAGCCCCTCTAACTATGTTGAAGAGAGGAAAAAAAGCAGCACACTGAGTTAGGGCTTTGACATCTTGATCAGAAGCATGTCAAAAGGAAGTTTTATCGCTGACCCCCACACAGTAGCTGCTGCTATTCCATTTGGGAAGCGGAGCTTGGGGAAAGAAATAAACAAAGAGTGAAGACTTAAGAAATTAAGAAAGCAATTTAGAAGACGATAATTAGATCTCCCTTTTGCACCACATTGGGGAAAATTAAATTACATTTTTATGAAGGTGTATGTATCCTCTCAGCGAAGTATTGTAGAGAGATTATATTTTTAATATTCTCTCTCTTGTAGCCCATTTCTCTTTCTCTTTTGCTTCGAAGCAAGTGGCACTTTTAGCCTTCAGCTGTTGCAGCCGTTCATCTTCCATAATTGCATTTGCTGCATAAATTGCCAACAAATGTGGAGAATAAAATTAGTTTAAAAAAATGAGCCCAAATGGCAGATCTCTAGCAAATATCATATGGAAGGAACTATATCCTCTGATTTAAAAAATGGAGGGGGGGGAGAGGGAGAGAGGGAGAGAGGGAGAAAGATAGATAGATAGATAGATAGATAGATAGATAGATAGATAGAGAGAGAGAGAGAGAGAGAGAGAGAGAGAGAGAGAGAGAGAGAGAGAGAGAGAGAGAGAGAGAGAGAGAGAGAGAGAGAGAGATGGACAATTTTTATTTTGAATTATTCTAAATAGACATTTAGAAGGATTTGGAAAGACATTTTACTATGATCAGCCCACCAGGACTTTTTACCTATTTTTGGCAGGACATTTTAGATGACCTAGCTCATTGTTATCCAAGTTATGTAAAGCATTAACAATAATCTTAAAGACCCACTTGCTATACAGGAATTATAAACTAACCACACTGGCTAGATTTACATGGGGTTATCTACTGTATGGTTTAGTGTTTTTACAAAAACAGCCATGTCCATGTTAAGTATAGACAAGACTGTATCCATAACGACTGCAAAACAAAGTATTTTCCTGTCCAGCTTAAGAAATTTAACCAATTTCAGTAAATTCTCATATTTTAAAGAAAGCACTGATTTTATATTCTTGCCCATTTGCACTAGCCAAATGCAATAGATATAGCTCATCCCCAAACAGGCAACTATGTGATAACAGTTTATATATACTTCTTAAAAACTGATCCTGGCAGAGTTAAGAAGCGATGTCAATTCTAATTCAATGCCCAAAACATCACTATCAAAGTCTCCTGCTCAGATGCTTTGCATTCACCCTTATTCATTCCTGGCATTTTAAGAAAGTGTTCCATATGAATAAGGGACTGTAGAACATGGTCACTCTCTCTAAAAAGACAAACTGAACATCACTGCCACCATCCACAGGTTTATCGATAAATTGTAATTTTACCATCTGTTTTATGGCGGTCGTTAAGCAAACCACTACAGTTGTTAAGTGAATCCATTGTCCACAGTGGGTGAGTTTTACCGGAAACCAGAAGTAAATGCTGGTTTTTGACAAAAAAAAAAATCATAAATCATGGTCACATGACCACAAAAATGGTGCAAACAGACTTGAAAGTGAGGTCAGTTGCTGAGCACCCAAAATGCAGTCATGTAGCTGTAGTGAGGAAGGGGATCAAAACTTTGAATCCAGATCAGAAGTAATCTTGGGGAGGTCTGTCAGAACTTCGAACAAAGCAAGCGTCCATAAATCAAGGACTACCAATATTTGGAAAGTCCCAAAATTATTGCTGATCCCTATTGGAAATGGGTTGTTGGATTTACTAAACTCCAAATTGCATTCTTTTTTGTATTCAGAAAACGTACACCCACAAACTTTCTGAGAACTATCGAAAATTATAACTTGATTGTATCATTCAATTCTTATTCCTTCATAACATATTAGAGCCGGATAATTCTATTCCAATTCCTTTTCTTGCTTCTTTCTGGTATTATTGTCCTGACTTTTATTGAATAAAGATTTATTTTTTGTGCTGCATAATTTTTTAAATCTTGTCACCCTTCTCAAAACTACTTTCAAATCTCCAGCCTGAGAAAAGAGGCAGTATCTGTGAAAATAACTTTATTAATTTAGTAGAGAGTTCTGGCATTTAATGCAGCATATGTTTTAAAGCTACTATGGAGACATCTAAAAAGTTGCCCCTTGATACCACACATCATAAAAAGCAGCTATAAAATAGCTTGACTTGCCATTTTTTTGCCTGTATTATAACTCCACTTAAAATATTTTAAAAAGAAATAAATATGCTGTGCTGCTCTGACAATGACTTTCTACAGTTTGAGATGGAATGGAACAAAGATTTAACTTTAATTGTACGGCATTTTTTTTTCTTCAATCCTTACTTATTGAAAGAGACAAAAGACAGTTGGCAAGATGAAGGAAAGTGGTCTCTTGCAATATTTATAACATATACACACGGCCTGCTTTGGAATACTTTGGATCTTGGAATGCGCTAATTTTTATTTTTATTCACAATTTGTCTTTCATTCTTCCTCTTCTTTATTTCTGCTTAAAATATATTGGCATCTCCTAGTATTAATTATGCTTACAGAAAACTTTGTTGTCTTCCTCTTCATCCTCTACTACACTAACTCAATATTTGTATCAATTATAAGAAAAATGGACCCAGTTTTGATTTCCCTCTTCACAAATGTAAACTCCACCTTCCAAATTCCAGAAAACCAAATAAGAGGTAGCCCCCAACTTACAACAGTTCATTTAGTGATCGTTCAAAGTTAAAACAGCTCTGGGGGAAAAAAGTGACTTACAACCGTTTTTCACGCTTATGACTGTTGCAGCCTCCCCAGGGTCATGTGATCAAAATTCAGACGCTTGGGAATTGACTCATATTTATGGCGGCTGCCGTGCCCCAGGGTCATGTGATCCGCTTTTCCACCCTTCTGACCAGCCAAGTCAATGGGGAACCAAGATTCACTTAACAACTGGGTTACTAATTTATGAACCGCAGGGATTCATTTAACAACCGTGGCAAGAAAGGTTATAACTCACTTAAAATGTCTCTCTTAGCAACAGAAATTTTGGGCTCACTTGGGGTCGTAAGTCGAGGACTGCCTGTAGATGAATCTGTAGAAAAGGTCATCCCATCCCATCAACTTAGTGGAGTAGAACCAACAAAGTACATATTAGATGTCTCCACAAAAAACTAGAAATTTGAACATTGTAAGAAGGTAAGATCTTGGCAGAAGTACAAGCTGACTTCAGGGATGGCCCCCGAAACCAGTATGTTATCCTCTATTAATTTATTCTATTTGTATGACTGCTCATCTCACTACTATTAGAAAGATACACCTTTGGGTTGCATACAAACTTTGCTGAAGATTTTATTTGATCCTGGGAGAAGTGTCTGTTTTTTGTTTTTTTTTAAAGATCAATATTTGCTATTGCTGGTCCAGAAATTACACAACAACAATGTAACGCAAGTACACTGTGAAGCTGCAGGACACTTGTCACCTATTATACAAGTTCATAAAGGAGTGAAACAGGGGTGAAACTGCTTTTTGGTGCCTTAGCTGTTCAGCTTTATATTAACTCAGTGATTCAAACCCTGACAAAAATGAGTTTAACCCGCTACATTAAGTAACTTAGACCCGTGTAACCCATCTCCATCCTTTTATACACTGATAATATAGTAATTCTTTATTTAATACAAGAAAGGGCATGAGATTGTGCCTTTATTTCCATTACGCAACACTGCAGTAAGGAACATCAAATTATTAACTACAATAGAATCAAAACTGTGCTCTTCTCTAAAAGTCTGGTCACTTACTGCCATTCTTGGAAAATGAATGGCTCTTACATCAATCATATTAAGTCCTTTAAATGTCTGTAAAATAGGTCAGTGACTCTCAACTTTTTCTTCACCATGGACGCCCTTTAAATACCTTTTGTGGCCACGGACCATGGCCACGGACCCCCAGGACTTAACTCAAGATTTAGATCATAACATTTTTTCAAGCCTACACAGACATTGCAAGGCCCCCAGGGGTCTGAGGACCACAGGTTGATAACCACTGCAATAGGTCATCAGCCACTATCAATAATGGTGGCTCAGAGTTGGGGCCTCCAAACTTTCAAACAGTAGTTTGCATTTTACTCATTACAATGCTAGTAATCCGTTCCCTGAGAAGTTTTTCAGAACTGGTCATCAGCCACATGCTTTACACCAGAGGTCCCCAACCTTTTGGGCACCAGGGACCGGTTCCGTGGAGAGAGGTTTTTCCATGGACCAGAGGGTGCGTGGTTTTGTGTGCTGCCTGCATCCCACGGATGGGGCTTCACTTGTTTGTGGGGACCGGTTGTTGGCATGCTGTGGCCTGGTACTGGTCCACGGACCGGGGGTTGGGGACCTCTGCTTTACACAATGCAGATTTGACACTCTTGAGACAATCCCAAGCAAGGCATTATTATTTTTTTAAGACGTCTGCTAAGTAGGAGAGCCATATTGCCTAATAAATGTCTTCTTTTTTACAAGAATGTAATCCCCACCCTGTTACAAGAATTAGGATCCCTTCACACACTGAGAACATGTTTTGAACCAGTGGGATCATACGTCTGCATTTGAATAGTTATTTAAAAGAAGGGTTTTACTTATTCGGGAACTACTACTTCTCTCTCTGTTTTCAAAAAAGGAAGAAAGATGAAAAGAGTAAAATGTTTTAATATTTAGGATAAAGAAAATTAGAAATAAGAGTACAATGCTCATAGAAAGTTGACTATAAGTAATGGTGAAGAACAAGTAAATGAACATGAAGATTCAAGACTGGTCCTGAAATGACTACGTAATTCAAAATTTACTTCGTAGGTTAAAGTTCTGGGTAACTGAACTTTGTTGTTGTTGTTCAGTTGCTAAGTTGCGTCCAACTCTCTCATCCTCCTCTGTCTCCCAGAGTTTGCCCAAATTCATGCTCATTGTGTTGATGATACTATCTAACCATCTCATCTTCTGCTGTCCCCTCCCCCCTTTGCCTTCAAATTTTCCCAACATTAGGGTCTTTTCCAAGGAGTTCTCTCTTCCCATTTGGTGGCCAAAGTACTTCAGCTTCCAAATGACAGTTAGGGTTGATTTCGCTTAGGACTGACTGAATTGATCTCCTTGCAGTCAAGGGACTCTCAGGAGTCTTCTCCAACACCACAGTTTGAAAGCATCAATTCTTCGGCGCTCAGCCTTCCTTATGGCCCTACTCTAACAACCATACATTACTGCAGGGAAAACCATAGTTTTGACTATACGGATCTTTGTCAACAAGGTAATGTCTCTGTTTTTTTAGTAAGTTGTCTAGGTTTGCCATAGCTAGACATTGTGTTCAACTAGAAGATTTAGTACACATATGCAGGTTATCAGAACGGTACTATCTTGTTTGAATAATCCAATTAAAAACAATAGCACTTTCCTAGGTTAGTAAGGCTGTTCAGAAATGTCAAGAGACTTTACAGCAGTTTTTCTGCGTCTTACTTCCAGATCATAACACCTTTTAAACTTGCAGGGGAAACCCACATGTTCCAGTGATTTCCATGCTTTGATTCAGCAGTGAGATGACCTGAAAAAAAAAGAGAGTTATTGCCTGTGGTGATCAGTGATCAGCTGTTTTGTCCAACTAGACTGAAAGGAAAAAAAAATAGTTGAACATAAATATGTTCCAGTAGCCTCTTCTGTTTCTTCCTTAAGCATTCTTTCAATATGGTTTTAGAGCTAGTTTGCTCTTGGGGCAGTTTTAGCATGAGGAACAGATGTTTGGAGAAAGTGGGCAGCACAAAGGACTTCGTCAATGACATTGAAGTATCTGGAATCGAGTTTCTGCCACGGGATGCTAATTGATGCCATCTACGAGTTAATAAATTGCCTTCAATGAAGTTAGGCCTATTAAATTCAGCTAAGGCCTTTTAGGCTGGCATTTCGCAGCGTTCCAACTCAACCCGTTCTCTCCTTGCAAGGTGTTTTGAGCATTTTTGATCATTTTTGTTATTGTTGTTCATGAAGGACTCCGGGGAAGCTGAACTGACAAAGGTTGCAGAAGAAAAAGCTGCTCAGTATTCAGATAAACGCTGTTACATTTTTAACAACCAAAACAGCAAGTAAATTGCCACTGTTGCTGCCGTTAGTCTAGTAAATTTCATTTCCTTCCTACTAGTGCCTGGTGTTAATCATGCTTTTATGTTATATACACTACCTTGGCATTATGTAGCAATTAGCAAACGTACTGCTAATTAATTTTACTTTGTAATGCAAATCCTGCTAAACTTTGAAGTCATAACATTTCAAGCTTCTGATGATTACAAGGTCGGTTTCGTATTCAGCACAATATTCGTAAGACTAATGAATGCATTTGATATGCAGCAGGGCATCCTGTATTTTTCTCTAGTGGTCATTAACATTTATCAGTAGGTACTTTGTTTAGATACTGAGTTCTGGGTGACCAGGAAGAAATATAAAAAATATATTTCAATTAATTGAACTTTAAAGGTTCCCCAGTAACAACAAAGGGTGTCTTCAGTGGATGCTAATTTTCTGGAATTTGTATATTTCTTATATGTAATTTTGAGTAGTACACTTCAGAGATAGCATGTGCATTTATCACTAACAGCTGGACAGTTAAAATGCAGGTCACCCTTAGTACTTCACCCTTAGTACACTCAAATTTTCCTTCTAGGCATTGGACCAAATGAAATGTAGAGTTAAGGTCCCAAGAGAGACCCACACTTAAATGCTCCCAACCACCATGAAACGTACTGGGGATTTTGAGTCACCGTCTCAGTTGAATCTCTCTTCCAAGGTTGCTTTTGCATAGGTCAAATGAAAAGAACCCCCATGCGTATTGCCTTGAATCCTCAAATGAAAAATCTGATTATAAATGCAACCCAGGAATGGAAAAAAAAAATGAGGTAGAGATAGGAATAAAGGTGATTGCTTCTTTGGGAGGGAACAAATAGCAAGGGAGGGGGAGAGAGGTTTTAATTTTCATCCCACCTCACTTGACAAAAGAATTGTTGTTTTTATCAATCCTTCTTCCCCCATCCCCAAAGTAGGCTGAGTAGGGTATCTATAATAAGTCTGAGTTTGTTTCATTTGTATGGGTGAATGGAGGATTCTTAGATACTGCTTCGTTAACGTAGCCATACTGGATAGGGAAAGAACAGTGGTGCAGTGGCCTAGAGGTGAAGTTGCTTGAGTCACTCTCAGGAGGTTGAGAGTTCGATCCTAGGCAGCAACAAATGTTTCTCTATCAGGGCTCAGCGAGAAGGTATCTGCTGCAAACTCCGCATAGGTGTCAGGAAGGGCATCTGGCTGGTAAATGCTCAGCTCCATTCAGTCACCCTGACTCCACCCCAATAAAAGGGATTACAGGGGCATGAAAAAAATGGATAGAGAAAAAGGGAATCGTGGACTAGCATCATCTGGAATGGGGGTGGGGAAGAGAGGGAGGTCCACCTTAAAAACAAAACTGTCAATGCTGCTAACATCGGATGTTCTTGCTTGACAATATATGAAGATGCAGACATTTTCTATTTAACCTGTGTATTACTTTTAGAGTTAGAATTAGATGGTGTTGGAAGGGAGGGGGAAGAATGTGCTTGGGGACTAGTTAGCCATAACAATATCTCAGTAGAGTATTCTTCAAGGTTGGTTGTAATAAGAGGAGATAACAGGAGGGAAAGTTCGCACTTCAAACTAATTGGAGAATGTGATTAATGACTGTTAAATGAAGGAGTGAATTATGCTTAGATATTGTGTGTTTGGGGGAGGAGATTTCAGATTTTGGCTTCTCTATGTACGTGCCGAAGCTACGTTGCTATTAAAGATTCTTTAAGGAAAACAATGCCTCAAAGTTCTTTGAAGAGCTTCTTCTTTCGGAACCATGACAAAAACATAATGGAGAATAATGGAAGGAAATCTCCAAGATGGCTGTCTTTTTCTAAGGCTCCAGAGAAAAACATTTGGTGAATAATTTCAGCTCGATTTCAAAGAAGAATATATAATTTTCAAAATGTTCTATAACTCTTCTAGTTTAAGAAATATTAGTTATAATTTCTTCATATGCTCTGGATTTCAAAGGGCTGCTTCCTCTATACCCCAATCTCTTTCTGTTTGGGGGCTGGGAGAAAATATTTAAGATAATGGCTTTTATTCTTTTAAGAATAAATTAACCCTAGGAAGATAGTGAATCCCATTACTGATGCCTTTCAGCAAATTTCTGGCATTCTTTTAAAGTCAAACTTTAAAGTATAATGTACTGATCTGTTGAAATCTTTCCTCTAATGATATTTAAGTGATGGAAATGTGTATCAATGAATTCAGGCACTGTATTGATTTCATAACTAAAGCTACTGAGTCCCATCAAAGCACTTTTGATACATGCACAATGCTCTTTAAAAAGATTCTTTAGTGGGAAAAGGCTGAGTCAAAATCATTATCCTGGGAAATCTTGACAAAAGAAGGGAAAAGAAGTGGGGGAGAGGAGAGAAATCAATGGGGGGAAGATATGCCTTAAGGGGAGCAATATGGAACATGTAATCCTAAAAAGGGATACAGTCTACAAGCTGTACTTGGATTCCATTTAACATTTCTTTCCAATTTTCTTGATTGCGGGGGAAAAAAAATCTAACAAAGGACAAATCTTTGTGTTCATCTGAAAAGGAACCAACTTCTTAGAAGTAGCAAAACTTATATTAGAAGTAGTGAGACAGCTTTTGAAAACTCCTCTTTTTTATGTTTTCTGGAAAGCTGACGGAAGTCTTCTAGACTCTCAGTTATTTTTGACTCCTTGATACGGATGAAGAGAAGGAAAATCAATGGGACAATTTTCTACCTTCTCTCATTAGACCTGTTAGACTTCAGCCCAATGAAATACGACAAGCAGTTCTCCCAGATATTGCAAGAGTCACAATCACACTTTCACCACAGAGAACAGCTGGTTCTCTGGCTCACTGTTTGATCAAATCCACCCTTAAGAAGACCCCCATTAATGAACTATTATTTCAGGGACAAATTGTTTGTTCCAAAGCTTTGTAGGTTTGTCACTCAAAGGAATAGGAGTCCTTCTGATCAAACTTCGCTGAATAGCTCATCAAATATTATGTATCTATTGTGAGCATATTCTCAACCGAGAAGGATGCTTGTAATAAATAAATAGATTGCAATAAAGCATCATTTCAGAGCATCTTGGGGGATGTGGTGGGGAGAAGAGGATAATGCATACAGAATATTCTTCTGCATTTTTCTCCTACCTGTTCTCCTTCAGTTGGATTTCCAAATGTGTTTTCTACAAGACTTTCAAGAACAAAAGATGGACAGAAAGCCCATGTGAATACAAGGTGGTCAAGGAATATGCAATCCCTTATTGCACAATCGTTTTTTCTAGTGGTTTTCAGCATCTCTTGCTTCTCATGTTCCTGTGCAATTCTAAAGAAGCAAAACTGTCCACCTTTTCAAACTGGAAGAGTTAGAATGAAGGAAAGATATGCCATAGAAAGCAGCAGCAGCAGCATTAATAGCCCTTCCTCCACCCTCAGCAGTAAAGTCCACTAATTACTGGGCAGTGTTGCGCTTCAGGGTTTAATGAGCATGATTTAGGCAGCAGATTTCTTGATGTCAGGCAAGGTGATCTGCTACACAAATCACGAGCAACTGACTGGGCTCCTGTCTTTATAGCCTGGTGACCTGATTTCTGATTGGTCTTTAGCTGAGCTAGTTTACTATTGGTGCATTTGATGAGGGTTGGCCTCAGCTAAAAACGAATTAGAAGTCCAGGCAGCTATTGATACAGCCAAGGTGGTGCAGTGGTTAGAATGCAGTACTGCAGGCTACTTCTGCTGACTGCCGGCTGCCAGCAGTTTGGCAGTTGGATTCTCACCGGCTCAAGGTTGACTCAACCTTCCGTCCTTCCGAGGTCAGTAAAAGGAGGACTCAAACTGTTGGGGGCCAATATGCTGACTCTGTAAACCGCTTAGAAAGGGCTGTAAAGCACTGTGAAGTGGTATATGAGTCTAAGTGCTATTGCTCTAAAGATATGGGACCCCAATTAGTCCCCGGTCTGTTGCCTGAGATCTGCCCCCTTGCCTTCTGAAGATACCAGCCACAGGAACATCAGGAAATCTGCTCTTTAAACCATGGTTACTAAACTCTGAAATTTAACACTGCCCTATACCAGTATATTCCATTTATTATTGGGCCAGAGTTGTGTTTTAAATAAATAAATAAATAAAAAGAAACCCTAAAGCATCCTGAGACAGAGCAAAACCCTGCATTTCTTTTGCAAAGAACAACGAGACATTGTGAGATGGGTTTTCAGCAAAGCGTTAGAAAGAGATGGCAGTGCTTAGTGACGAGTTCACGTTTGCTTTGTTCTTCAGTTCTGCTGGAGGTGCGTGTCCATAATTGTTACTTCTGCCAATCCTTATAGATCAGACATGTCAAACACAAGGCCCGGGGGCCGGATGCGGCCCGCGACGTGGTTTCATGTGGCCCACGAAGCCATCCTGGAAACAGTGAGGGAATGGCCCCCACTGCCTTGTTCCTGGCCCAAGCCGCCTGGGAGCCGAAGTACAATTTTGTGGTGGCCATCTATGCTGAAACGCATTCAGTCTTAGCTCCACAAGGCCGTCTGGAAGCAGGGCATTTGACCTCTGCTGCCCAGGGCTCCGGGAAGCCCGCGGCACCATCCAGCCCCCCCTTGCATGGCCTGAGAGGAACAGTGAGGCTCTTCCAGTGGACCATGTCTTGGTGCTTGCCCCGGTCCCACCCCCTTCTGCCAGAGACCCTCAGATCTGTCCCACTCCTGCCCAGGCCCCACAGGCACCCTTGACGCGAACGATGTACAGCTGGCCATGCCCACCCAGTAGGCCGCGCCCACCCTGGCCACACCTACCCGGCCCCCCGAGGACAACCGCAATGCTGATGCGGCCCTCAATGAAATTGAGTTTGACACCCCTGTTATAGATCAACCGGTAAATCTTACAATAGCAGCAGAGGAAAGGAAAGAGTAAAGTTGAACTGCGTATTTCCTTATCTTGCCTTACTATCATTTTCTGGAAGGCATCTAGGGGAAGGAAGCAGAGGAGAAAATTGCTTCCCTTATTGAGAGTCTTGAGGTATTTCTCTGCTCTCTGTCAATTGATCCATTATACCCGTGCCAGAAACTTCTAAAGCAAGCAGACTTAGTCCTCCCCTCTTTTCTTCAACCTTTGTGAGATAAATAGGATTACTATCTAGGTAGCCCACATCCTTCGGTGAAGGAATTCCAAGCAGGGTTAATATCAATCAGCTTTAGATCATCAGTGAAAGGCAACTCAAGAAAGGAGGGCAGCTAAAAAAAAAAACCACAGCTTCTCATTCTGCAGAGCAAGGTCTATAGTATTCTAGTCCCCAGACAGAGTAATTATGTTACAGGGAAGAAATGTGCACTCTTATCCTCTTCTATTAATATATTTTTTGATTTAAGGAACTATTACTGTAATTTAAAAATGGCTACTAGAGTTTCTGTGCATTTACAAGGAATAAAAAAAGAGAAACTCTAAAATCTTCCTTGCAATTAACACTTGCTAAGAACATTTAAAGCCTCACATATTTTCAGTTAACAATGTAGGGAACTAGATACACAGTTATTAGAAGAGGCATTTCCATTTAGCCTAGCTGAAATATAGTGTCTATGGCATGTTTTATTAAAGAAGTTCTATAAAAGGTGAAGGTTTGTTTTCAGTACTGCTTTGACTATTACCTTCCACCACATTGTTTTCAATTTCTGGTCTGATTGATGTTCCATTTTTAGCGAGTAATCCAGCAGTTATAGATGATATTTCTCACCACTTTTGACCACAGGTTATGATGGTTTATTTCAGAGAAATGGTAGCCCGATACATCTGGAAGGCACCAAATTGAGACCATTGATCTAACACAGTGATGGCGAACCTTTTAGAGACTGAGTGCCCACTGCAACCCAAAAACCCACTTATGCATCGTCGAGTTGCTGGGGGTTGGCCTATTGGTGGGTGTGGCCCATTGGGGTGGGTGTGTCTGTGGTGGTACGGCAGACTGGTGGGACTAAAAATTCAATCAATCAATTCCAACTTTGCAAGATCTTTTTTTTTCCCGCGAGAAGTTGAAATTGACCGATTGAACCTTTTTTTTTTTTTTTTTTTTGCACACGGCGGCGGAGGCCTAAAGCGAAAAGGTTTTATAAAACCCAGCTGAAGGCCTAGGTCTGGGGCGACGGCACGCGTGCCCACAGAGAGGGCTCTGAGTGCCGCCTCTGGCACCCGTGCCATAGGTTCGCCACCGCTGATCTGACATGTTCTCTACATATGAGTTGCCTATCTTCAGAAAGTACACAAACAAGAGCTGACCTCCCTCTTTCTCTTTCATGGTGTGTCCTAGATAGGCAACATACAATGCCTTTAGTGGTAGAAGGAGGTGTGTTCCAGGAGATAAAGCTCATGTTTCGTATTCAGAAAGGTGCAAATATAAACCCTCATATGGCATTTCTGTTTAGATCTGAGAAGAATGTCAGTGAAGAACAATTATCAATAGAAGGAAACATCCTATGTCCTTGAGCACGATGGTTCAGTATGATTATTATGACTAAAAACAATAGACTGACAGAATCTGCAAGTCTACTTACTTAAAGCCTGTTAAGCTAGTAGCCAGTAACCACTTGTCTGTATAAAACCTATTGCTAATTTCACTGGATGGCTGAATTTATTGCTTGATGCCCTAGAGAGGTTATCAATAATAAGAGGGGACTGCTATTAGTCATTGCCCGGAAAGATGGATCCAAGTTCAGATTCTGATACATATAACCAATGTATTTATGAGACAGAGAAGATAACACTTTCAAAGGATCCATTGCAAAAAGAAGAGAGATTTATATTCTGGTTTCATAAGGCTGCCAAATTCAACTCATCCAAGCTTAATCATCAAATGGTAGCATGTCTACAAAAAGCTAGAGGCATCTTAGGCTGGAGAGAAGCAATATTTTCACTTGCATCTTTTATCAGGGGCTTGAAGTATGGAAGCAGAGATCATAACAAACATTCAGAGTAGACATTGTGATCTGTTTTGGCGTCCTATACAGATTAAAGTAAAGGTGGCCTTTTTTTTCCTCTTTTTTAGTTCCAGGCCTCAAATACATCTTATGAGGCAGGAAATAAGGAAGAAAAAGATTAGAATGTTTGTTCTGGGAACTATAAAGGGGGCATTACACTCATGAGGCATTCCAAGCTTCACTCTCATATAAATTGGTTGGTGTTTAACAGGACATTGGAGGTGAGGGGGAAAAAACAACCCCTTTTTAATGATCATTTCATTTTGTTTCCCTTGCACAGACACTGTACATACCCCATCTCAACTCTATTATTTGATTCCGTGCTATTTGGTTAAAATGAGTTTTTAGGTACTTAACTATTGTCACCCAAAGGTCTAATCAGAATATATATATATATATATGCAGGTCTTGGCATATTCGGGTCTTTTCCCGTGTAAGATTGAGAGTGTCTTGGTGACGTTTCGACGAGGTCCCACTCGCCATCTTCAGGCTGGTGGGACCTCGTCGAAACGTCACCAAGACACTCTCAATCTTACACGGGAAAAGACCCGAATACGCCAAGACCTGCATACCTGTACCCGTGAAAATCTACGAAATATATATAATAACAGATTTTCAAAAGCACAGTGTTTCGTAAATAAGAGGTCATTTTGTAATAATGTTTGCTTTTAAAAGTTCCTAATCTTTCTCCAGTGCTCCCAGATTTATGGAGGTAGATTCAAATAAATACTCTAAGACCACTGGGAAATTTGGTAGGGAAGATATTGAGAGCAGAGAAATAATTCTCTGTCCCACTTAAGTTATCATCTTTTCAGCTACTGAACTTGTCAAACACTCTCCAGCAGAAATGGAGCATATCAGAAAGATAATGAAAGCTGGTCAAATGGACGATGGGAAATTATTTTTTGAAAAGCAGTGGGGGGAAAGGGCAAGTGGGAACTCATCTTCTGGAATTGCAAACCACTTTCAATGTCTGTTCTTAATACATAGTCAAATGAGCAAAATGAGATCTTCTCCTTCCAAGCAACAGGCCACAAGTGAACCCAATATAACTCAGGCAACATGTCTTGAAAAGTGATGTGTATGTTGATTTAAAATGCCTACACGCAACCTAACAGACATGGATAATATATATCTGGGGCTGATTCTGCACCAATTTAAAAAAAAAAGAGTCATAGTGTTAGTCTTGCAGCCAAAGCAAATGAGAGATTTGTGGCATCATGAGGACCAACACCTTGTGGTTCAATGCTTTGATAGACATTTCCTTGAAGGCACGGGACATTTCTTATGTGCAAACATTACTATGATATAGGGCAGCATAAATAAGAACAAACAGAATGGAAACAGAAAAAGGAATGATTTGGCTACCGAGGGATAACCACGTTTGAACTTTCTATGTAGAAAACACTCAGGAATTAAAGTCATGAAAAAGAAATGGCTGAGAGATTGTGACCAGCATGAACTCTGTGGTTTAAAGAGGGCTTCAACTGGGTCCTTCCAATCAAAGTCCAAATCAGTTGTATTCATAAATATTCATGTAGGCAGTGACATATTCCAAAGCACACAGAAAGCATTGAACATATAGTCAACAATCCTTGCATGCAAAAACATATGTATGCTTCTGGCAGTGTTTCTTCTAAACCTTGGTCTATTCACCGTCTCTTCTCAGGGTTAAAAAGAAGCCCCTTGTCCTTTTCCATGCCCAAAGCAAATTGAGCATTTGAGAAATTTCAAGAAAGGGGGAAAATACATAGTTTAACCTTGTAAATGGAAGAAAACAGAAATGGAATGGGAAGAGACAAAAGGAGAACAAGTATTCTCTAGATATTAATGCAGATTGATTGTTTCTGCTTGGCTGCTATTGCAACTGTCAAAGATTATTGCTGATATCTATAGATGCAGAAGAAGCACAATCAAGCCGATTAGATTTACAATTTCTGATTGATTCCAGCCTAGAAAAACAGCAGGCCACCTCTCACAGAAATTGTGAAAAAGCAGCCTTCCTCAACCCATGGAACATAACGCAAGCTGGTATATATCCATGGAGACATTACAAATATGACTGCAGTTTGAGGATACAGAGATGTTCTACCTATGTGGCTCTAAGCGCATTTCCACTGAGTTCAAAAGCACCTCTAAACCTATGGGACCCAATAATGAGGATCTACGTAATTCTGCAGCTGAGCAGATTTATTTCTACCTTAGCAGTGTTGCATAAATATTTTCTTTTCAAAAATCCAGAGGCCGAGTTCTGCAGAGCTTGTGGATGATCCTTTTCTCCACTGAAGGAAATTTTCCTCTCCTCTCCTCCAAGCACCTCCAGAAAAAGAAGTCTGGCTTCATTTAGCAGAA
This sequence comes from Azemiops feae, assembly GCA_023970755.1. NCBI lineage: Eukaryota > Metazoa > Chordata > Lepidosauria > Squamata > Viperidae > Azemiops > Azemiops feae. Next base: position 773,553 of record JALGBA010000572.1, on the reverse strand, counting down.
GTGAAATTGATAGGAGTTCTCTTCTCCCCTTCGCCAGTTTGTCTGTCTGTCTGTGTCTGTCTGTCTGTCTGTCTGTCTGTCTGTGTCTGTCTGTCTGTCTGTCTGTCTGTCTGTCTGTCTGTCTGTCTGTCTGTCTGTCTGTCATTCATTCATTCATTCATTCATTCATTCATTCATTCATTCATTCATTCATTTATTCATTCATTCATTCATTCCCCTTCAATTATGGTATGGAAGTCTGTGTGAAGGGACCTTAATTCAGCAGAAGGGAAGTGGTGATGCTGTGAAAGGACCCTTACAACGAGCTTTCGCTTCTTACAGACTAAAACATCTGCATTTTGCTTAAAGCTTACCGGCTCCCGTCCTTCACTTCTACAGGCAGAAAATTGCAGCCAGGAGGGAGACTGCCTGTCTTCCCTACAGGACCCTCCTTTCTGCCCTCCCGCCTAAGCAGCAAGCAGGTCTTCAGCTCTCCTGATCTTGTGAGATGCCTTACCGCCTGAAGCCACCCACCCTTTTTAGTTATGGGCTCCAGGGGCATTCTTTGGAATAAAGAGGATGCCTACCTAAGCACCCTTTAATCTGCTTTTAATTAAAAGAATCCAAAGGAGTTATCTGCAGGCTTTGTGTTGTCTACCTCAGCTGTACACCGTGGACAGCCACCCTCCCAAAGGGGAAGGACTGAGAAAGCAATCCTACTGTGTTGCTATGCACAAGCCATGGTGCCTCGGCCTGCCAGACTGCTCTGCGCAAAGGCTGGGCACAGATGTACAATTCCGCCAATGCAACGGAGCAAATGCCACTAGCAGAAGAGAGATGAAATGGAACTGACAGACGGAGACATCCCACTTTTTGTTTGGCTTCAAAGCTGCCAGTTCAGTTTCTAGGTCAGAAATCATGTTATCTGCTAAACCATATGCTTTGTAGAACAAAATGCCTGGCAGATTTCAGAGTGGATTTATTGTAAGGTTCGCAATAACACAACACAAGTATCTCTCAATGCTCGTTCCTTGGTTATCATTAGGTAGCTGTGAAATGGAGTAAGGAGAGAAAGAGAAGAGGCTTCTTTTTTTACTAACGTGGGTGTAGGTTGACTTTCGTGGGTTTTTATTACTGTTTTCCAGAGATGCTCTCTTAATTATGTCTCATTTTTTAACATGTAACCCACCCCATCTCTCTCTCTCTCTCTCTCTCTCTCTCTCTCTCTCTCACACACACACACACACACACACAGACACACACACAGACACACACACACACACAAACGGTCCAGTCCTAGCATCAGAAGAAGCTGGTCAATTTGCCTATGAGGAAACTGTGTCCCATAAAACTGAACTGATTCCTTTGAAAGGGCATTCTGATAGGTGCAGGAAAGCGTCCTCCATTTTCAGGCTTCCTAAGAGTATGTGAAAGCGCATACTTTTGTTTTTTATTTTAACTGAATTTAAACTTTAAATTTAAGATCCTCTATTCATTGTTTTAGTGTTTCATATTGCATTTTAACTGAAGGAATATACAGTAAGCCCACCTAGACTTGCCTCTGGTGAGAGGGTGGCATATAAGTTATAAATAAAACAACGTGGGTAGTAACAATATGAAAACCGTTACAAGTTCAGAGCATCCTTCATTAACAGGAAAACAGCCACCTCCTGATCTTCGAAACGTTATTAAAGGAATCAAGAAGTCACCACCCTAACAAACTTACGAGATATGTGTGCTGCGAAAGTGAAAGTATCCAATTGTTAAGATATCTGTAACTATAGAGGGTTCTGAGAGACTCTAGTGTCCTGCCACCAAGAGTTTGACAGTGTGTATTTCTGCAGTTCCATGGAGGAGGTTGCATGAGGCAGCAGATCTGTTCCGAAGCTTTTTGGGTAGCCATGCCATTTTCTCCAACATCTGCTGCTTAGTAAGTTTTCTTACTCTGCCAGATCTGTGTGCTGCCACTGAATAAGAACGTAAAGGATGCATTGAAGGCAGCGGAATGTTGGGCCACAGAAGACATGTAACCAAATTAGGTCTCTTGGTGCCTTTGCATCAACAATGTCATAAGATCCTGGGACAAGAATATCTCTAGAGACTTGAATCTCACATTGCCGTGTTTGAAAGAAGACAAAGGACAGCTGCTGAAAATTGTGGCCTCATTTCTTCTTATTGACAGATTTGTACCAAATGGGGCACTTGATTAAAATTGCATTTAAGACACAAGTCCTGATCTATCTAGGCACTGTGATATTTTAAGTTTACTGGATTTCCCTCCTCTAAAATCTTCCCAATGTTACCCACCTGCTCCTCCCCCTGACAAATATTATGTCACCTATTAGAATGTTGATATCACTTTACATAGTGCTATTTCTGACGTTACTTTTCTGTATGCCTCTGACATATTTTGACAGACTGTGTTTGCAAGTTGTCTTGCTCTGCTCATTTTAGATGATACTGTTTTCTATAGCATTTTTCCTTTCAGAGTGGTTAATTCTTCCCTTTCCTTAGCTAGTTTACTGGGTCCAATTTTTAAATAGATTATTACAGGTGGTCCTCAACTTATTGACCCAAATGGAGCCTGCCCACAATGGTCGTAAGCTGTGATGGTTGCAAAGTGGGTCACCTCATCACCAGACCCCTATTTTTACAACCTTTTTTTGCACTGGTTGTTAAGCAAAACCCTTGATCTATTTGGCCTGTTTTTGCCTGAAATCAGACACAGACAACGGTTTTGAATAAAAATATTGTGAATCACTATCACATGACCATGGGCCCATAAGAATGGGTCAGTTGCCAAGTGACCCCAGGGGAGGGACAGCCATCAGAATTTTGGAATTGAGTCCTAAGTACGTTTTGATAGGTTCATTGGAACTTTGAACAGTTGCCAAGCAACCGGTCGTAAGTTGAGAGCTAATATATAGAGCTAATACATAGCTGATACATAGTTTTATTAGCATAGCTTTCAGCAATGCTCCTTTCAAAAAATACTGGCCAGCTGACTTACGCTCATTAAGTAAAGGATATGCCTATTGTAATGGAACTCCTCTTGCGACAGTTCAACACAGCTAATTTGCTGCAGGACAACTAACCACAGGACAATTCAATAAATACAAAAGTTGAATTAATGTCAATGGAACCATGGCCAATAATAATAATAAAATAAAGAAAATCAATCCCGAAATACAAGATTGTTGACGAAAATGTAATAAAAGTAACTGAATGAAACAATTAATACAGCATTGAATTGTCCTGTGGTGTGTTGTCCCAGGGTGAGTTGGCTGTGGTGAGTTGTGTTAGACCTTGTTGTGATATTTCTGTTGTTCTAAGACCCTCCATAGAAAATTTGGAGAGGTTTCATAGCGAATGAACTTAGTCTCTTAAAATGCAGATTGGACGAGCTGGTATAAATTAACTCAAAGTCATCTTTACAAAATGTTGTTATTTTTTAAAAAAGGAAGTTAAAACTTTACTGTTGAATATATGAGAAGATCAGGGGGGGAAACCCTATAGCAAAAAAACCACACATATTTTAGAGTTAATCTTGGTAAAGAAGTAGTGTAATAGAAGTTTGCACCTTGAAGGCATCTTTCAACTTTAGGTGTGCTGCTTTCTGGAACAATTAGTAAATGAGATAAAATTAAAAGGAAAGAATATTAACTGGTGTTAGGACAGGCTCGTCATAAATGTATTGTAATGCTGCTGAGTTAGGAATTTAACTGGCATGCTTGGTTATGAACGTTAATATCCTTGCTCATTTACAAGTAAAATTATTATAGCCTCAAATCATATGCATGGCATTGAGTAATAAGGAGTTTTTCTACACCATCCTTCAACCAAGGGCCTTCGATGCCATTCTTTAACATTTAGCCTCTGCTGAGAAGAATAATGAAACAGTACGCTCTAAGCGCATGTCCAGGAAATTCCAAAGACTTTCTGTATGCAACTCCGTCATGTATTGACTACATCAATATTCCAGCCTTGAATTGGTAAATAGAATAAATAGTTTCATATTTGCTCATTGAGAACGTAATTGTGATGTGCTTTTTAACATTTTTGCCCTACGCTAAATAAACAAATGCGGAGAAGAGGCTTTCCATTATTCTTGGTGTAATTTAAAACTTTAAAATAATTTTACAATTGGACCTAATCTGACACGTGATCAGTACAATACATGACCATTAACGTGAGCTTGGAAAGTCACTCCATGTCAAACAGCATGATATCCCTTCATATTCTCCCTTGCAGCCCACGGTGGGAACCATGTATAAAAATCCCATTTTGGTATAAGAACCCGAAATATGCCCGATAGCCCCTTTTCCAACCAACAAATTTTATTCAAAGGGTCAACTTTTTATCAACAAAATTAATTCATGACTCCTCCCAATTACTTGATGCTACTCCCCTACAGCAGTGTTTTTCAACCTCAGCATCTTTCAGATGTGGGGACTTCAACTCCCAGGGTTTTCTAACCAGCATGTTAGCTGAAGAATTCTGGGAATTGAAGTTCCTCCATCTTAAAGGTGCTGAGGTCAGTGGTGGGATTCAAATATGGGAACAACCGGTTCTCTGTGTGGATGCCGCTTCCGGAAGTCCATTCTGGGCCTGGGCAACAAAAAATTAGCTACCGGTTCTGCTGAAGTGGTGCGAACTGGCTGAATCCCACCACTGGCTGAGGTTGAGAAATATTCCAGTTGACTAACACAGCTCTCCTCCTACATACTGATTTAAGAAGTAAGACATTCCTTTAGTTTACTTTAATGAAGAATGCGAACATTCTATTTTTGCACACACACACACAAAAGGTACATTTAAAAGTCTACCCAGATAATATTGAGAAAAGAGTGGAATTTAGACTAGAGCAAGAAAGAGTTCCCTGACTCACCGCAATAGCAGGAGTCATTTAAGTTGCTCAGAAACCATAGAGATAGTTTCTGTTTTCATTTTGGTCTGCCAGGTCTAACACCTCTTAAAGGCTCAGATGGTTTCATGCCCCTGAGGGCACCTGATAATTACTGTACTGTCAGTGTATCATAGCTTTGTCCTTCCAATGAGAAAAACATCACAGACAATTTGTTACGGCATGCTGTCTGACACGGAGGGAGTGACTTTCCAAGCTCACGTTAATGGTCATTTATTGTAATGATCAGATGTCATAATGGATCAATGAGCATAGCTTGCCACTGAGCTCCGAGGTCACCTCTTCAAAAGCCACACCAGGACTGTGTTGCTTACTGGCAAGGTAAAGGGAATAATTTCACATATGTGCTAGGAAGACAAAGAGAAGAAAACATGGATAGTTCGGATAGTTCGCTGCTCTCAGCTTGGCCAGTGATGTTAATTAATTTACAACAAAACACAGGGCAAATGGCACATAGATTTCCTTTTACATTCATTTTATTAAGGAGCCAAGTAAGCAGATCCTCATAATAATAAGCAGACCATAATAATGGATGACTGTGGCACCTCCAGTCTACTGGCACCCATCCCTCTTTGCTGGAAAACTTCATTAATGAATAAGTAGGCATAAAAGTAACTTAACCATAAGAATTCAGTTATGAAAATTGCATACAGCTGCAAAAAGTATTAATTAATGAAAGTTACATATCAAAAGCATTGTATAATTAGGGAGGTGACATAGAAAACACACTAGGGATTGTAGCATTTGCATAATGTGCACACTAGGAAAAATTGGGTGAGGAAAAAATACTTTAGGGGAAATAACAAAAATGTTCAAATTATGGATAAATATAAAGCAATTGTAATGAAATCAGATTCAGCTACCTGCATATTTGAAGGAGGAACCAATTTGTCCAGGAGGAACCTGGAAGGAACAGAAGAAGGAAGTGGCTGCAGAAGAGAGGACTACATTAAGGACACAAGCACTTTACAGCCATCTCTGAACAAAGGATGCTTCTGGGTTGAAAGGATTTGCCGGTGACAACACCATTGCCAAAAATAATGCAAACTTCAGGAAAGCTCCTTTCAAGCTGTCTGGTCAAGAACAACCTTGGCCTGCATGAAAATTGTTAATTAGACTGCGCACTGGGACAGGAAGACCAAAGGGCAATCTAAGAAAATGGGACCCTATAGATCAGGGCTTTTCAACCTTTTCACCGATTGTACCACTTTTAGGATAGGGCAATATTCGAGGACCACCTAGCAAGGTGTCAAAAACTTGGTGACAAAAAAAAAAAACCTGTTCAAAGTTGCAATTGCACTGAAATGACTTATGACCATTTTTCACACTTATGACCATTGCAGCAACAGGATCATGTGATTTATATTTGGATGCTTGGCAACTGATTCATATTTATGATGGTCACAGTGTCCCAGGGTCATGTGATCCCCTTCTGCAACCTTTTGACAAGCAAAGTCAATGGCAGAGCTGCTGGTGGCCAAGTGCTAAGGCGGGACTTCCTTCCCTCCCTCCCTTCCCTGCCTCCCTTTTTCTCATTCCCATCTCCTTCTGAAGGAAGAATTTGAACCCCCCCATATTTTCCCTCTTCCATATATTGATCAAACAAGGAAAGGCCTCCAGAGACAGAAAAGACAAGCTGCTGAGTGAACTAGCTTAAAAAGGCACTTCCCCTTTAAGAATTAGCTACTGGCTAGAAAGGAAAGTAAGGAGCCCAGCCAGCACTTAAGGAAGAAAAAAAATGTAAGTACTGGCTGCCGGCTAAGGCAGCCTCCCCAAATGGCTCCATTCATAAGTAAAATCTGCAGCTCCAGAGGACTCTCTCACTGTAAGTCTTTGCCTGTGCTGGCTCTTTCCCTTCCCCACTACACTTGGCTAGGCAGACCTGCGTACCACCTGCGTACCACCAGGTTGAAAAGCCCTGCTATAGATGATACTCTGTGTGAATGTGGAGAAGAACAATATATCTCACATACACTGCAATACATTTGATGTCCTTCAACATGTGTGGAGGAAGACCTCATGCTAGCCAGAGAAAATACTGTTGATGTGGCCCAATACTGGGTGAATGTTATTTAGTTTTAATCCTATTTATTTTACCTACTGTTTGCACGTGCTATACTTTTATGACCTATTTTATACCCCTTTTATTTGCTCAGTATTGAAGGCCATATGTCTATAATTTGAAGATGTTTCTGACACAAAGAAAGAAAGAAGCACTTTACATATTTAGTTACTGGAAACAAGTTAAGTTATTTAACTGAAAGTGTTCATAAAGGAAAATACAAATTGGCATAAACTGAATAAATAATTCGAAATCTGTACAATTTAATATTTCTTAAAAAAACAAACTAATACTGAAAATAAATGAATCAACAATTATGTTCAGGATATCTCTATAATACATTGAAAGTCATTTGGTGTTCATAACATTAAAACCATCACAGTTTGATTCTGGATATACCGTGTTTTCTCAATTCAACAAAGGTAAGATTACTATTATTTGGGTTAAAAAAATCTGGAACAATTATTAGGTGGGGACAGAGAAAACTTTGATTTTTTAATTGAGTGAGAGGCTATTCTTCAAAGAAGAATGTGAAAAGAATGTTTTCCTATTGTGGCTATAGAAGCTATATATATAGCAACAGAAGTAACTTCTATAACTACAATAGGAGAAAATTTACACATCCCATAGCTGAGTCTGCCTTGCGGAATAGCTTCTCACTCAACAACAAATCAGTGCATAATATCTCTAGGAGGCTGTTTATCTAGCTATCCATCTAGTTGATATTATTTATTTTTATTTTGTCTAGTGCTTTCCGGATACTTTGGATTGCAGTGCCAATAATCCGAAGCCTTGGACATGTTAAGTGGAGCAGAGTTTTACTTCAAAAAAACCTTAAAAGCATCATATTGTGACTGATAGACCTATACTTATTGAAAACAATTCTATGGGTTTTTTTTCTGCATTGAAACCCTTCCAGGCCCCACTTGGTACTCTTACAGATTGAATCTGGGAGATTATGGATGCAGTGCAAATATTGTACCATGTAATAAAGATTTTTCAATATGTTGAACTGCTTTGCCAGACAAACCCACGAAGTTAAGAGGAAAATGAAGTAAAAGGAAAGCATCCTATAAAAGCTTAAAGAGTTTGCATCAATGGGTTTCAGATTATAAGAAGTCTGTAGTTAATTGCTTTTGAGTACCTTATAATTCTTTATTTAGCAAACTTCAAATATCATATGGCATAATGAATATCATTCAAACATAAAAAAAAAGTTTTAGCAGATTTACCATGTCATATTCTGTAATATCTCACAGAGTATAAAAAAATGCTAATTTTTATATCTTTCTATGTGGTCACTGAGCCAACAATGACTTGTTGGCACATAATTAACTGATCTATGAATTCCTACTGTGCATAGTTTAAATTATTATAAAAATATTTCAGCAGCATAATGGCAAGTTATATTTTGTTATGCTGAGAATTACACTTAACTATAGGAAGTTAATGACATTATTTGTAGAATGGAAATAATTATATTTGAAGTGCCCAAATTATGACTCTCTCAAACTCTTCAAGAAACAATAAAAAAAATTGAGCATTGTCTTGTACACAATAACATTAAAGACAACCTTTAAAAAAAGGCACAGGATGGACAATCCATAACTGACTGGATATTTGAAACTTAAAATTCATTACAGCCAAAGAGCAGCACAGAACAATACAATATTTTTTTTTAAAAAAAAAATCATGATGAAGAGGTGGAACTGTACAAAAAGTACTAAAAACAAAACAAAAAAAGCCAAAGCTATTGTTTAACAATACATAAGAAGCAAACTAATCCTGAATGGTAAAAAAACCACTACAAGTTCTTAAAAATCAAGATAAACCATTATAAAATCACCCTCTATAAAAAGAAGAAGAAAATTATCCTACTTTGGACACATTATATCAGTGATGGCGAACCTTTTAGAGACCAAGTGCCCAAACTGCAACCCCACACCCACTTATGCATCGTCGAGTGCCGGGTGGGTGTGGCCTATTGGCTGGGTGTGGCCAATTGGGTGGGCATGGCCCATTGGGTGGGCATGGCCCATTGGGTGGGCATGGGTGTGGTGGTAACGGCAGACTGGGTGGGACTAAAAAGTTCAATCAATCAATTCCAACTTTGCAAGATCTTTTTTTTTCCCGTGAGAAGTTGAAATTGACTGATTGAACCTTTTTTTTTTTTGCACACGGCGGCGGAGGCCTAAAGCGAAAAGGTTTTATAAAACCTAGCTGAAGGCCTAGGACTGGGGCGACAGCGTGCGTGCCCACAGAGAGGGCTCTGAGTGCCGCCTCTGGCACCCGTGCCATAGGTTCACCACCACTGCATTATATGAAGGCACAGCTATCTGGAGAAGACTCTAATGCTGGAAAAGTTAGAAGAAAAGACAAGAAGAGGATGAGCAGCAGCAAGGTGGAGGAACAATGGAGGCACTATCAGAAGATCTGAAGAACCAGTAAGGGACAGATTGTCTTGGATAAAATCTTTATGGTTGCTAAGAGTCAACGCCAACTTGATGGTACATAATCAGCCAGTCAATCAATTATCAGTTTGTCAGATTTATATCCAACCTTTCCTACAGGAACTCCAAGTGGCATAACTATTGCTCCATCCTTCTATTTCACCCCACAATACCCCTGTGAGATAGTTTAGGTTGAAAGAAAGTAACTGGTTCAATTCCACAATATGTTGTCATGGATGACAGCAAACATGAATCTGGGTGTCCCAATTATTACTCCAACCTCAACCATTATCCAACACTGGCTGTAGAGAAGGAGTGGCAAAATGTGGGGATGGAGTTAAAAGAGGAATCAGACTAGAATCCCCAAGCAGTCACAAGCAAAGTAAGCCAAAGCCCCTTGAATTCTACTGACCCTTAACTCCAAGCAGGTGCTAAGTGTTAGTTGAGAAGGTTCTTGTGCAAAGGCATGATTAGCAATAAATCAGTTTAATTGGACTTTCACATATGGACCTGGTCTGACACTCATCCAATATATTAATTACAAAACATAAGACACACAATTTCAAAACCTGAAATAGGCAAAAGAGACTGCATTCAGATATGATGCCCCCTGCACCCTCCAGTAACATCAGAAAATCACCCTTCCACCCAATGTGGTTCAAACATTGTTGCCTTATGACAGGCATGTCAAACTGCCGACCTGCGGGCCAGATGCGTCACGCTGAAACCGCGCCCACCCCATTGTCGGCAATGGGGAAAAAGTCCCGCTACGTCACGCGACGTCACATGACGTCGCGAGTTTGACATGCCTGCCGTATGAGGTCAATTAAAGATCATGATGCCACTTTTAATAGTATATGGATGTCAATATTTTCCATTAGGTATCAGGAAGGGAGCTAAATCTCAACAGGGTTTTCTTCCTTTAATGTTCCTATTGTTGCATAGTTTTCTCAGGCTAATATTCTGCTTTTCTCTCGGAACAAGACAAGGCTTAAAGACTCTGAAGAAAGTAACCCCGAATGGCTGACAGGTTCTAGTCTACATTTGTATTGATTTTCTTTAAGCTCACTAAATAACTGCAGAACCTTTCCCTCCCTGGTTACTTTTACACTCCAAGAAAAAGATTTGATAAGTACAGACCCAATTTTAATGCCTTTTGGATATTTTAAAAGAAAACAGCAAATGGGACCCTGCACAATTTTTTCCCCGAATCTTATTTTGCTGTTTATTGCATCCATTAGTCTGAACAGAATTTCAACGTTGGAGTCAAAATTCCCCAGAAAAGAACATACAGCAATAGCCAATCTAGCCCAACACTGTTTTCCGAAATCCAGCATTTCAATCATATTCTCCAAGAGGCATACGGCTGAGGTAATATGCTGGCAACACTAATAACTTTATTTTCCATGAACCTGTCAAAACCTATCTACCTAAGAGAGTAACCATTTTAGCCATTTTTACCTCTTATAACAGCAATTTCCCCTTCTTCTCCGAGAAGAAATGTTCATCCCAGAAATAGTCAGCAAAAGTCTTTCCTCAGAGAAACAAAAATGTTACCGCTCACAGGTGGGGTGATTAAGGGCTGCAGTTTCTGCCTGGCCTTAAGTGAAAGCACAACAGACTCTTTAAGTCAAGTAAAAGAGGCAAAATGAAAGCATCAATGCTAAAAAAAAAAAAAAAAAAAAAGATGAATTAAATATCTGATGCTCATTCACAATTGCCCTGGGCAGATTCCACATTAAAGGGAGAAAGTGTGCAACTCGCGGAAAAATTAACTTTCATGGATGAAGGAAACAATTATTTCATTAAGAGGAAACACAAAGTATGTTTGCGTTTTTTTTGTGTAAACAAAAAAATGAAAACTAAATAATACAAACCGTGCATTGTCAAAAACCCTGTTATGAGTTAGTTCGGTATTTGGACACTGATCCAGAAATAGATCAAACACCTCAATTATGCTTCCGTAGACTTGAACGGGGGGGGGGGGGTTCCTCTTTGGATTGGACTGAACTTTTGAGTATATCAAAGCTGAGTACCAATTTTGAGCATGAAAAGGGCAAACTTACTTGATGGCGGTGGAACACAATAGCGCAGAGGGGCCGTGTGGTGAGTTGTAGTGAGACTTCTAACCTCTGTCCTTGAATTTCATTTCCATTCCATGAAAATAGCTGAAACGTTTTCCCTGCTGTCTACCAAAGAGAGTAGGGAGTTTGTTGTGTTTCAGGTTTTCCTTGTTTGAAAAACATTCTGAAGGAATTGTCAAAGAAGGCTCTTTCACGGTCCATAGATTCAGTTCCCATAAGGCAGGGGTCTTCAAACGTGGCCCTTTTATGACTTGTGGACTTCAGCTCCCAGAATTCCTCAGCCAGCGTGCCTGGCTGATGAATTCTGGGAGTTGAAGTCCACAAGCAGGGGTCTTCAAACGTGGCCCTTTTATGACTTGTGGACTTCAACTCCCAGAATTCCTCAGTCAGGCACGCTGGCTGAGGAATTCTGGGAGTCGAAGTCCACAAGACATAAAAGGGCCAAGTTTGAAGACCCCTGCCATAAGGGAACCAATTTCATCATGGATTTGCATTTTTTTCAGAAAAGTCACAAAAGTGGGGATAACAACACAAATCTAAACAAAGAACCTCTTGTCTGTTTGTGATATTTAATAAAATGTTTGTGATATTTTTCTTGTGTTTTCTTTTGTTGCACTTGCATTTTGGTCTGTGACCGCAAATAAAATATAATAAAAAAACCTCTTGTCTCCAACCAGTGTGTGGTGGTAGTTAGGTTTTCCTTTAGTGCAGACATCTTTACCCAGAAAGGAACTCCTCCCCCCCCGTCCCCCCCCCAAAAAAACAGATTTGAATAATGATCATATGCATCATTCAGAAGAGATGTTAGAATAGGTTTGGGATAACAAAAAAGAAATTCCATGTGAACTAACAATGACAACAGCCTACTATTGATTAGTTTAGCTGCATCACAGAAAGCTTGCACGGTACTACATCAAAAGAAATGTCAGTCAATTTACCAGAGTTAAAAACCAGTTAAAGAGCGTACAGTTCTTCTAATTCATGTATACACCACTTAGAGAGGCTTCTGGGAAAATTGTTCTTTAAGCATACCTCTGACACACTGCTGTCTCTCACTTCTAGAATGATGAACCAGCACTTGATTGCATTCAACTATTATTATTTTTTATTTTTTTTAAAAAAGCTAAGCTTTAAATTATCCACTGAAACACTCAGGGCTGAATTCTAAGAACTAAAAATAATATATATTATTATCCGTCTAATATATATTAGTCCATCTCTCCCAGCTCAGCCCAGTTGATGAAGGAGCATTATGTATGTTCACCACCTTGAATTATTTTAAAATAATAAAGGCAGGATAATACACACAAACACAAATATGCATGCACATACACATGTATGCACGCCTTTAAAGAAAACACAGTTATTCCAAATATATGCTATTTTGTTTCCACCGTTTTCCTTTATAAATAGGCATTTATCTCAGGCTCCTTGGTGCACTTCTTAAAGCTAGAGTATGATGAACTTGACTGGCTTCAGGCATTGCTCTCTTTCTTTTTCCTTTCTTTCTTATCAGTAAACAACAGCTTCTCTGGGGCAGATATTCTGCCCAGGTAGTGAAGTGGTACCGTTGCAATACAGACTAATAGGGCATACACCGCTGCGGTTTTAAATCTGCATATGAATAAAACAATATTAGTGAAAAGTACATGCTTGACTTCTTTTAAGTATTATGTTTCGGAAGACGTATTCCCTCTTATGTATGAAATAAGGTGAAGGACCTCTTTTAAAGTGATTCTGAACATCTCTAAGGTATTTTTTTCCCCTTGTACGTTTTATGAACATTTTTTTTTTAAAAAAAAAACTCACAGCCATTCACCGGCAGATTATTCAGATTTTTTTTTTTTTAGTCAAGAAAGAGATTTCTAACAGTATGACAGAATTAACGTGAGTGGGAGTCGATAAACATCAGTTGGCACCTTAGTTTACCAGAAATGAACATTGGAATGCTGCTGGAGATAGACAAAAAATGTAGCTGGAGATAGACAAAAAATGTAGCTCAGGGATCCCCAACCCCAGTACTGGGCCGCGGCCTGTGGGGAACCACACCATGCAAGTGGCGCATCAGCATGCAAGTGAGCAAAGCTCCATTTGTGCAAGCAGCAAGCATACACACAAAACCATCCCCTCTTTCCTTCTTGCCTCTGCCACTGCTGTGGGTCCACAAAGCAGTTGGGGACCACTGCTGTAGCTCACTCCTTTTTTTTACTGGCAAGCTGTCATCCAGGAGGCAGATGTTTAAGGAGGAAGCAGCTGCAGAATTGGCAGTTATGACCAATTCACACCGCATTTTGCCCACAAAGTCACTCGGGTTTGCCAAAGTCTTGAGTCCTCATGAGCAGAATCTTTAGTAATGACACTACCAAGTCATATTATCTGGGACCCCTTCTGGCCTTGATAGAGTGGTGTCCACACTGTCTTCAGCCACTTGTGGCATGGATCCTGCAGGTAGAAACGTGTCTGTGTGGATGTGAGAGATTGTCAATGCCTCTCTGTGAGAGGGAAGCTAGTAGGAGACTTGGAAATGGCTGGGCTACATCTCCTTCTGAATAGAACACCCTTGGATCAGATGTCTATGGAGATTATCAATCATCCAAGTCATGGTTGTCCCAAAAGTGCTTTTTCAAAAGGCAGCTAGACTTTCTTTGTTTTCCTTGAAGACATTTCGCTTCTCATGCCAGAAGCTTCTTCAGTTCCTTCCATCATTCAGTCAGAACTGAAGAAGCTTCTTGCATGAGAAGCTAAACGTCTTCAAGAAAAAACAAAGTCTAGTTGCCTTTTGAAAAAAAACACCTTTGAGACTTGCATCAGATGGTCTTTAAGAGCATAGAGGAGAAGATTGTCAAGGCAGTAGTGGTGAATTAACTACACAACACTCTAGAAGAAGGGCTATTTGTAAGTATACACTAAGGTGTAACCCTGGCCTACACTAATTGTGGCCTTACCTGCCATGGGATGACCTGACTACAATTCACACCATCTTTAGTGCTTGGTCAGACAACTGCAATATGTTTTAAATGGATTGCAAGTGCAAAATACAAGCGGCCCACGTATTAACTGGAACCCTGTCCCTGCAAATGGACAATACTAGTATTACAGGCTCTGTCACATTGTCTAGCTGGTTCCCTGGTACAACTTGAACTGCTGCTTTAAACCTTTGATGCTTTTATGGCTTGGCACCTGCAGGACCATCTGTTCCTATCTGAACTGGCCCAGTCTGCTCAGGGGACAACTCTTTGTAGACTCATACGTACATCTGGAAAGTCACAGGAGCCAAAAGAGAGGAATGTTGCTTTTTAGTGACAACCTCACTGCTTCCAGTGGAGTTCCATCTGTCCCTACCTTGATAGCTTTCAGGAAGATGTTGGAAAACTGAGCTGTTTTGGAGAGAGTTCCAACAATACCATGAACTGTTCCAGCTTTTATACTTCTACTTAATTGTGATGATTTTATTTTTGTCATGTAAAGGTTTCTCCCTCCCACCCGTGCTATCTAGCCTCTTGCAGAAAGTCTGCTAAGAAGAATGTGCTGTCACAAAAAGGCAACCTCATTATCACATTCCCTTTCCTTGTTCCTGTTGTGACCACACTCTGAAGTACAAGATCTGGGTTCCCACTGGATAACAGATCATAGGGATAAGAGACCATTTGTTATCACAACTGAAAATTCTATTTTATCATAACAAGGCACCATCAACAGTAGGCTAGTAAGAGCTGAAACTGCAGCCAGAAACAGGTTCGTAAGCCTTCCATGGAGGAACAGACTATAATTATAGCTGCAACCAACAAATTTCACTTTTAATTTGTGTCTCTGTGTGTGTGTGTGTGTGCACGTGTGTGTGGTGTATGCAGGTGGTTGTGTGGCTGCAGAATTATATGCTAAAGATAGAATTCGTTGCAGGACGGAAATTTCTGAAAAATAAAGACAGATTCCATGTTTGTATTTTTATTTTTATTTTCATTTTGGTTTCGAAAATGGTTCACTTGCATTTATTCCTTCTTCCTTAATTTTCAAGCTTGCACTTCTTCCCTATAGAATTAAGAATATTATTAGTCTATTCATTCATGGCACACGGAACAGAGTGAACCACATCACGATACTGTACATGCAATCAGATTTAGCAAACGCCAACGTTACAGGAAGGAAAGAACAAATGTAAACATGACAGAGGGATCAAATATAAGTATTTTACATGTCCATCAGTCACAGATAAATCATATACTGTAGCAATCAAGAAGTTATTTTAATGCATTGAAGACAAAGCTGGAGGAAGTACAGCCATTTTATTAGCAAACTGTACCTTAACAGCTATCCATAAATATTTTCAGGAAAGTGCCAGATAATACATTAATTGTAATTTATTACATTCTTCGATATCTCTCCATATAATTATACAAATATTAAGGGAGGTCACCTTGGATTTAAATATTGGAAATTGTGTATTACTTGACTGCTTGAACAGCTTCTACTTTAATCCCTCTATCATAAAACTAGCAACTAACAATTATTGGCAGAAAAAGGGCTGAGAAATACCTACAGACTTCTCACATCCTGGACATAAACTGTTTCAACTCCTCCCCTTGGGATGCCACTATAGGGCATTGCATGCCAAAACAACCAGACAGAGAGACAATTTTTTCCCTTAAGCCATCACTCTGCTGAACACTTAATTCCCACATCACTGTCTTATGTCTAAGGATATTTAACCATGTAGTAGGGCTGTATTTCTATTACCCTCCTGGTCTTTCCTATTACCTTCTACTATTGATATCTTATGATTATATTATCTTGTTTGTTGTTTGTATGTACCCTGAGAGCTTATATTTACAGCTTAGTTTGTATGTACACCGAGAGTCCATGCACTGGAGACAAATTCCTTGTGTCCAATTACACTTGGCCAATAAAGTGTATTGCATTGCATTGCACTGCACTGCACTGCACTGCATTGCATTGCATTGCATTGCATTGGGCCTATATATCACCTAGACACTTTGAGCAGGTTTCTCTCCAGAAGAAAAGGACCTCTAGAGCACTTATTCTTCATTTCCCATCGTACACTCAGCAATTCTCCAGCCTGAGGCTGTTTGGAATCAAAGTTTCACTTTAATGTTGGAATGAAAATACAGTGATGTACAAATCATCACTTTATAATTAATTATGCAGAACAACTCAAGAGAACTTGTCTCTAGTATTAAAGCAGCTTTGAATTTTTTTTTTTTCAATTTTCCATGAGTTAATAAGTCATTAATCTTTCTGAACCATCAATCCGTCTCTCACCTGGGTTCATTAATATAATTTGTGAAGGTTTCTTTTACCAAAAAATAGTTAAACAAGTGCAGAGTTAGCCACTGCACTTGAAAACAGTCGAAATTGGATTACTGCAATGCACTCTGTAAGAAGGCTGCCTCTGAAGACCCCCCGGAAGTTACCACTGGCTCAAAACGGAGCAGTGCAAGCAGTAACAGGTGCCCATCACAACGCCCATGTGTCACTACTGCTACACGAGCTCCATTGGCTTCCAATTGGCTTCCTAGTGCAATTCAAGGTGTTACTTACTACCTATAAAGTCCTGCATTGCATACGGCATGAATATCTTATCTCCAACTGTTTCTGCCCAGCTAGTATGAACCAATAGAGTGGGTGCGCTCCAGGTCCCCTACATTAGATGTTGCCATTTTGTGAGATCCAGGAAACATGTCCTCTCTGTCACACCTCACCCAACAGCATCTCCCCAAAAATAAGGATAGCATCCTTTCTCCCGGGGCTTCAGTGAGCTTTGAAAATATGGCTTTGGTCCCAGGTCTGTGGTTAATGTTTAATAATTGTTCAAAGGCCTCTGTTTTGTGTTGTTGTTGTTGTTGTTTCCCATCTATTAGATTATTTTAGCCTGGGTTCCCTGTGTAATTCAGTATTGTAGCTGTTTTTATGTTTTTCACACTTTTATATGCTGGCCAGAGTTTGCTGGAATTGGGCAGCCAATAAATTTAATTAAATAAAATACCTTCTTGGGCACAAGAGTGGCATGGACTGGAATGACTGGAATAGTATGGGAAAGAATAATACTTTCCTTTATCAGAAGACCAACTGGTAAGCTTAGTTCTCATGACCCTTGACCTCTCTGTCTCCCAGGATGTCCCTTAGCGGCATATCTTTCCTTGGTTTGTTCTGTGTTTTGGGCAGAAGGGTGGAAGAGTCAGACATGAGTGCTTCACTTGTCTAAATACAAAATTCCCTTTATTAAAAGGTGGGATCATAGCTAAACAAAATTATCATCAATTAAGGCACCGGGCACTTTTACTTCTTGACCTAAAAATTAGGACTGATCACTCCAAGGAATTATTTTTCATTTAAATTCCTGGAGATGGTACCGGTGACCCAGAGAGAAGTGAAATTATCCGTATTTCAAATCTGGTTCTCAAGATGGGGCCATAATTAAACACATTCATTATTATACTGGATTATATAAAAACAAATTTTGGTTCTATAGCTACCAGCTTTGGAACTTTTGAAGAATTAGAGGCACTTTCTCTGTGACATGCACAAATGCGTGCCTTGATTTCTACTTCTGCTTCGCCTTGAAACAATATTCTGCACAAGGATTTTATTTGCCTGCTGAGAACATTTTGTTCAAGCATGGTGGTCTATTGTGAAGGTCATCACACAAACGTATTATTTATCTCCCAGCAACCCAATCAGTCATCATAATTCAAACTACATAATTGAATGTCTCTCCTTCCCAGTGACCCTGTATTGTTTTGATTAGCATGTGCTGCTGTGATACAGTCAAAATATCATCAATATTGTTCTGCTCAGCCGTAGCTCATTGGAATCAAAAAGTACAAATGCACAGATCAACAACCAAGCTACAAACTATGCATAATTAGCCAGTGAGTCTGCTTCTTTATGGAAGTGTGTGTGCTGGAATGACTTTTAAAGGTGACTGACTATGGTGATACGGTGAAAATGTTAAATTTGTTTTATTTATTCAATTTGGATGCTACCCATAGCCAACTGACTTTCAGTAGCATTTATTTTTCTGTTGTCACATTTTGTTGTACTATTTTTGCTACTGTAGCTTTCTGAAGCAAAGCCTTCTCACATTTTCGTGGCCATTTGGGGTTTCAGAAGACCACGAGCATTGCTCTGTATTTCTTCCCCCTTGTTCCTCCACTCTGTCGTCTTGCTTTTCCATCCTTACATTTATTGGATATTTCTCATGGCACGGAAGAGATAGCGCTCAATTAAGGCAGACTTATATCTAATATACATAATCCTCACATCCTTTGTTAAATGCCTATAACTTAATAAATATTGTGAATTCTTGCATCTAGCACGGTTCTATTGCTGTTAATAGTTAACGTCTTCATCTTTGAAGTCCATCAAAATGTTCCTTCTGCCATTTTCTCCTTGAGCGTAGGATTGAACTCTCAACCTTCCAAGTGGGAGGTGAGTGTTTTCACCTCTAGGTCACTGCACCGCTCATCACATTAATGTAAAAGAAACATATTTAAACCAGTATCAAGGAGGGTAATGGTATGTAAGGGTGGAACAAGATAGAGAAGGAGAATGTTTTTCTCCTAAATCCAGAATTTCAAAAAAAATCCACCTTCCACTATGCCTGCAAGTGCGGCTAATTTTCTTAACGATGAGATTTAAAGATGGGTGGGAAAGAATTGTCAAACTTCCAATTTACTTATTAATTTTATGTCCTGGCTTCCAAAGATGCGATTCTTGTAAGATTAAAAAGGGATTGCAAAAGAGAAACATCCTTGCCCCACAGTGCCTATTGTTGTTTCCTTTCATTATCTAGGCTTTCAAGGATAACTCAATCAGATGCACAGAAAGATTGGCAATTGTCACGAGAACATTTCCTACTAATTATTTTATTGGTGTAACATCAACTGCTCATCCTGAATCAGCATGCCTGTTTAATGAAGAATGAAATGAAATGGAAAAAAAAAATGGAGATCCAGGAAAAAAAAAAAAAACTTTTCTTTCCATACTTTCCAACCCTGAAACATAATAGTGTTTTATAAATATTTTATAAATTCTATCCTATAAAATATGTCTACAGAGTCTCGTAAAAGAATTTTGGATGGAGAGTTTAGGAAGATATTGCAAGCTTGAAATTCTTTCAACCACAGATTTGCTTTCAAAACACAGTTCAAGAGTTGGTGGGATAGCTGCACACCCATTGTTTATACCACAGGAAAATATATAAATAACAGACAAAAGAATATAGTAAGTCTTATATGCACAACTCATTCTTGATAACGGGAATAAAGGCCTCATATATCAGCTTTGCTTTGCTCACCAGAGTTTTTCTCCCACATGTACTTTGCTTGGATGCTAAGCAAAATTCACATGTTTGAAGACATGACACCATTTTACAAGCTTCAATAGCCAGCCATGGAGAATGAAGAATGGAGCAGTAAGGAAAAACAGTCTAGTAATTTTTAAATGGTTAACATTTTATTTCTACATTTAGAAAACAGAACATAAAGGCATGTGTAGAAATTAAGAGAATCGATTTTAAAAAAAAATGATCCTCTCACTTGCCTTCTCCAGATATAGGCTAAGAGAAGTCACAGCCAAAAAGACAAATAAACTGAATGTAGTTAGAGATCTTCAAATATCAGATCAATTAAAGCAGAAGTTTTAAATGAAACAGAAGGACAATTATTTGTCGTCATTTCCTTATTAACATTTGAGGATGCAACTTATTTTTTTAAAAAAAATTGAAAGAGAATATAACAGCATGATAGAAGACAAGGTGCTCCAGAAATCAATTTAGACCCTGCATAAAATCAATGTAAAGCTATTTCAGAAATGCAGCTTCCATTTTTTCCAAATCTCTACAGATAATTTTAAATAAGGTTTTTAGATTGCAGGTATTAAACTCGTCACTATTAGGAAGGAATCATATTTCTCTTAATGACCAAGTATGCAGGCTTAAGCTTCTAACCACTGAATAGTTCAGTTCCTTATAATACGAATTAATTGTCTTAGTTGATAAGCATATTTTTAAATAATTATATATAAAAGAAAAAAAAATCATTCATCAACATATTCAAAACCAAGCAGGAAACAAAGGAATTGGAACTGAATCAATAGTAACTTTAATTGCTGTTATTCTGAGAAATAATAATGAAAGATGTCATGACAAATTATGTTTCTCTTAGCAGAAAAAAAATCCTTTTTAATTAGTGCCAATCCTTTTAAAAAATATATATTTTTATATATTCAGACCCACCCAAGCTGATGGCATACAGTTAATTTCTTGAAGCTGATTTTGTGATCTTTTGTAGTGTTAATTAATTTATAAATCATTTATTAAGAGTTCATTTCTAAACCTGCCACTCTATGAATTTTGTTTAATCCGAGCGGGAACTTCTCACTATTCTTGGACTGACAAATATTTTACTGATAACTTACTTGGAACTGAATTACTAAAGTCAGATTCCAACTCAAACCCACCTACCTGGTACAGTAATAAATAAATTCATAATGATCTAATAATAATGTCGAGCTCTAGGTTTCCCTTTCAAAAATAAAATAGCATTTTTGAAGCTTATCAGTGCTTCTAAGCATTCTTCTAATAAGATGTGGGTTTTTTTTTTCTCCCTCAGATAGTTAAAAAGTTTTGGAGCAGAAAAAAGTTCAAAGACAGATGCTAACTGTTATGTTTTCAAAGCTTCATTAGTTATAAAGCTGGCCTTTTGTAATAATTAGGACTCCAAGTAATGCATTACAGTGCCTGCTATAATTTCTTATTAATTAACTGTAATGCAGAAGTGACAGCTGAGATATATATGCTAAAGAGTCTTTCTATGCAAAAACAAAGGAAATTAAGAAATCTTTCATTTTCATCTGTTTAAGCTCTATTCTCTCACTGGATGAAATATTTATTTATATCCCAGCTTTATTATTTTTATAAATAATTCAAACTGATAAACATGTACAATCCCCTTCCCTCCTCCTAATTTCTGCACAAGAACAACCAGGGGGGGTAATTTGGGCTGAGAGAGAGAAACACCCAGCTGGCTTTCATGTCTAAGGTGGAACTAGAATTCCTGGTCTCCTGGTGATTAATCCAAAGTCACCTAGACGTTTTCATGCCTAAACTCCCAGTCTCCTGGTTTCTAGCCTGATGCCTTAACCCAGGGGTCTTCAAACTTGGCAACTTTAAGATTTGTGGACTTCAACTCCCAGAATTCCTCAGCCAGCTTGAAGTCCACAAGTCTCAAAGTTGCCACGTTTGAAGACCTCTGCCTTAACCACTAGACCAAACTGTCTCTCAATGTAAAAACAGACCTAAACCGAACAGGATGAGAAAGGTCTATATTTTTCCTCCAAATAAGATGATTTTGCCAACATTCCCTATGGAATTCTGTGGAAAGTCTAGTTTTATACAAGCAATATTTCATGATTCCATTTATATCCTGCTTTTCTTCCAAGATAGCCCTGTTATTCCCTTCATGAGTCTCCTAACGACCTTGGACCTTCAGCAGAGATGGGCTGAGGCTGCAAAATGCCGATAGTCACCCAATAAGCTTTTTGGGCTGGTAGGAAGTTGAAGCCTGTTTTCAGCTCCGCATTTACATCCCAACAACAATGCAGCAGTACCAAATCTCTCAAACTGAAATTAGAAATTTGCATACCTCAATAAAGTACAGTGCCCAGGATCTGCGAAAATTGCAATAGACCAATTGATTTGACTTATGACTATCATGGAGCTTGCTCATTGCGGACATAAGTCATGACGGTCGTAAAGCAGGTCACCACGTGACTGACCTGATTTTATGAACTTCTTTGCAATGGTCGTTAAGCAAAACCATTGTTCACGGTGGAGCATTTTTGCCGAAAATCAAAAGCAGATGCTAGTTTGGGCAAAAACGTTGTAAGTCAGGTGACTGCAGGATGCTGCAAACAGTCGTAAATGCAGCTAGTTACCGAGCACCCAAAATGTGGTCAATGTGATCACTAGAGGCATCGGAACTCAGAACTGGGTTGTAAATACCGTTTTTGGAGGGTTCTGGTGTAATTTCAAAACGGCGAAACATTTCAGAATTACGACAGAACCCGCCACTCAAGAAAGGCACTTACAACCCAGTTCTGAATGATACATTTATTTCTTTGAAGTGAAGGTCAAGCACATTAGCCTTTATTTTAAAAGATAATTCTTTGAAAATGTTGCATGCTTTTGAACAGGGCTAAAAGATCCCTTTTCCACCCCCTGTTATACTGCGTTTATTTAGTCTGCCATAACCTGAGCAGTGTTAATTTAAAAACACGGATGTTTATGTCATTAAGTTATCAGCAAAAAAAAAAAAAAAAATGCCATGGGAGCTTTGTTGATGCAGAACAAGATATCAATTTCCTAAGTAAATGGATTTTAAATAAGTTATTACTTCATAAGATGTCAACTACTTAAAACAGAGCTCAGCAGGTGCAAAAAGTTGTATCGGTAGTAAAGAATGTTCATGTGTATCAGGGGTGTCAAACTGCCGGCCTGCGGGCCGGATGCGTCATGGCGAAACCGCGCCCACCCCATTGCCAGCAATGGAAAAAAAGTCACGATACATCGCGACACGTCACGTGACGTTGCGAGTTTGACACCCCTGATGTATATGGACTAGGTCAGGGGTAGGCAACCTTGGCTCTTTTTATGACTCGTGGACTTCAACTCCCAGAATTCCTGAGCCAGCATGGCTCAGCTTGGAAACCTCTCCCTTTCCCCTCAGCATGGCTGGCTCAGGAATTCTGGGAGTTGAAGTCCACGAGTCATAAAAGAGCCAAGGTTGCCTACCCCTGGACTAGGTGCAGGCTGAGAGATAGGCGAGTGAATTCAAATCCCCCATCCACTGTGTATAATTTAAGCCTAATAATCCTTCTGTAAACTCTGCATTAAGCCATAATGGCCAAAGAATGTTGAAAATTGCATGTAAGCCCACATGAGAATAAAAAGGCAAAATTTATCTCGAATTTATAACTCTGCTATAAACCTGAACTGTGTCAGAAAATGCTCTGAAAGAAATTCAAGGGACTTTGACATAATTTCGTGTAGCCTCAGCTGGGTAAAGGTAAAATTTTGCTAATTGAAGGTTTGGGGAAGGGGGTCTAGGGCAGAGGAACTGACAGCAGGAAGCTTGCGCTGCAGAGCTTGAAACAAGCCATTAACTGCATGCTGATGTTGGAAAACAAGAGAATAGCACTGCCGTTATCTCAACTTCCCCCCCCCCTCAAAAAAAAGGTATCATCATCCATCTCCATCAGGCAGAAATAGGCTGCTCAACCATTAAGAGCTTAATTAGTTTCTTCAATAAATGAAAGAGGAACACACTTGGGGGGCAATTCTAAAATGAGTTTTGCATGCAACAAAACCCATTAGATATTTGAAGGGGAAAATGCTGTTATGAACATTCTGGAAATTAAGCATTCCTAGAAAATGCAGGTATTCTTCTTCCTTTAGAGCAGATGTGGTCCAGCCTTGCTTTTTTTTTTCTTCCATTGGCACTCTAAGCTCCCCTAAGCCCCATCAACTTTTCCACCCTTCAGCTTACAACTGGGTGATGAGTTACGTCAATATGCACCAGAGCCTCAGGGAATGATTTTCAAGTACACTGCTTAGATCTTTAAGCAGAACCTGGGCAGCCAATTGCTGGGGGATACTTAAATCTGGATTTCTGCCCTGAGCAGGAACTTAGAGTCTATGACCTGAGTAACTCCCTTCCAGCTGAATAACTCTTTGACTCCCAGTTGCCTACTTCTGTAGGGAAACAATACGTTGGTCTAGGGCAACTGAAGAAGACAGCCATCCAATGATAAACAAACATGAGTAGGTACTGAGACATATCTATAGGTACTATTCAAGATCCAAGTTCAGATATTACAGGTAATCCTTGACTTACAACAGTTCATTTAATGACCATCTGAAGTTACAACGGCACGGGAAAAAAGTGACTTATGACCATTTTTCACACTTACGACTATTGTAGCATCCCCACGGTCACGTGATCAAAATTCGGACGCTTGGCAACCGACTCATATTTATCACCGTTGCAGTATCCTGGGGCCATGTGATCTTTTGTGACCTTCTGACAAGCAAAGTCAATGGGGAAGTCAGATTCACTTAACAACCGTGTTACCTAACTTAACAACTGCAGTCATTCACTTAACAATTATGACAAGAAAGGTCACAAAATGGGGCAAAATTGACTTAGCAACATACATTTTCGGTTCAACTGTGGTCATAAGTCAAGGACTACCTGTACTGAATATCCAGCTGACCAAATACCTCCGTTTGCAATAATCATTCTAGATCAGGATAGTCAATTTTGACATCCAGCCAGCATGTAGAGTGTCAAGGATTGGGGGAGATACAGTCCAATGTTTTTTTTGAAAATTACTCCTAGGTTGCCTACCTCAATTCTAAAACTCCCACCTTGGATTGATTGGATGATTTGAGATATAGGACTGATGATCTATACTTTTTGTTCTGCGGCTCTGATCAAATACTAGCTCACTTAACCATTCAACTGGTATTAAGCACTGTCAATACTTTTTCCCCCCAAATGAACAACTGCTTCTTCCTTAAAATGAGAAGAAAGTTTTAAGTATCTCTACCTGTAGCTTATAAGCAGAAATGAATCACAATTAAACCAATGTTAAAAGGGTCAGAATATTCTTGTGTAATTCTTGGCATCAGTCACACATGAGGTTGATTTAACCATTTTTACATTCTCCTTTCCCAACATGGTATGAGAGGTAGGTGATATTATTTTTGGGGGGAAAAACGTGATTTAAATTAAAATAAATTTAAAGGAGGGGGAATGCCTTTTGTAAGGTCTGCTGAGTTAATGGATTCATAATGACTTCTAAAGCTTCACTTGGGGAAGAAATACTGTTCCTTCCATAATTGCATATAAATATACTCTCTCATAATCTAGGACAGCATGGCAAAAGGAAATCTACTAGCTTAATTATGAGCCTTTTTATTAGCTGAAACCCTGCTGTTTAAAAAAAATATGGGGAGAGGGTAATCTTGTACTGTTTTCATCCAACAGAAGAAAGCGAATTGAAGTGGAAGAGAAGATAACATCTTAATATTAAATAAATTGTGAAAGGCACAATTAAGTTATTTCTTTATATCATTAGCCTCAGCTTCTGGCTTTCTATGAGGGTTCTAGGGCTAATAATTTCAAATAAATTTGGGAGGGGAAAAGGAATTTCCAAAAATATATAAGCAGGCACAGATTGCACTGCATAAGACTGTATGGAAAAGTCTCCCTGCATTTTTTTTAAAATTGGATTTGCATGTAAGAAACAGGAGGAAGTCAATTGCATTAAATGCTATTTGGCAATAGGGAGTCACCTCATTTTGAAAAACAATGGCTATGTTTATGCTGGGTAGAACTATCAATGGGTCAAAGGAAATGATAAAAAAAGGAGCTGCTAAGAAAGGGGAGATTGGAAGGACTAGGAGGTGATCTCTTTGAGCTGATAGGACAGAGTGTCAAGGTTCCGGCTGATGAATCCAACGAAAGTAAGCACAGCTGAGACGATCCAATCTCTAATGCAAAACTTTATTGAGTACATCATTTTGGCACAGGTGAAAGGAAAACCAGCTCTAATTATTTGGCACCTAAATCAGTATATTAAAAGCAAAGAAGTCTCCCTCCCCTTAATCCAGGGGTGTCAAACTACCAGCCCACGGGCTGGATGTGTCATGGTGAAACCGCACCCACCCCATTGCCGGCAATGGCAAAAAAGTCACAATACGTTGTGACACGTCACGTGACGTTGCGAGTTTGACACCCCTGCTCTAATCATACAGGTCACATTATCCAATTAAGAGTTAGACCAGGGCTCTTCAAACTTGGCCCTTTTATGACTTGTGGACTTCAACTCCCAGAATTCCTCAGCCTGTATGCCTGGCTGAGGAATTCTGGGAGTTGAAGTTCACAAGTCTTAAAAGGGCCGAGTTTGAAGACCCCTGAGTTAGACACTTGTTATGAGAAAATGCCTTCCATTTCATAGCTAATGATTTGCAGCAAATACCTGTATAGAGTTGTCCTTGAAATAACCAGAACTGAGCTTTATTCAAAGAAAACACGATGTGACATGGCAAGTGTGGAAAGCTGGAGTAAGAAATCAGAATGAATCATTTCTATAATCATATGCTTACTTATTCAAATATAAATTTATGCCTTTCATTACATCTGTTTTCTGTCTTTAAGAATGGAATTCCCTTTTCTGCACAAATGTCCATGGCTGAGTTAATACCTTGCAAGAAGATGGTTGATTCAAGGCATTTCCTTACCCCTCTTCCTTCCACAGAAGAATCCAAATCATTAAAATATCAGTTATAGATTCAGCATCACCCATACTTCAAAGCAGCTGTGTTATACTAATACTTCCATGTCAGAAGCACCAAAGTGCTTCCGTGGGGAAAGGATTTGCTGGTGACATCACCGTTGCCTGGGGGATGCCCAATTGGGGACTCCTTTCGTGTCCCCATGAAGTTGCCCGCTGAAGTGTTACCCATTTAACTATTTGCACTTGCCCGCTTTCAAACTCCTGAGTTAGCCGGAGGCTGGAACTTGTGACAGGAGCTCAACCTGCCCATCACACCAATGGGTCTCAAACGTGAGCCTACTAATTGTCAGCCCAGAGTTCTAACCTCATGAGCCACTGCAGTCCTTAGAATTAGTATTTTCCTTTTTTGTTATCTTGCTTTCTTATCATTTATAAAAAAAAATCTTCCTATATTTGGGATCTTCACTAGTGTATATCTATGCTCCATCTCTCTTAGATCAATACTCTATATAAGATCTATGTAACTTTGGGACTCTTTGTGACGTGAGTTGGGCTGAGAGAGAAAAACTGACCCAGCTGGCTTTCATGCCTAAGGTGGGATTAGAACTCAGTCTCCTGGCGATTGGCCTTAAGTCACCCAACTGGCTTTCATGCCTAAGGTGGGACTAGAACTCACAGTCCCCTGGTTTCTAGCTTAATGCGTTCATCACTAGACCAAACTACTGTAGCTTTCATTTTTCCTTAGCAATCCAACGTTTGCTTTGTTGAGGCTTCGCCACCACCTTTTTGGGGGGGTGACATAGCAGACACCTCATTTTGATCCACTTGGGGCTTGTTTGGTTTTTTTTAAAGGCTTAGACATTCTTTGAAGAAAGGTGACAGCTCTTGTATTCAAGTAAAAATGGGGGTTATTTATATACATAAAAAGAAAGCAAACGGGAATGTAGGGAAATGTTGGTGGGGAAAGGGAACTGCATATTCATCGTATCAAATTAATGGCATTTAAACAAAATGCATTTAATAGTGAAGTAAACCTTATGAAAGTGTCCTTAATATGTTACAAGCATCATAACACTTTCTCTTTTACTATTAGATTCACAGTTCAGCATGCAGTAGTTCCTACATCTGAAAACCATTCTTCCCAGGAGCTTTCTGGATCTTTAATTGTGGCTCTAATTGAGACTGGAACTTTGATTGTGAGCTGAAATTTCTGGAATAGTTAGGAGGAAGGGGAGATTATGAGCTTGTTAATATTTGTTGAAAAAAGATTAGAAGTTATCTACTTTGGTTTCTTTAACTGTTTGTCTCTTTTTTATTATTTTTACTTTGCACCTTATCTTCTTTATTTCTTCTCTTTTTGCTTTATTACATTGGCCTTTAACTTATGAAAAAATCTTCAATAAATAATAATAATGATGATGATAATAATAAAGGGATTAGAACCTTGTTTCAAAAAGTTACTTTGAACACAAATAATGCCAGGGAAAGGGTGAACATTTTTATTGGGAACTGCCTGGAATTGATTGAAATATGGGCAGTTATATAAACATTATTATAAAGAATAATAATAAATAACATTTTCTAATAATTTTCTCAATCTTCCAATTCAAGCCACAAGTCTTTCTTTCCAACTTGGCTTTGCTCACAAAAAACAGGAAATACCACAAATGCATATCACAAAGTTTTAAAAAAAGTCCAGCCACCTCGGTTTATGTAGGGAATATTTAAAAAAACACCTGTTATTACACTTTCACATGCTTAAAACTATAATCTTCCATTGGGTTGCTCAAATACTCTGTACAGGGGCATGAAAATTATCATTAGCCTCCTACCCCTCAAAGGCCAGGATTCCATGTCTACAATTTATACTATTTCTTTTAGCAACCACATAGATTTCCTCTATGGCAATCTAGCCATCACCTGCAAACCCAATGGTGCACCTTACTATAACCGAGTCCATTCACCTTGCTGCTTGTTATCCTCTTTCCCTTTTATCTTTCCCAGAATTACAGCTTCCTCCAGAGAGGTAGGACTTTGGATACTGTCTCTGAAATGCAAGATATTTTGAGCTTGGTCCTTTGGGCCTCGTGTGAGTACGCTGGGTTGATTTGTTCAATGATCCATTTGTTTGTTTTTCTGGCTGTCCATTATATTCTCAGGAGTCTTCTCCAAATACTTACTGAATATTTATACCTCCCTTTTCTGCTACGGAATGGAAAAGGGAAAATCTTTTAAAAATGTTTAGCTGACATTTTCTTCCCAACTGTTTTTTTTTGTTAGTAATATAAGCAAGAGGCGCCTGTATCAAGCATGGATAGTTTGAGGCTAATTTTTAATTGTGACTAACTCAACAACATATGTTCATATGTAACTCTGATTCCTGGAATATTTCAGTTCCAAAAAGAGGAAGCCAGAGGAGCATGATTAACTCACCAAAGCTGCTTTCATCCTCTTTGCAATTAATAGTCGTCTTATCTATACAAATATACATCAGTAACTGCTGGATATAACTACTACAGCAACTTTCAGCATGTCTCTTAAACACCAGTTGTTGGGAGACAAATAGAGATTGGTATGACATCTATAACATGGAATTCAGTTAGTAAGCATTGCTAACTTCCTTGTTTCAACTGGAACTTGGCATTAACTAACCCTATGATGACCTAAGAATTGTACCAACAGTTAAACGCTTTTCACCTCCATTATTTCACAATATGTTTACCGACTGGAAGGAACCAACTGTATAAGGCCCATGTCTAATCACAGTATGAAATTTGCATCCCAGACTAAACTATGCTCCAATGCCAAAGAGTCTCTGTGGGTACAAACTGACCCTTTCATACTTGGAAGGATGTTTGATGTACAAAAAAAGTTAAGGGACCTTCAGAACGTTGATGCTTACCTTTAAAGACGCATCAACCAAAGCATCCCTTTGAAGTATTTTGATGGACAGAAGAATCTCACTGCTTCCAAATGTTGCAGTGGAGAGACAGCCACTTCAGTGTGATAAATGAGGACAGTGTGCCTCCATGTATCAAGCTGGAGCACCCGGCCAAAGCAGAATATTTTTTTCCAAACCACCAAGCAAATCGCGTTCTGTTTGCAGACTCCCCAAAAGGATTTGGTCAATCAGTTCTGAGAAGCAAAATTTTAGACTTGATAGACTCTTGGTCTAATCCAGTTGAGTTGTTTGGTGTATTTATTAGATATTATCAAGTGTCTACTCCTCTGAATGGCAAGAGGAGGGGGAAAAAAGACTGTCTTCAAATGTAGTGCAAAAATGAAATATAACTCTGATTGCAGTCAATAGAAGCAGTCTGTGGCCCAAAAATTAAAGCCTGGGAAAGAGTAGCTTAAACAATATTTCTGCATGATCACAAATGGATAAAAACTGAGACAGGAAAAGGTAGTCAAATGATAAAGTAAATGAGATGTATGGGAAAACACAGCAAAGGATTTGATGTCAAAATCCAGCATTCGTAACTGAGAAATCCCTCATATATTTTGCTTTATTGGCCACTGAGAGTGATTTTCAACTCCTTTTCATCTCGTCTCTGTTTTGCAATGTGCAGTAGTTCACCCACAACATCCGTCTCGACTCTTCTGTCAGTTTAGGTCTACCTACTCATTCATCCTTTTTTTCCTACTGTGGTATCTTTCTCTTTAAGTTAGCATTTAGAATGTCAAAATCATTTCATCTGACAAAGCCTCCACTTGTCGGAATCTCTCTTGTCTACCCTGATTTCCATCAGTCTTTTCCACTTGTCTAAGCATTTTAATGACATACGGTGGGGCAGTGTAGGATGATGCTAGATGCAGAACACATATACAGAATGTTTACTCTAAGGGGAAATATCCTTTAATTACAGGGGACAAATGGTGAGAGGAAGATAAAACCTTTCACTCAAGAGTATTAAAGAACATTGAAATGAGACACTTTCCCTAAAGAGCCGTTGTTATATGAGCGTTTACAACTGATAGCAAAAAATAAATCAGTTTCGTTTTATTTTGAATCAAACACAGTGGAAGCTGTTCCTTTACCTACTCATCTTTTCAGTCACTAATCTGCTCATTTTTCAGGATCTCTGTCAGGCTGGCTCAATCCACTAGTTATAAATTGCTTTGATGTCCCGATATCTTCAGTAACATATCTACCTACTTAATACTTGGAGCCCTAACGGACAATCTCTTAAATATGAAAAGAATGCACGACAGCAGCCAAAAAAGCCAATGCAATCCTAAACTGCATTAATAAAGGGTTAGAATCAAGATCACGTGAAGTTCTAGTACCGCTTCACAAAGCCTCAGTAAGACCTCAGTTGGAATAATACATCCAGTTTTGGTCACCACACTATAAAAAAGATGTTGAGACACTGGAAAGAGAACAGAGAAGAGCAACAAGAATGATTAAGGGGCTGGAGGCTAAAACATATGAACGGTTGCAGGAATTGGGTATGTCTAGTCTAGTGAAAAGAAGAATTAGGGGAGACATGATAGGGGTATTCCAATATCTGAGGGATTACCCTAGAGAAGAGGGGGTCAACCTATTTTCCAAAGCATCAGAAGGCAAGATAAGAAGCAATGGATGGAATCTAATCAAGGAGAGAAGCAACTTAGAACTAAGGAGAAATTTCCTGACAGTCAGAACAATTAATTCAGTGGAATTTGTGGGTGCTCCATCATTGGAGGCTTTTAAAAAGAAACTGGACAGTCACTTGTCTAAAATGGTATAGGGTCTCCTGCTCAAGCAAGGGGTTGGACTAGAAGACCTCCAAGGCCTCTTCCAACTCTGTTATTCTATGTTCTATAATACGTTCTTAATTTTTTTAAAAAAGTTTTATTTCCTCTATATTTTTCTTTCCTTGGCCCACTTCTTCAGGCATCCTGATTATGGATTCCTTCTTGCTCCCAACTTCCAAACTGTTACCCAAGGAAGAGAATTTCATCACGGGAAACACTGTAATTGATTACTATGTTTTATCTGTAGGATGTTGTTACTTTAGTGGTGCAGATTAGAGCCTGTAGCCATACATATGGTGCTCGCATCTTTCTCTCTCTCTCTCTTTCTCTCACTGGAGATGGACAATTAAATACTTAACTTCTTTATAAATCAAAACTGAGCTTCATAGATGCCTGAAGCGGACTGTGTATATTTACTTTTATACACATCCTTCAATCCTCCTTTCTTACCGCATGTACCAAGTACAAAGTGTTATTACTGAGGCTTCAGTTTTATTTATTTATTTTATATGGAGTGGATCTATACTGGATTTACCGCTATTTTATTGCATTATATCAGGTTGGTATTATTTAATATATTGCATTTAATATATTTTTAAAGCAAAGTATTTTCACTTGCTTTGTAGAAAACCATGAGGCATTTAATAAGGACAATCGATAGTCACTTATTAGAAGTAGGAAGTTTCTGATTTCACAGCTGAAATTCTGATTATCACCTTTTAAAGTCACATTACATGACAGCTAGAAAATATCAAAATCAAACGTCACCAGAAGTCAGACCCAAAGCATCTTCTTCACAAAGTTACCTAGAAATGTTTACAAATATTTGCAGAAGCAATATGTATAGTTGCTTTTCACCCAAGAGGCCAAAAGAAGAAGACCTTCTGCCAGCTGTGAATATTGCTAACACTGAATCTATATTGCTCCCATATGAGACTCATAAATTTAATAAGGTGACAGAAGAAGAAAAGGGAGGGTAACATCTCTTCCCCCAAAGCCATTACTCAAGTAAACAAACAAACTTGAATCTCTGGTCTACTCTACATTTTAGAAAAATGAATCAGATTTTTGATATGCCATAGAGGTAATCCTCAATTTATGACCACAACTGAGCCCCAAATTGATGTTGCTAAGTGAGACATTTGTCAAGTGAGTTTTGCCTCATTTTACAACTTTTCTTGCCACATTTGTTAAGTGAATCACTTCAGTTGTTCAGTTAGTAACACGATTCTTACATGAGTCTGGCTAACCCTAACTCTAACCCCTAACCCTAAACCCAAAAAATAAGGCAGAAGAAAAAACAACAACAACCCAGCTATCAAAAAGTTTAAGTGGGCGCTTTTTCAGCAAAATTAATTCATCAGATATTCTTCTCAGTTTCAGAATCTACAGCCCTCCCAGTATGAGAGCATATCCAACATAGAAATAGACAAGAAACTAAGATTACTTAAGGGGCTTCTTAAGAATTGTGAGAGTCTCATCCAAGCGACGTGCACAAAGGGAGTCCTCTCTCTACCTCATTGTAGCAACTCAACCCTTTTATTTTTTTATTTTTGCTGAAATTATTGGTGGAGAGTAATTTCCTGCTTTCCCCCAAGCCATAAGCTCAAGATAACAGTCTTGCCTCTCATCTTCACATCATTTCAGAAGTGCATTCTGTAGAAGATGATTGCAAAGGAAGGTATGCTAATTTGATTCTGGAAAAATAAGGCTTCTGGACTGCAAAGAGAGAGCCATTGATAAAAGCAGCTGCATGCTACAAAAAATACCAGTACAGTTGGATGATAATGAGAAAACAACAGGGTGTAGGCAAAGGATTCTTGACCGCAATCTCACATTGTCTTGCACTGAGTAGGTAGTTTTATATCTGTCTTCAACACTGCTTTACACCTGACTATAGGTTCGCCCAAAACAAAAGTAAATGAAAGATCAAGAAAGTGAGGGACTGATTCTAATGGATGGCGATTTGAACTCTCTCTCTCTCTCTCTCTCTCTCTCTCTCTGTCTCTCTCTCTCTCTCTCTCTGCCGTAACTAATTTAGCCATTGCTAACCTTGGGCTTTCCTACAGTGTAAGTAATTGGGTCATGTAGGATTAATAGTGATTCTAAGGCTCAAATTCCAATTAATCTCATCCACTAGAAGTCTACAAAGGTTCCCTTAATGCACATAACATCTTTTTCAGATCGGTGAGCCCACACTTAGAGCATGGATGACAGCTGTGAGCATTCTGAAGTTACTGCCAGTGAAAGCTTTCCAAGGAATATGGAGAGGAAAAATACCAGCATATGTCAAAAGAACAGATGGCATCTTTCTGGGCCTCCACAAAGGTTTCGGAAGAACCACAGGTGGCCACTGCATTCTCTGGCTTAATCAACAGTCCTTATTTCTTCCTAGTGCAATGTCCAAATGCAATGAACAAACACTGCTTGGATTATCCTTTCTGCAGTGCAGATTCTTGAAGATGTAGCACAAGATGAATGATCAGAGAAAGGACAGAAACGTAAAACTCCAATGACTGAATAGCAACAAGGCAATAATTCCCAGTCAGCAAATGTTCATATTATCAAACATGTAGATCATAATTCTTATAATTTGCAAATATGTGGATTGAGATCAGCTCAGTCTGCTTTTAGATCAACCTTCCACAACTTAGAGTCTTCCAGATATGTTTATACTTTATAGTATAACGCAACATTCCATAGTCAGGTTGGATATAACAATAATCTTCTCAGTCATCCAGGTCATAGTTATATCAAAAGCAGTTTTTCAGTTTTGAAAAGGCAACTGAACTGATTATTTTTTTTTAGGAAGAAAAAAAAGATGCTTCTCTTCTTATCCTGGGAGCTTCATCAGTTGTATTGGATGGACAGTTATTGACAGTTGAGCTTAATTGGGGGGGGGGAGGTGAATAGAAAGATTGTGTTTTCTTTGCAGTCAACTGGACTTAACACTCTCTGAGAGTCATTGTGGTTACTTGAGGTTTTACCTGTGATCTCAATGCCACCTGAATCAAAGGCGTGGAATCTTGGATATAACAGTGTTAAAGAAATTTGGGAAGGCTTCCTTCTACGTACCTGTATTAGGTGCACCATAAATAGATGCTTTCAGTTGATCACAGCAAAACAAAGTAATTAATGTAGGAATCAGAACCAAAGCTAGCTCAATTTATAATTTGACTTTCTAATTGAATATAAGAACCTCCAGCTGATTGTTAGACACATGTTTCCATAAAAGGAAAGAGTTTCTTCTAATTCTGTTTGATTTCATTGTTTTCTACCTACTGCTGCTTTGACGCTTTTTTCCTTTCCCATTTGCTGCTTCTTATTTCTTCCTGAATTAGTCACAAGTGACCCGAACCAACTGGAGTCCAGGTAGTTAATGAGATTTCACAATACTCTGTAGCCAAATTTAGCCACCTGATTATGTTATCAATGGCAAATTAAGTCAACTGAGAGAAAGGAGAAAGCTGTAACTAAATTATTGAAAGCGTATAGGGAAAACAAAATGCTTGAAAATGGCCCTGCCCCCTCCCCTAAATTTGTTTCATATATTTGTTTGTATATTATTGTACTATTTATTGATTTCTCTATCTCTATTGATGGACCCTCACTTTACACAAAGCACACACACACACAAATACTCCTACTACAAGAAAAAACCTTTGAAGTTGCTTGTTAAATGAGGTTGGGTTATATTTTGTCCAAGGAACTCTGAACGCATATAATGCAGTTCTACTACTGAAGCCAAACAAGGTTGAGGGTCCTTAGTTGCCATGGAACAAAGACTGTCTAAAATAATATGTAAGTTAGTTAAGCTACTTGAGTGTAACAGAATATAAAGGCAAAAAAACAAGAAAAAAAAATCTAATCTTTGCTGTATCCAAGATGAAATTGCTTATTTTATATAAAGAAGGAAAGTTTGCTGATGTTCAGAATCAAGTCTATCAATAAACCAAGTCTCCTTCAAGTCCTACTGGACTCCTAATGACTTCCTGCACATGTCCATGTGGTTCATTGGCACAAACATAGAAGTTGTTTCTAAGTGTCCCTGTCAAGCGTCAAAGAAATTGTATTCTGCTTCAGCCATTTCTGTTTTGTTAGCTTGTCTAAAGGCGCGCGGGGGGGGGGAGGAGGGATAATTGGAATATCCTTTTGCAGGTGTAAGGGTTCTAGTGTGGGAACCAAGGTCATTGGAGAACTCTTGGGTGGGAACTGAAGATTTTTCTCATAACAATTATCTTAATTGGGGAATGTGACCCGCACTGTCAGAGGGGAAGGGAGGTCCTATACTTTTAATATACTGTTTTGGCGCCATTTTAACCAGAGCTGGTTTTCTATTCATCAGTGCCGATATGCTGTGCTCAATAAAGTTTTGCATTAGAGATTGGAATGTCTCAGCTGTGCTTACTTCGTTGGGATCATCAGTCAGAACCTTGACGGTCATCTGAAATGATGTGGTGGTAGTTGTTGTTTGCAACTTCCTAGGCGTGCCCAAGACCTTGATATTCCATGGGAAATCCCCATCTAACCAACTTTTCTTAGTTTGTAAACCCAAACAACATGGAAAACAAATATAGAAATATTGCAATAAATATATTAAAGATCATAATGATAGTATATTCTTTATTTGAGGGTCAAAAAAAGTATCAGCCAGGAACTGAGGTCCACATATCGTAAAGTTGCTGAGGTTGAGAAACACTGTCCTAAGGAGTTCTAAAACCATGGGTTTTCTCACTGGCAAGGATTTATAGGTAAAGCAGTGAGGGGCCCATGAGAAAGTTTTCACCAAAGAAAACTCAGGGATTTGAAGGAAGTATTGATTGTTTTGTTTTTATTTTTGCCAACTAGAACATCGTTGTTTTTATCCAGAGCTGGGAATGTTGAGTGATAGCCCTAATAAACCTCAATGGGGAGCAAAAACAATCAATTTCTGAGTCTATCTAGCCAATACTATTTTTAATATATGAACACTTTTGTATTATCATACCTTGCTAAGCCATCTTATTACTGATATTTTATCTCTTTCTCAAACCCATAGCTGTATTTCTGATAAGCTTTTAGCTTTACAAGATAAGGTAGGTAAACTATGGGGTCCTTGGTGCTCTCTGAGTTTGGTTGTTTTCTTGCATATGTTTCATTTATCTGCAAGAAAACAACCAAGCTCAGAGACCACCAAGGATCCCATAGTTCAATCCTGAACTACAATTATACTCTTCCATCAGTGCTCACTTTCTATTTTATGGAACCCAACTCAACAGCTTTATGATTTGAGATAGACAATCTACCTCCCCCCGATGTTTCAGACTTCAAATCAGCTTCAGTCAAAATGATCAATGGCAAGTGATGGAGAGAGCTGGAATCCAAAATATCTGGATCAAACCAGGTTTCCTACCGCTCCTTTGTGAGAATATAACATCTGTCATACTTAGTCAGAAAGTTGGAATATTGCATCCAGTTTTGGTCGCCACAATATAAAAAAGGATGTTGAGATTCTAGAAAGAGTGCAGAGAACAACAACAAAGATGATTAGGGGACTGGAAGCAAAAACATATGAAGAACGGTTGCAGAAATTGGGTATGTCTATTTTAATGAAAAGAAGGACTAGGGGGTGACATGACAGCAGAGTTCCAATATCTGCTGCCACAAAAAATACTGTAGGTATTAACCTTTTCTCCAAAGCATCTAAAGGCATCTCAAGAAGCAATGGATGGAAACTAATCAAGGAGAAATCCAACCTTTGAACTAAGGAGAAATTTCCTAACAGTTATAACAATTAACCAGTGGAACGGCTTGCCTTCAGAAGTTGTAGGCCAATGGTGGCGAACCTATGGCACGTGTGCCAGAGGCGGCACTCGGAGCCCTCTCTGTGGGCACATGTGCCGTCATCCGATTCCTGCCTCCCCTCGCACCCCCTCCTCACCAGCAGCCCCCCCCAGAGGAGAGTCACCCCTGGGCATGGCCCATGCAGAGCAGCACAGCCAAGGACATGGCAGCCGGGCAGCAGGAACGAGACTCCGCCCTCGTACCCTGTCATGCGCAAATCATGCTGCAGGGTCGGGCAGAGGGTGTGGCCACCATGATGCTGCAGGGCCGCCTGGGCGATCTGCTGCGGAGGGCCATGGAGGCGGTGGGTGGCCCTGTGGGTGGGTGGGGCAGGGGCGGAGCAGGGAGGGTGGAGCAGGGGTGGGGCGGTTTTGGGGCACTCGGTCTCTAAAAGGTTCGCCATCACTGTTGTAGGTACTCCATCACTGGAGGTTTTTAAGAAGAGACTGGCCCACCATTTGTCTGAAGTAGTACAAGGTCTCCTGTTTGAGCAGGTGTTTGGTCTAGAAGACCTCCAAGGTCTCATCCAACTGTGTTATTCTGACTCAGCCTTCTGATTTGTTGCATCTGCTTCCCTTGGATTTTTCTACCACGTATATTAGGCCAGATTTATTACCTGGCAAACGTTTGCAAGCTCAGCCTTCATTAGCATAAGAATGTATTATTAGGGGTTTTGTGGAATAAATTTCTCTGTTTACATCACTGCTCTGGGAACTGGGATCTTTGAGAGAGCTTTTGCAGGCTTCGGCTTGTGAACTGCCACACCAAGATAACAACACCAAGACGACAACTCCTCTGCATAAGCAGGGCTTTTAAAGAATTACCCTCCTTCTATAATATACAAATGCCAAGGTAGATAATGCCAGAGATATCCAGATATCCACCAAGCCCAAAATATTGCCTATCTCTGCAAGACAGCTAGAAGACTGTTAAGAGCTATAGTGGGTATTTTTCATGCGCCAAATATTATTTCCCAAATTTCTGCTGTACCAAAATGCATTTGTTTCTTTTAAGTAAATAATGTGTACTTTCAGTTATCAATCTGGGATGTAAGGAACTCAGGAAGAAACTGAAAATTTCAGATTTAATTATCAGCTGTGCAGCGCAGTGGAAAAAACATGATTTCTTAGCAAAACACTCATAAAATGTATTCAAATCAATACCTAGTCTCTCTTTACATAATTCCTTCTTTGCCTGCATTAGATCAGAGAATAATACAGCTGTGTTTGTTGACTTTCAAAGCATTAGGCAGATTGTGCTTTGGAGCTGAAGTTTTCCCTTATTCTATAGAATTAAGAGTTTTAACACATGTAATAGCTAGTGTTTTTGACTAGCTGAAGAAGTTTGCTTACAATCAGAACCAAAAACTGCTTTTGGCTTTATAAGCTTCGGCACAAGGATTGCTTATGAACCAAACTAGTATCCAACATTGCAGTGAGCTAAATAACATAATTTTACAAATAACCTTATTCAAATAGGGGGCACAAGGCTCAGTGGTTAAAGATGCCGAGCTTGTCAGATGGAAAGACAACAGTCTGAGTTTGAGACCTGAGCGCTGCATGATGGGGTGAGCTCCCGTTCCTTGCCTCAGCTCCTGCCCACCTAGCAGTTTGAAAGCATGCAAATGCGAGTAGATAAATAGGTACCACTTCAGTGGGAAGGTAACACCATTCCATGTGCCTTGGTGTATAGTCATGCTGGTCACATGACCATGGAAATATCTTTGGACAACACTGGCTCCTTTGGCTAAGAAACGGAGATGAGTACCACCATCTAGAGTCGGACATGACTGGACAGGAGAAACCTTTACCTTTCACCTTATTTAAACAAGTATTTGGCAGCACCAAAATGGATCCTCAACAGCCAAACAAGTAATCACAAGATGCTCCATTAACCCCAGGATATGTCCAAATTGTCCCCAGTTTAAGAGCCACTGAACTAGATGGATCAATGGATCAACTGACTGACATCATGATTGCAACCTCAAGCCATAAAGTTAGGCTGGAGCAGCAATTTCTCAAATTCATAGACTGCATACAAGCAGGAGTTCTGCTTCCTGCCTTCATCCCTAATTCATGTGTCTTTCACATTCATTTGCACGTTTGCTTAAACCACGACTTATTCAATCAACTGCAACAGCTAGGCTCGCCCAGATTCATCCAAGTTCTGAGCTACCCCCAGACACATCACATTATGACTTAGCTCAGTGTGAAAATATGGTCAAAATTAAGGGCAAGAAACCTGCTTTAAATATGCTGGCTCTGCACACAGTTTAGAAATCTGTAATGATCCCATATTTACAGTTCTTTACTCCAGAAGTGGTCTTTACAAAAAGTGAGAGGAATACAAATTGGATGACAAGGTGATAAAGCCAGGAAATATGACCCAGCATCGCATCTTCCTGTTCAAATAAAGTTCCTCTTGGAATCACATACTGACAATTGGTGTTGTGACCCATGTGCTAATTAGCTGCAGTAGGTAGCACTTGCAGAGCATTAGACTAGAGAGAGATG
Source organism: Azemiops feae (assembly GCA_023970755.1). Taxonomy (NCBI): domain Eukaryota; kingdom Metazoa; phylum Chordata; class Lepidosauria; order Squamata; family Viperidae; genus Azemiops; species Azemiops feae. Next base: position 733,660 of record JALGBA010000572.1, on the reverse strand, counting down.
TCACATCCTTTTCTCATACTATTGGAAGGAGTGTCATTACTGAAGAAATGTTCATGCTTTATTTAAATACAAACCAGCAATCTTCTCCATCCTGTATGACAATTGACTCCCAACTTGGGTCTCATTAAGTTTCAAAATGTAGAACAAATGTGCTCATCTGGCTTTCCACTTAATATTCTCTCCTGAAGCATCAAGACCTATGACTTTAAAAATGCCCCCTTCAATCTCATCAGCATCACAAAAAGTAGTTTGCCATTTTGGGTGGACTGTGATTGAAGCCAGTGGCATTTTCAAATTCATATTAAGCCCTATATACAGCAGGGCCGAAGCAGCATTCAGTCAAAGTGGGGCAGGGGAACAGAAGGGAATTTAAAAAAAAAACATGGATACAAGGAAGGAAAGGGCATTTTTAAAGTCATAGGTCTTGATGCTTCACTTTGTCTCCAAAGTGGAAATCTTTATAAGGATAGTCCTTTTTTCCATATTCATGCAGGAGATGACCAGGCTGAGCCCAAGGGAGAAGGTCAAACGCATCATCAGTCATGAGTCCCTTTGCACCCACAAGAGATCTCTAAATCCAGTCCACCCTGAATTCATTTGCCTCTTATCTACCACCAATTTGCTTTGGCCGTTAGTAGTTCAGATTCCTGTAGAAAACGTAAGCTTGCAATAAATCTTTATATCCATTTGAACTGCCAGATCTTCTGACTTCCCTGGCACTTGACAATTCATTTGGTCATATATTGTCTCCATTCCATGATTATAACAACAAATTGGGCCATGTCAGCAATCTGCATCTTTCCTGGCTTCTCATACCTCACCCAATTCCAAAGACAAGACATTAACCGGGAACTGCTTCCGTTTTCCAAGTAATGAAGCAGTGGGTAACCATCCACAAAACGCATGGAAAGATTTCTAACAAGAATGGCTGCACATTTGTTTTCTCTGACTTTCAAGAAGGAAGCAAGCCACACCCTCAAAAGAAGTTCAATAATATGCTGAGAACGAAGTAGAAACATCCTTCTTTCACATGAAGAAATTGGGGGCAGATTTTTGCACAATGATTGGAAGTTTAGCTTCTAATTTGTTTTCAAGCGTAAGTTTGCTCACAAGGTCTTCTATGTCTTAGGATCAGAAGATCTGAAGATGAGATGATACAGATTGGTTTTCAGAGCTCTGTATGGACTCCATGACCACCCCTGTTTATTTATCTATCTGCACTTACATCATTTTATGCTTTTTAGAGTTCCATTGGACTGCTTGAGCTAGGGAGGACCTGAAAAACATTCCGTTCATAAAAACCTCTCCCATTTTCAAGATCTTCCTCCATGTCTGAACTTCTCTGAGCCTCCCCAAAGACACTACCACCCAAATGTGAGATGGGCAGCTATATAAACAGACTAAATAAACACATTTCCAAAGGAGAAGGCAGCCTTTTACACCAAGGCACCTCATCTTTAGAGAAGCACCTTCATGGATGACAGTGAGACTCAAACTTTTTTAAAATAAAAAAATAAAAAAGCTCCGAAAGAATGAAATATTTCACTGTTTCAGCCACTTAAACATTGGCACAATTATTGCACCAATGTCCTGCGTTTCTTATCCTGTTCCCTTTTAGGGCAGCAAATGTTTCCTCCATTTTGTTATGTTTTAGTGTCTTAAACGTTTGCACGATTGTTGAACTAATGATGTGTGCTCCTTATCCTGCTCCTTTTTTTAAGGGGGCAAACTTTTCCTCCCTTTTTGCTGTGTATGATTGTTAGAACTCTTGCCTCAGCTACTTTCCTGCTTTCTGCTGGAGGGGGGTCTTTAGTCAATTTCACAGACAAATTTATCAGCAAGCTTAATCTTAATCCCTCTAGTCCATTTCTACCAGGTTCTAAAGAATCTGCAAAAACTGTTGGCTTGATTTTGCCCGCTTGAATTAAACAGCAAATGCCACATGCTTGTCTCTTCTGACCTCCAGCCTCTGGGCTTAGGCAAGCTGTTATCTCCCGCATGCATGAAAAGTTACAGAGATCCTAGGTTGCAAACTATCATCATCGTTGCAGCTATTGGGAAAAGCCCCCCCGACTGCAAAAGTATGGTTTGTGCTATCATTCACAATCCTGTTTTCTGTAGGAATTTATGTAGAGGAAAGATTCTGTCTTGACAGCCAGGCAGTTTTCTTCTCCTACCTACTTTGTTTGTTTGTTTTTCCAGCAAAACAACTAGACAAATACAAACATGGAAGAGCTGTGAAGTAGCAATTTAGTTCCCTTCTTTCTGTATGGAATGAATACCGTACAAAGGAAGCTCTGGTAGTTTGCAAAGAAAACATGATGATGATTTTTGCATTCTCCTATTTGCTGGCTTATACGAGAACACTAATTGGTTTGTGTTCTTCCCTACCTGTTCTGCCAATCACGGAACAGATGTTCAGATGATTGCTCAGCTAACCTCAATACACTGGAGAGCCTACAGAGTAGAAACTGCTCTATACTTCTTATATTTGCATTTATCCAAAGAAATAAGAGGACAGCAACATGGCCTCATGGTTTTGAGCCACGAAAGATGAAGTTTCAGGCTTCGGGACAGTTTCCCCACAAGATAGCAAAAGGGGGATAAATCGTGATTTGTCTGCCTCGGTTCTTTGAGATGACAGGGCAATTATATTTTATCCTGGATATGTGAATTACCTGTGGTGAGTAACATAAAAGAGGAGAAGAAAGGCTGCATAACTAACTCCAAATGCCATTGCAACTACACCGGAAATAAAAATTGGTAATAAACAATGGCAGAAGTGAGCAAACTAGAAAAGGTGATTTGTACTAATGCTGACTTGAGTGCAAACCTTTAATTCCTACGCATGTGGATTCTCCCAAGAATAAGTGCAAATGCTTAACCAGCATACCATTATGCAATATTTCACTTGGCATTATAGCCAATGCAGAAGATGTGCTTCTAGATTCAAAAGTAAAAGCAAGTAGTGAGGGATCCAACAAAGCCAAAACTGATTTATTGATATATGTAGGCAGTGTTAAAGTTGTATTTCAAAAGAAGGTAAAGCTTGATTTGACCCTTTAAAAAATAAAGTGCTTGCCAATAAGCTAATAAGGCCAAAATGTTTTAGCTAATCCATACTCATGACTTGCCAAGTCTGCCTATATGATTAGTGCCAACATTCAACCCTAATCTTCTGCAAAGATTTACAAAGCCTTGAATAGAATCCCCAAACCGTCACGAAATTGTTATGTTTAATGTGACAGAATAGAGAAACTATTAAATTTCTGATAAGGGGGGTCATCATTAACTCAGTTTAATTTTATTTAAATCTAAGTATAAACCAAACCAAATGTCAGTTTGATTGAGGACTAATCCACTGGTTTTGGAATAGCATTCAAAAGCCCAGGAAAAAAAAAACAGCCATAAGTTTTCAGTAATATATATCATATACAAAGTTTAGGCAGCCACAGGTTGATATCCAAGCTAACCCCTGCTAGATGTCCTCACGCTTGAGTCCTGCCCCACCCATGGTACCCCAGAATTCTGGACCTTTTTAGATTGAAAGAACTAAAGTGGAAAGAATGATGATAAATCTGGTTTGATCAAGAAACAGGACCTAAAAAGAAGTAATGATCAGGATAAAAGCATGCCTGTTGTTCAGTTTATAGGATTCTTGCTAATGGAAACCACACTATAGGTTTCCATGCTTAAATGTCTCTGATCTCTCCCTTAATTCCTACAGAGAAATAAATGATTATGCTTAAGACAATGAATGTGCTTACATAGAACAATTAACCAGTGGAACAACCTGCCTCCAGAAGCGGTGAATGCTCCAACACTGGAAGTTTTTAAGAAGAGACTGGACAGCCATTTGTCCGAAATGGTATACGGTTTCCTGCCTGAACAGGGGGTTGGACTTGATGACCTCCAAGGTCCCTTCCAACTTTATTATTATTATTATTATGTTTGGTTGCTGAGCCTCACTGACTTGGCTACCATAGAAAGATACAACTGTCTCTTATCCAAAGCTCAGGGGTCCTCCTATGTCTCCAACAAGGTTCTTTTAGCATACAAGCTTTGTTTCTAACCATTGCCATCCCTCTTTTGTCAGGTTAGCAAGACATTGGTCAATCTGTCCATATGAAACCTAGTTTGCTACATTCATCAAAAAAAGAATACATTGCCAAATTAGTACACTTCAAATAATACACCACATTAATTTCTCGGTCAGGAGCATCACCAGTAACGGCATCTTATTTAGGTCCGAGCCCAGTGTACTTTAATTCATGTGAGAATACAAAAATTGGGCATTTGCATTTATATTACTTCAGCTAAATTACGGCTAAAGTACAGAAGGCCCATTTTTTTTTCTCCTACCGTCATTTCGGTTATATGGCAACCCTTCCTCTTCCCATCATAAATGACAAACATTTCCTATTTTCTCATATGAGTATGAGCTGTAGACTTGCTGTCTTTCTGAAGGGCCCGTGACATGACAAGCTCCACGTGGTTCCCACTGGATTTCTGAAGCAGCTGAATAGCAGAGAGAGAGCTCCTCACATAATGAGTTTAGCTGCAGTGCTGCATTGGAGAAGTCAAAGGGCAGGGAGGTTTGACAAGCAGGCATCGGAAATCTCCACGTACCTTGCAAGCTTGGATTGCATTGAATTACCTGGAAAGGATGGGAAAAGCAGCTCCAGATTTCTCTTTTTGCTGGAGCACTGCAATGCATGGGACAGCTGGGAATTGAGTCATCATTGTTTCTCTCTCACCTAGTCTGTAATTGCCGCAAAAACTCCCCGAAGTCAGAAGCCACAGGGAATACCAAGGCTTTACGCTAGCCTAGAAATTTGCAAAAGAAGCCCAGAAAACAAAAGCACCACAAACTAAAGTGGTACTTAGAAACAACCTCTGTGTTTACGCCAATAAAGCACGTGGATATTGATTTTTCTCCTGCCTTTATTACTTTATAAGGAACTCAAGGCAGTGAACATACATACATAATTCTCCTTCCTTCTCTTCCTCCCCCCTCAACAAGAACCCTGTGAGGTGGATTGGGCTGAGAGAGAGTGACTGGCCCAAAATCACCCAGGTGACCTTCGTGCCTAAGGTGGAACTAGAACTCACACTCTCCTAGTGATTGGCCCAATGTCACCCAGGTGACTTTCGTGCCTAAGGTGGAACTAGAACTCACACTCTCCTAGTGATTGGCCCAATGTCACCCAGGTTTCTTTCATGCCTAAGGTGGAACTACAACTCACACTCTCCTACTGATTGGCCCAATGTCACCCAGGTTTCTTTCGTGCCTAAGGTGGAACTAGAACTCACACTCTCCTAGTGATTGGCCCAATGTCACCCAGGTGACTTTCGTGCCTAAGATGGAACTAGAACTCACACTCTCCTGGTCATTGTTCAGGTCCTTTCGTCTTTGTTCTCTTTATTCTGTATAGTTTGTGTTTGTTTTCTGTATTCTCCTTAAAACTTGTAACCCAACTAGAAGCATAGGAATCTTAAAGTGAGACAGAGTATCTCCCCTCTTATAACCAAGAGGCAGGGCATATCTTGAGCTTCTTCCTCATTGCCTCCTCTTTCCAGGCTAAGTTGATGTTGTTCTAACAGTTGCTACATCTCTTCTTTGAGGCTATTTCTATGCTCCTTTACAAAATCGGTTGTTAAAACCAGGAATAGGCATCTATGGATGTAGCCAGCCCCAAGCTTGCAATGTTATAATGTCAGATAGAAACCGTGCCTGCTAGCATCCTGTAAAACAAGATTTTGCCGCAGAATCACCAGTGAGATAATTAAGGCCACCAGCTGCAACCCCTGCCCAGGGGCCAAAGCTTCCCACACAGGCGGCTCTTCAGCATCTACCGAAACACAAACGATGAAAAGTTCACCCTCTCCATGCCTAACATATTTCCCCAGTTTGGGATTGCTGGGTCTTTGTTCTCCGGAAAAAAAACCCTTTCTCTCCTCCAAGCCATTAAGAGATTTAGCTGTGTTATTTCTTAATTCTGAATCAGGTGTTTCTTATCTCTGTAGGCATCCCTTAATTATAGAGGAATCCGATCTTCAAGTAATAACTTAAAAGAGACAGAAGAGGAAGCATGAAGCTAATTTATGCAGGCAGAGAGCTAGGCTCTTCTAAAATAGGATTTCTCAAGCTTTGAAATCATCATCTGATCATGGAGAACCTTTTTCAAGTTGAAGGCTGAATCTAACCCCCCCCCCCAAAAAAAAAACAACAAATCAGTGTTTCTCAACCTGGGCCACTTGAAGATAGGTAGTCCTTAACTTAGGACTTACAATCAAGACCAGAACTTCCATTGCTGAGCCAGACGGTTATTAAGTGAGTCGCGTCCTGTTTTATGATCTTTTTGCTGCAGTTGTTAAGCAAATCCAGCTTTCCCCCATTGACTCTGCTTGTTGGAAGCTGTCTGGGAAGGCCAAAAATGGCCATCACCTGACCCCAGGACAGTGCAACCATTGTACGTACGTGCCAATTGCCAACCCCCCCCCCCAAATTTTGATCACATGACTGCAGGGATGCTGGGACACTCATTAAGTGTGAGGCATGCCTGTAAGTCACTTTCTCCAACACCAGTGTAACTTTGAGCAACCGCTAAACAAAGTCAAGGTATACCTGTACCTGGAGGTCTGAAGACCCTACTACACCTTCAGGTAGCCAGGGTTGAGAAACACTGTTCTAAATGGATCCAGCTTTAACGCTCTATGCAGTGCATCACCCACTGTAGTTTAAAAGCCACGGTTTGTGATTTTGCATATTATGCTAATTCAGATCATTGTAGCACATTAAGCAAACTGTGACTTTATATATTATAGTTTTAGTAAAATCTGTAAATGTTCCATCTGAGATATTCATTGAGATATTCACACTCCTCAAACAAAGTTGGGGCTAAGACAAAGATATAAATAAGGCCAGAGGACAAGTTTAAGGTTAAATGAATAAATCTCAATTATTGGTTTTTTTTTTTTTTTAAAGTCCTTCAGTCACACTGGATGAGAATTAGAACATTGGCTGCTGTCTTCTGGACAAACTGAAGTAGCAATGCAAGAGAGAATTGTAGTAGTCCAGGGATCTTCAAACCTGGCCCTTTTATGACTTATGGACTTCAACCCCCAGAATTCCTCAGCCAGGCACGCTGGCTGAGGAATTCTGGGAGTTGAAGTCCACAAGTCATAAAAGGGCCAAGTTTGAAGACCCCTGTAGTAGTCCAAGAAGGTGATGACAAGGGCATGAGTTTTTTCTTGCAAGAGTCGCCACTGATGAGAAAGAAACTGTCCTATGCAAGCTTGGTTCTCTATGGTCAGCCTTGTTCCTAGAACAGCTTTTGAAGGCAGGAGGGGTACACTAGAGAAAGCCCCCATCCCCATTGGCACAAACTCGAAGTGTTTACAGGCCAAAGGAAAGGGGACATAAACGCTTCCTGCTACTTCGGCCAAGTTCTCAAAGTCGTCTTTTTATTGCAGCACATATTCACTTGAAGTAAATATCTATTTTCAATTAGCACACATTTCAAAAGCGGCATGCATCATTTAGAGCGCTAGTTTCTCTTCCTCTCATTATTAGCTAGTTAGTTTAACTAACAGCATTTTAAAAGACTGCTTCAGAGCGAATGCATGAATCCGCACCCTCACTTCTGCCAGATAATTCTGAGATCCTCTTACCTTTCAGGGGAAAAAAAAGAAATTTGACAGGGATGGTTTCCTATTACCTTCCGTGATGTGATATGATCTGGCTAATAGATTATCTGAGCAAGCCTCTCATCATTTTGGGATATACAGTAATGTGACATGTGCAATCTGGGTCTTAGTTCCTTTATAAAAACTACAATATGTTAGTACCGATCAAGAAAAAACACTACTACATAGATTCTGCTACAAACACTAACAGCATTTCCTGATGATACACAGACATGAGCTTTGGTTCGCCACTGATACTCAGTTCAGACCTCAAACAAACTATACAGGATGCTGGATCGGCACACCCTACAACCTATGAAATGCTATCTAGCAGCCATGCAGGACTTATGGACAGATGCAGCCAAGAGATTTTATTTTATTTATTCCTCGCGTTTATTATTTTTGCAAATAGTTCAAGGTGGCAAACATATCCAATATATCTTCCTCCTCCTCCTATTTTGCCCTGTGATGTGAGTTGGCTGAGAGAGAGTCACCAGCCCACCAACTCACCCAGCTGGCTTTCATGGCTAAAGCAGGACCTGAACTCACAGTCTCTTGCTTTCTAGCCTGGCGCTTAACCATTAGACCAGGGGTCTTCAAACTTGTCCCTTTTATGACTTGTGGACTTCAACTCCCAGAATTCCTCAGCCAGCCACGCTGGCTGAGGAATTCTGGGAGTTGAAGTCCACAAGTCATAAAAGGGACAAGTTTGAAGAGCCCTGCACTAGACCAAATAGGCACTAGATGGAATGTTCAAACTTGAAGAAAAGAGATAGCATGGCAGTAGCAAAAGAAATAGCATTTAGGCTTATATACCGCCCCATCGTGCTTTTACAGTGCTCTCTGGGCAGTTTACAATGTCAGCATTTTGCCCCCAACAATCTGGGTCCTCATTTTACCAAACTTTGAAGGACGGAAGGCTGAGTCAACCTTGAGCCCCGTCAGGATCGAACTCCAGGTTGTGTGCAGAGTTTGCCTGCCCTATTGCACTTTAACCACTGCACCCCCAGGGCTCTCAAATGGGTTCCATTTGAACTAAAACACATAGTTGCCACCAGTGGTGAGCCTCAAAAAAGTAGTAGAGTGGCTTTTAAGCTTTGTCCTAAAGAAAGTTAACAGCAGTTGATCCCTCTCCGGAGAATTAGTGTTAAATCATTCTGATTGTTCAAATTGGGACTAAGCCAATATAAAATATGAGAGCTCTCGAGCTACCTAAAGTTCACAAGGGAAATGTTTGTATCAGAGAAACTGGGCAGACATAATATATAGGCCTTTCTATGCTAATTTTCAGAGCCCCCAAGCCAAGTTAAGAAAGGGGGTAGATTGAAAGGGGAGGATAGAATAAAAACTTGATAAAATTGGAAGAACTAGTAGGACACTGTCACCTTTATGACAGGAGTAGGTACCCTGATGCCTTCCAGAAGCTTCAGACTTGAGTTCAGATCAACTCCAGCCAGCATGGCAAATGCCAGAGGACTAGGAGAAATGCATTCAGCACATCTAAAGGTTATCAATTTCCCTGCCACGATTCTGTAGGGCAGTCATGGAACACCACATTAAGAATGCACCTCTTCATATCAAAGAGGGATATAAGCACCAATTAATAATGGCTTCACTCTTCACATCAAAGACTGCACTGTGCCAAACAATAGCACATGCCTAGTGGGTGGTATTTCAGTGAACAATTTTAACGAAATCCCCTCCTTGGAAATCAGCTGAAAATCAGGCTCCTTCTTCCCAATTTATCGCCAGTTGATGGATGGCTCAAGGTTAAGATGCTGGGCTTGTTAGCTGGAAAGCCAGCAGCCCAGGTTCAAGACCCAAGCTCTACCCGACAGGGTGAACTCCTGTTACTTGCCCCAACTCTTGCCAACCCAACAATTCAAAAACATGCAGATGCCAGTAGATAAATATTTTCCCACTTTGGTGGGAAAATAACAGCACTCTGTGACGTCGTGCTGGCCACGTGACTGTGGAAATGTCTTCAGACGGCGCTGGCTCAATGGCCTTGAAATGGAGATGAGCACCTCCTATCTTTTACTCAATTCATAGTGAATTGGTCATCATGCCGGGGAAGAAGACACCAAAGATTTGGAAAAGGTACACAAAATAGAAAAAGCAAAGAAAAAAAAAACCAAGCAAAACAAATGATTAAGGAGCTAGAGCATTTCCTCTACCAAGAAAAGTTCTACTACAGGGGTCTTCAAACTTGGCCCTTTTATGACTTGTGGACTTCAAGTGTGCCTGGCTGAGGAATTCTGGGAGTTGAAGTCCACAAGTCATAAAAGGGCCAAGTTTGAAGACCCCTGTTCTGGACCAAAGAACCAGCAATTTGGTGTAATCTGGCAGTCTAGTATCCTCTTTCCCAGGGGTCTTCAAACTTGGCCATTTCATGACTTGTGGACTTCAACTCCCAGAATTCCTCAGCCAGAGTGCCTGGCTGAGGAATTCTGGGAGTTGAAGTCCACAAGTTATAAAAGGGCCAAGTTTGAAGACCCCTGTTCTACTAGGTCTAATCAATAAACACAACTCAAAACCATCTATTGTACTAAAAGGACGTGGCCAGGAGACCTTTTGGATTACCCCTTTCTTTAATTTTCCTTGATCTCAGCATTATTTTGCCAAATCTATAGGATCTAGCCATCCCCAAAGATCTTGCCCAACAAGAACCTTTCTGAATCTGCATGTAGCTCTGTGCTGCTGAAGTGCTGTTATAAACATAACAGGACGATTATACTTTGCTCATTATGTTTCATTTTTATTGCAGAGACTCATTAAGTTAAGCAGCTCCAATGCTTAACTGCCTCTCTTGGCCTTTTGGGGGAAGGGGGGCTGGCCCATATTTTTGTCATTAATCACCACTTTATTAAACATACAGGGGGGGGAAAGAGAATTACTATTCTGTACACTCCTACCTATCAATCAGTTGTATTGCCTCAAAGGGTTTCCGTGGGTTTCTTTGCACATGGGCAAAATGAATTTTGTCAGCACCTTTTTAATCACTGGGAATTTCTAATGTAATTATGAACAGATTAAGGTTCTTTCTAAGAGAAAGACCCGTGTCATGTTCCCCTTTGCTGTTATCCAGCAGAAATGAATCTATCACGACCAAACGGAAGGAACAAAACAGATGGCAAACCAGAAACAGTCCAAAGTTGAGCAAGATAATACTTATTCCACCTTTCACCTCCGGAGGAATGTCAACATGGCTTACACAAAATTGGACATGCATTGATATGCTAAATCAGCTCACGGAAAAAAAGTTCTGGGGGTGGATTACACACTAAAGGAATGAAAAGACAATAAAACACGACCGGAAGGCCAAGCAAATATGTTTAAAGACTGGCACTTACAAGTTACCAAACTGTTCAGGTCTGAAATGCTTTTGCCAAGGACCAAAACAGTCCATAGTGTGAGTCCTAGACCAGGGCTTTTCAACCTTTTCACCGATTGTACCACTTTTAGGATATGGCAATATTCGAGTACCACCTAGCAAGGTGTCAAAAACCTGATGACCAAATGACAAATGACTGAAATGACTTATGACCATTTTCACACTTATGACCATTGCAGCATGCCCAAGGTCATGTGATTTATATTTGGATACTTGGCAACTGATTCATATTTATGATGGTCACAGTGTCCCAGGGTCATGTGATCCCCTTTTGCAACCTTTTGACAAGTAAAGTCAATGGCAGGGCTGCTGGTGGCCAAGTGCTAAGGCAGGACTTCCCTCCCTTCCTTCCCTGCCTCCCTCTTTCTCATGCCCACCTCCTTCTGAAGGAAGAATTTGAAAAAAAAACCCATATTTTTTCTCTTCCATATATTCATCAAACAAGGAAAAGCCTCCAGAAACAGAAAAGACAAACTGCTGAGTGAACTAGCTTAAAAAGGCACATTCCCCTTTAAGAATTAGCTACTGGCTAGAAAGGAAAGTAAGGAAGAAAAAAAATGTAGTAAGGCAGCCTCCCCAAATGGCTCCATTCATAAGTAAAGGAATCTACAGGCAAAATCCATTCAGGAGAAAAATACTTCAAAATCCCTTGCAGCAAAACTTACAGCTAACAATAGCAGAGCAATAGAAGCTAACACAAGCCATCAGCCATCAGCCATCAGCCAAATAGAAATTGCCAAACACTCCTTAAGAACACAAAGCCCACATTGCACAAATCCCAGAACTTCAAAGTCACAAAAACACATAAGAATCCTTCCATTCTCCATCTCCCTCCCTCCCTCCCTCCTTTGTGCCTCTGCAGCTCCAGAGGACTCTCTCACTGTAAGTCTTTGCCTGTGCTGGCTCTTTCCCTCCCCCACTACACTTGGCTAGGCAGGGCTGCGTACCACCTGCCACTCGTTAATGTACCACAAGTGGTACATGTACCACAGGTTGAAAAGCCCTGTCCTAGACAAACTTTCTTGTGACAACTGAGAAAAGCTGCATCCATGAACTGTAACCAGTTGCCAAATTTGATTCAGCAGCAGTGTCTGAAGAAGAGTCTAAGACCATGGAAAGAAGCATTAAGTCCTGTATCCAAAGATACTTTAATTGAGACAATAATGATACAAGGCATCAGTGCATCATATAATCACAGTAGCCAACACCCATCAGTCTTTTGAAAAAAATGCCACAATATCAGGCTTGGGTTGTCAAGCCAGTCAATGAAAAATTAAGCTGCTTGTTCATTAAACTCTACAAGGTTTTGGTGTCCATTTCCCTATTACCATAAGCATATGCTACCCTCCTTTTTTATTTAAGTATTTATTAGATTTATGCACATCACAGTCAGCCTCTTGCTAGTTTATGACAGGTCTAGAGTATACAATAAAATGTCCACTGCAGAGTGAGCCAAACAAATCAACAAACGATAAAGTCAATACAATACAATAAAAAATCCAAGGTAAACAACTGAATAACCGGTCAAATATTCACATAAACATTTATAAACCTCATAAAATTGCTCATAATGCTTATATTGACCCTGTGCCTTGTTTGAAACACTCTTGTTGCAGAAAAAAAAATCAGTGATCAAAGACATATATTCAATATGTGGGGAATATGGGCAGATCAGAATATATACTATGCTGGCTTGTAGTGGTAACAAAGTACACTGATTAACCACCATCAAGTCAGTGTCAACTCTTAGTGAGACCCAGATGGATGTTCTCCAGGAAGATCTGATCCCATTCTGGTCCTTCAGGTCATCCAAGTTTACTCCCATCATCACATAACTGAATCTAAACACCTTGTTACAGGTCTTCTTCTCTTTCCTTCCACCCTTCCCAGCATTATAGACTTTTTCAAACACCTAGGTTTTCACATAATGTGTCTGGTCATTTGTGCCTTGAGTGACAACTCTGGGTTGAATAAAATGTACTGAATATTGCTTTATGAGAATGAACAAGGGTTCTGCCATAGGCTTCAACTAGGTTGATTGCAGAGTTTGGGGTTTTTTTTTTTTTTTAAAAAAGCAAAAAAAACCCCTGTAGCTAGGTTTCAGAGGAACACCAAGAAATAACACTCGCTTAATGACTGTGATTTGCTTAACGACCACCGCAAGAAAAGGTTGTAAAATTGGGTACAATTTGCTTAACAACCACATCTCTTTGCAATGGAAATTCTGATCACAGGAAATTGTGGTCGTAAGTTGAAAACTACCTGTACATGAACAACGTAAGGTGCTCCTATCTTCCGCTGCCACTTAGTTCCAAACGTTTCAGAATTACCAGATGGCTTGTTCCCAAATATGGACTGACTTCTGATTTACTTGTTGTTGTTTTTTTAAGAGGTGGTCAGAGGGATTAGAGAAAAAAAAAGGCAAGTGGTGAGAAGATACCAGGAAGCTTCACCGCTTATTTGTCAGGTTACCTGCTCCATTGTAAAGATATCCAGTCCTATAATACTCTTTTCCCTCTCACATACTGTATGTATATTTACTTCTATTCTTCTTACATTTTTCATTTCATACAGGTGGCCTTTTCTGCTCTCTTATGATCCCATTGTATTAAAGAAAAGCAGTAAGAGATCAGAACTGTAAAAGAGAAGTACTGTACATTAGAAATACCGCACACACGCCTATAAAGCAAAAAGTACAGCAATTCTATGTTAGATTTCATGAAGAAAAGATGAATGGGTTGTTAGGAAAAGATGACATTTCATAAGGGGGTTATTTTGTGTGTGTGTGTGTGTGTGTGTGTGTGTGTGTCAGAATAGAGGCATCAGTATGACCACTAATTTCCCCCAGATTTTTAAAGCTCGACCGATTTCATCTAAAGGGCTTTGAAGATTAGAAAAACATCTGGGGCTTTATTTTAAATTTCTATTTTTTAAATCAATACTGTAGTCTGGAATGTGACCAAGGAAAGCCACCATCTTCAGAAATTCTTCCGAATGCAGAAAAGAGACCCTAGCAAGACACGCAAGAGCCAAAAAACATCACAAGCTTGTAGAGGAAAGAAGGGGAAAATAAAAAAAAGAAAGAAATACACATCCTGCAGGCTTTCATCCAACTTAACAGTGCTACAATTATTAATGGACCATCTGATAGCATTTCCGCTATCACAGGATCCAACAGCAAAGCTATTTCTAATTCTAAAGGTAAATGAAACGCACTTCTGAAACCAAGTGTCAACAATACCTCAGCTTTTTCACAGATAGAAACTTAAGCTTTGAATACACCATTTTTTTTAAAAAAAGTTCTTACTCATATACAGCATTATGTTTTGGATTGCAGATATGATGGACTGAGCTCACAGTTTCAACCATAGAAATCATGAAACATCTAAGAACAGCCTGCTAAGAATCTATTGCTCACAGGAGATGGTGAGCAGTGATTGTGTAGTGATTGAACACCGAAATGCACAACAGATTCACGCAGAACTCTTGTTTTCCCATATAGCGCCTATTTTCAAGGTGCACTGTCCTTTCAGCAGTTTCAGGTAGGTTCCACACGCTTTTGCACTATTCACGCAAACTTGAGGGCACACATAAACCTCCAAGTGGCTTCAAGGATTCTCAGAAAGAATACTAATGACCAGATGACCGCAAGGAATATAAATCCTTCCATTCTCCACCATTCGTCCAGAACTGAAGAAGCTTCTTGGATCAGCAGCGAAATGTCTTCAAGGAAAAACAAAGGAAGTCCAGTTGCCTTTTGAAAAAGCATATTTGGGACAACCCTGACCTGGATGACTGAGGATCTCCATAGACATGCATGGCATAGGATTTAATAATAATAATAAAGTTGGAAGGGATCTTGGAGGTCATCTAGTCCAACCCCCTGCTCAGGCAGGAAACCCTATACCATTTCAGACAAATGGCTGTCTAGTCTCTTCTTAAAAACTTCCAGTGTTGGAGCATTCACTGTTTCTGGAGGCAGGTTGTTCCACTGGTTAATTGTTCTAACTGTCAGGAAGTTTCTCCTTAGTTCTAGGTTGCTTCTCTCCTTGATTAGTTTCCATCTGTTGCTTCTTGTCCTGCCCTCAGGCACCTTGAAGAATAGCTTGACTCCCTCTTCTTTGTGGCAACCCCTGAGATATTGGAACACTGCTATCATGTTCCCCCTCGTCCTTCTCTTCATTAAATTAGACATACCCAATTCCAGCAACCGTTCCTTATATGTTTTAGCCTCCAGTCCCCTGATCATCTTTGTTGCTCTTCTCTGTGCTCTTTCTAGAGTCTCAACATCTTTTTTACATCGTGGTGACCAAAACTGGATGCCGTGTTCCAAGTGTGGCCTGAGAGTCCCACCAATCTCCCATACTATCTGCCCAGCCAATTTGATCTGGCAGAAAGCTCCAGGTTCCTTCAGTTAAGCAACGTCTTCCATTGGGAGCCTGGAAGCAGGTCTTCTCTGCCACATGCCTTCCCTCTGGAATAAAGTTCCCCTTAGATCAAAATGGACCCCTATCCTGCTGGTGTATCAAAGGGGCCTGAAAACCTGGCTCTTCACCCAGGCCTTTAGCGAGGATGACTGAAACCTCCTTTTAACCTAGTTTTTTTTTTGTTGTTGTTGTTGTTTCCAACCAATTTGTTATTCTGGCATCTCTACTCTTCTTTTGTTTCTTGTTGCTTTTATTGTCTTGTTTTCCATATTTTAAATCATTTGTAAACCTCCCAGAGCCACTGGGAGCCAGGCAGCATATAGATTTAAATAATAACAACAGCAGCAGCTGCCAAACTTGGAGAGAGCAGAGGTCATCAATAAGACAAAGATGAGAAAAAAGATAAAGACCTATAAATAATGGAGCATTGTAGGATAGTAAAAGAAAAAAGTGATGTTATCTGTGTTTGTTATACTACAAGAGGCTTAAAAGCACACATTTATACTGGTAAAAGAGTAAGGTTATACATATTGGATAATATCTCTGCTTTCCTGGGATGTTTTCAGGAACAAAGTTCCAAGTATAGGTCCAGTTAACTCATAGAACTAATGGAAGAAGACCAAAATATGATACTTTTGGTGAAGAAGAAAAATAGCAGAAACATCCTGTGTCTTCTCCAGAGTCCATCAGGAGAATATTAAGCCTGTGCCTGAAACTTTTCTGACTGATTTAGCTTTACTAGAAGAAATGCCAATAATCCAATAAAAAAGAACTAATCCACAAAATTTGGCTTTACTCATAAAAAAATGGTTTTACTGGTAAGCAAAGGATAGCAGTTGAGGAATAACTGTCAACCATAAACAGCCTTAGGTGATGAATGCTAGTGTCTGATTCGTTTTAGTCAGGATTCATACATTGCATTTAGCCATCATTTGCTTAATACCAGTTTGCGGAATAAGTCACCATTGGTTATATTTGTACAATATGCTAAACCACCATCGGTGCTCATAAATCACAATAGCTGGGTTTACAGCATGCTAAGGCAGCACTAAATAAATCACATTATTTAGTGCACTGTGTGGACCTAGCTTTATTTATCCATTTCATCTCAGTAGGCAACATTAGAGAGAAGACACTCAGTCTCAGCCAAGCCCCAAGAATATTGCACCTCTTAAGATCAGTGAATCCCAAATAACCACTGATCTGTCCAGAATAATGATCCCATGCACCTCACGTTACACTCTCTAAGGCAGTGCAGAGTGGTGAGGACGGTAGAAAAGGTTATTGGAAGTTCACTTCCTTCTATCCAGGACATGGCATATAAGAAATGTTTCACTAGGGTCTGCAGTATTGTCAGGGACACTATACGTCTTCTCCATGACCAGTTTTTCTCATTATCTTCTGGGAGGAGGCTTTGTGGTACCTAAAGCAGAACATCTAGATTCAGTTACAGCTTTGTTCCATATAGTATCAACCTTGTGAACTTTCAAGTTTCCTCTTTCCATTATGTATTCAAAATGGACAGTGATTAATATATCTAATGTGTGTGTGTGTCTGTCTGTCTGTCTGTCCATGGGTGGGTAGGTGTCTGTCTGCATGTGTCTGTGTATGTATAAATATGTATGTATGTATGTATGTATATAGAGAGAGCATGTGTATGTGTGTGTGTATGGGTATATACATATACACACAAACACACACACACACACACACACAAACATATATATATATATATTCAAATTTCTTTTTTTGTTGACAAAGAGTTAAAGAATTAAATGGGAGACTAGAATAGCTATTTCGAGCTTATTTTGCTCTCATCAGCTAGCCATACCCTCTATGGGATTCGAACCTGGGCAGCCTGCATGCTAGGCAGTTGTATTAACCTCCAGGCCACCAGCTCTCCTCCCCTCTTTTGTCAGCCGAGCTAAATGATGAGAGCAAAATAAGCTCGAAATAGCTATTCTAGTCTCCCATTTAATTCTTTAACTCTTTGTCAACAAAAAAAAAAAGAAATTTGAATTTGTAATGTATCGCAGTAACGACTTGAGCCTGCTTAACGCCCCTAGTTTGGGGGGCTGCAAGGCAAAAGTGATTATAAAAAAAGTAGAATATATATTTCTTTTGAGAGCAGGCAATTTCATTTTTAATGTGTGCCAGGGTGTTCACAAGTAAAAAAAAAATGACCATAAAGGTTACCTTATCTTACTATCTTATCTTGCTGTTGCTTGGTAGAACCTTGGTAGCAGAACTGGAAGCATCCTACCTAGAGAATCATCATTTCTTTGGCTCTCTGGTAGAAACAGCCAGCGTAAAAAGTCTGCTGCTTCAGACACAGCTGCTTGCTCGATCTGATAGAAGCACTGCTGCTGCCACCTACAGACCAATGTTAGGAGAGCTACCCTTTGAGTCTGGAATTAACATTCAGTATGTGTGGGAGGGGGAGGGGAGACTAGCTACCTTCCTCCTTTCCAAATATTGGGGGTTATAAGGGCATCCCACTTCAACGCACAGGGTGTTTTCTCAGTGCTCCCAGAGACACATGCAGAAGAGAAGCAAACTGTTCTGAGTTAGACCGCGGTCGGACGATGTGTTCAATCGTCTGCAAACTGCTTAATAGTGGGCAGTGACCAATCAGACCCAAATTAACAGGCACAGAGCAGTAAAGGACAGGCTGGGGGAAAACAAGCTTAATGCAAACAGGAGCCAGGAACAATTTATTAGGAAGCCCAAAATAGTTCTCCTACTTCTGTCTGATCTCTGTGGCTCTTCCACAGCAGCTATTCTGGCTCAGCCAAGAAGTCATCAAAGCGGCAATCATCTGGAACCAAAGCGGTTCTCTGTCTAAAAGCAATAAACGAGGCAGCACTGTTAATACATTTTTCTCCTCTTAATGACCCTCCTGGTCTTACTGCTCTCCACTCTTGAAAGAAAGTCTCCAGCCAAGTCATAGCAAGCTTCAGGACTTCTTGTCAGCTGATGGGATGCAAGGTGACATACAGTGATGGAAGACCGATTGATCCTTAGGCAGCAGCTTGAAAAGCAAATGCATCACCTATTGCATAAGCCACATTATGGTTAATGATCTGATTTCAGTGACATCCAGATTAAAGCCGTCTTTCAACGTCTAATTAATCCGAGCAGTTACGACTAGACCAAGTGAGCAGGTAATCCACAACTTGTGGAGCCCAGAATTTTTCTTATAAGTCACTGCAGTTGTAAGTCAAGACACCGCAGGACTGGACTCAGTTTTACAACGGTCATAAAGCAAGTGATGTGGTTAAGTGAATCACAGGGTCATTAAGCAAATCACTTTAAGAGAGCAGTTGCAAATTGAGGACTATCTGTAGGATAGTTCGAGTCCAATACTCAATCCAAACTGCAACACTGGAGCTTTGGTTTAGAACCATATCCGACGGGCACCTGAAGCAACAAGTGACATCCCTAGTCCATAGGAAACTGAGCAGACTCTACAACACTCTTTGAATTGTTTTCAACTCCATCGGGATGAAACATAGCTTTTCCCAAGGATTTTCACAGTATCCAGTTGACAAATGTCAAAATGGAAACTGCAGTTCCCTCTCCAGTCTTCCTCTACAAGGTGCATCCTTGCCAGCTTCACATGACTTGTCTGAAGTTAGTTGCAATTAAATAAATCACCCGCCACTGATATGCTGCCACCAAAGTGTAACTGAGGAATGTACACTGGTGTATAAATAGTGATGTTCTTCAGTAGGTTCCTTTTAATATTTCAATTTTAATGTAATGAACATTTTCATTGGTAAAGATGAAGGAGGAGGTGAGGCAAGAAGCAATGCTTACTTTCAAAATTAAGCCATTCTCATGCTCTAAGGAGAACTGTATGTGCTGGTATTCTGCTGGGAATTGTTTAGAAAAGTCAACAACTGCAAAAAGCCACAACTATTCTAGACCAACAGAAGCTATGACCCCTTGTTTTATTTTCTGGGAAGTCAGAATTACAGGTCCTTTCACACTTTGGAGAGCCAGCATGCTGATTCTGCTTAAAAACGATAGCATTTCAGCCAACCGTTCTTTAGGATAGTTGCAGTGAATGGTTATCAGAGCATTCCCTACCTCTTTTACAGAATGTCCATAATAACGGTGCCAAGAAATAGGGCATTAACTACTGCAAAAATAGGACAATCATTTTCATGGACTGGTGGGTTGCTGTAGACATTCACTGGGCATTCTTCTGTCCTACACAGACTGAGCTGTAAATACAGACGTAGGCCAGATGCTAAAATTACTGTAGAAAAGAATATCAAATATACCTCCAGCTCAGCCTGATGAGATTCCAATGCAAATCAGCATCTTTGGAAACTTACCACCTGTGCACTCATGTAAGAACATTAAGGGCTGTTGGCTTCTCTCCAAAAACAATCATGAATGACTTAGTAATCCTCTCCATCATCCCATTCACAAGGGATCCTGGTCTTGTTTTTGTACTCGCATTGGAATATTCCTTATTCAACACTGCCCTGCTCATCTATTTGACCACCCCTTGAAATAAATGTAAAGCATAAATCAAAACCAAAAAGAAATCGTTCTTTTTATGTCAGCAATATGCGATTTCTTTACCCCCATTTTTAATGCACAATCTAGCCAGGATATTATAGATACTGCATCTCTGATTCACAAAGATTTCCCCAAATATGGTTTATTTTATTTATTTTTATTTATCAAATTTAGATAATGCCCATCTCATTCACTAGGTGACTCTGGGCAATTTACAAACAAAAGCTATAAAGGAATACAATTAAAAACAGGGTTAAAACAGAAGTTAAAAGAAGTTAAAAGGCAGAGGGATTTGCCTTGAAGTCCTCACGTTCACCTACTTTCATCCCAATCTCCAAGAATGTAAAAATGGTGTGGTTCTGGATTTCTATGCACGTACACGGGTCTAACACAGTTTTCAGAATAACAGAACAACAGAGTTGGAAGGGACCTTGGAGGTCTTCTAGTCCAACCCCCTGCTCAAGCAGGAAACCCTATACCATTTCAGACAAACAGTTGTCCGCGATAATCTAAATACATCATGCCAAAGATAAGGGTTCTCATTTCTTCCCTTGCCACCCCGAAAACTGCTGGCCTGAACTCAGATTATAGTTGCGAGACCAACATTCCTAAATTGTTACTGCATGCATAAATAACCCTGACACTTATTTGATCCTCATAACAATGTTGACACTAGGCTTAAATGTTGCAGTTTTACAAGACATTTGTTTCCAAGATGAGTTTGCTAAATTGTTGCAATATAAAGGAAACACTTAGCCATCACTGTCATTTACTGATAATATATAACCCATGTTTCTGCTATGAATATATTTGGGTGGCAAGTAACGCAACCAAGTTCCTTTGCTTCTTTTAGTGGGCAATAATACTTTATGAGAGGACTTTTTTTCTGTTTGTCCAGTGGATTCCATAAACAAGATAGTCTTTCTCTTTCCTTAAAATGGAAATAAGGGCGTAGACCCTGGATTCTCACTTGTGCTGGCAGTTATGCCACTTGCTCTAGGCAAACTACCTATAAGGAAAAACAGGATTCTGAAACATGTCTTTTAAAAATGATCAAAATCATTTAGAAATGGGTGTATTTGCATTTCTAAGCATGACTGCTCCTTGCAACAAGTCTTTGGAACAGTAACACTTGCCCAATAAAATGACTTCCTTTTGCGATACATCAGAACCCAATACAACATTGTGTATCACTTAAAATCAGATCTTCTTAAGTGCCCTTGTCAAAGGGTTAACTCTTCCCAATTTTGCTTTGAACAAATTGCACTGTTTGCCAGCCATTGTCTGTTTTGTTACTATTGCAAAATGCTGCCAGGTGTTGCAAATATGAAGCAGCATGCAAATATTTGTAACAATTAAAGGTGATGTGCCAGAACATTCTGTGCTAGTGTTTGTCTGTCACTTGGAACAGAAACCAGAAGACCTGAATGAGCAGCCACAAAAAGCCAAACTGATTTAACTTTTGTAATAGATGGATTCAGAGTGGGGTACCATTCACTTTACACTTTCTTCCAAATTCTCCCCACGGCAGCCCGGTGAAGCTACCAGCACTGAAAGAGAGTAACTGGCCCTAACACACCAATGAACATACCTGACTGAGGTTGACTAGACTATGAATTTCCTAAATCTAAGTTCAACATTTCAACCGAAACACCCTACAGCTTTGGCTGAGTTCATCTTCTGTGTGCTACCTGCATCCCACGGATGGGGCTTCAGTTGTTTGCGTGGCCTGGTTTCTGACATCCTGTGGACTGTTATCGACCCACAGACCAGAGGTTGGGGACCCCTGCTCTAGACTGGGAAAAGCACCCACTCCATTTGTTTTAAAAACCCAGGAATTATATTGGGAGAAAATGCCATCTTCGAGCAGATGATAAATGCTTCTAAGCAGTGTAATAAAGGGGAAACTATTTCACTCCATCTATAAAATCATTAGCTTAACTTTCATTCATCAGAAATAGTGCAGAGATAATCACTAATTAAGAACTGGAATCTCTGAACAGTATGTAGAAAAGACTTTGAGAGATAACATAGTAAACAAGTGTGTGATCTTACCATAGATACGGAACCCCTATTTCTCTGAAAGCTTTAAACAGTAATCGGGAGGAAGACAATGCTTCCAGGAGGTTGGGGTCTGCTCCATCGATTAAAAAGTATGTAGGTATAATAAGTGTGTCCCCTCGAGGCACAGATTTACACACACACACAAAAGTTTGGCTCGTGATTTAAACTGAACAGAAAAAGGAGGCATATTAGCAAAGAAGACGCAGGCTAGAGACTACGTACATAAAAGGAGGGGGGAAAGCACCTCCACCAACCTCTAAAAAGCACAAAAGAAGAAAGCCTATCCATGAGTTCAAGAAAAATAAATAAGCAACCTTGGTTTTAGATTATAAAAATGATTTTTGCCCATTGCCCCCCTCCTCCGGTGAATCCAATTCTTTGAGAAGGGCCCCTAATAGACTTGGTTGGCAGGGGCAGCCAAACTACATACAATGCTCACCAACTGAGTCTCCAGTTTCTGCAAACATTTCAGAACAATGCTTCTTCACTGACTCATTGGCTAAGTTCACACATCTCATGAAGGCACTCTCTGTTGCCCAAGCCATAACGCCACTCATGAAAGGAATTTACAAACCAGGATTGACAGATAAGGGGGCTGAGTCCTCTTACCATACTAAGCCATTGCCAGATAAGGAGCTAATAAAGGAGAATATTTGTATTTGAAATGAGGAGGTGCTCTCTTTGATCTTGGTTGTTGTTTTCTTGGGAGATTTTTCATTACCCAAACTAAGTAACATCATCAGTACTAGTTTGGGGTAATGAAACATCTTCAGGAAAACAATGAAGCTCAGAGAGCACCAGGAACCCCTCAAATAAGGAAAATTAGAGTATAATAAATATTAAAATGACAGATAGATCCTGTTGAGGAAAGTCTCCCTGGAGGCTCTGCCTTTAATGGCAAGCCGAAAACATACAGGAGGTGAGTTCCACCAAAATCACTGGGACATCGGCTTCTTCAGGACCGAAGCAGCCATTCAATACCCACAGATAAAGAAAAAAATAGACTTTGGAGAGACTTCTTATGAAGTGTGTCTCACTGCGGGAAGGGGAAAAACAGGTTTCTGCATGCTTCTCATTAAGAGAGCAATAATTTAAACCTAGACGGAGCAAACTAAGATTCTAAAATACTGACCACGTACCTCACTTGATGCAAAGTATATTCTCAAATAAATCTTCAGGTTAGGGTTGTGAGGGGAAATTGCTTTTGGCTTCATTCAAAAGCTTCTTCCATATGGTGATAATGTTTGGTGCAACGTATGCATACGTACCTACAAGTCTATCTTAATCAGAGTTTACTACGCCTTTCTCTTATTTGAGCAAATGTGCCATAAATTGTTTGTTTACATCTCTACTCACTTTGGATTACTACTGTATTGTCTACCTCCCGAACCCGTGCCACTCTTTTAGATCTTTCCCTAAATGAACATTTTGATATTTCCCCAAACATTTCTCCTTCCTTATACTTAAATTATAAACCCTCCAACCTTGTGCTTAGGTGTCTCAAATGCTCCCTACTCCAGAACCTGACTCTCAATTTTACATCAAACAGATTTCCCAGCAAGAATTTATGGGGGAAAAAAATACTTAAGTCTAATAAGAACTTTAGTGCTTGCTAATACTTAACAAGGATGAGAAATCTTCTTTCTAAAACACAAATCTACATGAATGCAGGATTCTGGTCCACTTGTACTATGTTATGGGAGAGTCCTAGAAGACCTCACCCATAACTTCATTCATTCTTCAGTGTATCTAACATCACAACCACATTTTAGCTAAAATGTTACATCCCAACCCAAAATCTAGACAACATAATTATGCATCAAAAGTATACTATGCTGTAATAAATGGTATAGTTCTGGTGGGACACTGATTGAAGACTGATGTTGAGGGGAGAAAACATAGAAAATGTATTTAAATGTCTGTTAGATCTGCACATAGAAGAACTCTCTAGAAAGATTGAACAGGTAATATTTCCAAGAGGAAAACTGATTATCATTAGCTAAATTCTCCATGAACTTTCTTTTCAAAAGGGAATTGAGAGCCAAAGAGCATCTTACTATTAATTTTAAATAGCTTAGTTCTTTTCAATTTTTATTCAGCGTGGCTGGTTCCCTGTTGGTTTTTCACCCAGCACTGATCGGATGATCCAGTTCTGCACTAGACTGCATTAAATATCTCAGGTATTATTATTGCAGATTGCAAAATATCAAATACTGCTAAGAGCAGCAGAAAAACGGAATGATAAATAAGATACTTTCTGAAGTCTTGGTGGAAAGCCTGGGAAAAAAAATGTCATAGGACTTCTCCTTGAGAAACTACACCAAAGGGAATGCAGAAAAGGCCCGACTCTTGTCTTCCTTTGGCTGGACACTGAATACATAAAGAGAAGGTCTTCCCAACCAGAAGGTGCCTAGAACATGCCTCATTGGTGTCACCTTATCCAAGAAGGACCTCTGTTTCCTACATTGATTTCCATTTTGGAAAAGCCATTAGAGGTCTGCGCTGTTGTATACATGGCAAGACCCACAACAGAACCTTAGAGGCACCTGCTGTCGCTTACCATTCAACGGCTCTACTTAAGTGACCAGATGGAAGAGCCTTTGCAATCTCTCCTGCTACAAACAGAAGAAAAACTGAGCTCCACACAACGGTATCAGGCAAGTCAGTGGGGCAAGTGTGACAATGGTGGAGGAAATGGGCCAACCCATGACAGAGTCTCAAATTATGGAGTCAGCTTGCCCCACGATTCTTGACCAATAGACCAATAGACCATGCCGATACGTGCAATACATGCCTAAAGCTCAAAGAGCGACTCTGTGGTTTCTAAGCTCCACTGAGAAACAGCATTCCTTCCCAAGCTACCCAGACATGCAAAAGTCCTTTGTCGAATGTTGTTGAGTTGGAGAAGGGGAAGGAAGTGGAGGAGGTAGACGTGGAAGTTCTTACAGCACCAGCTCTAGAGGTTTGCTCCGTGACAGCAACATACTGCTCAAAAACTCAGTGAGGATGCTATCAGGACTGAGATGATGACCAGATCAGAAGGTAAGAGAGAGAGAGGGGGGGGGGTGTCTCTTTCCTTATTTCTACCCTAAGCTATTTCAGAGCAAGGGAATAAAAAAAAAAATCCAAAACAAAATCTAGGAAAAACACTAATTACCAAAAGCCTTTGTGTTTTTGCCTGTGACAGGGACCTATTTTTTTTTTCTACCAAGGAACACCAGTGATGTCACATGCTAGTACTGTAGGAGGTGAATTGTCTCATGACATTATATTAGTTTTCATGACATACTATATAGCCCTGACAGCTTAGGGAAAGCAAAAGCAGCAGGGAAGGGAAAAATCAGTAAGGTGGGAGGAACAGACCAAATACTTATTTATCCATCCTGAGACAGGATATCGGTTAGCTATGTACATGCTGACCAAGAAGGCTAACACCACCCACAGAGAAGCAATTTCTTGAGCTGCTGTGCCATCTTAAGGGAAACTTAAGACGACTATAAATGGAGCCCTTCCACCTGTGCTTTTCCGGATCCCCTCCCATTTTAATTACTGTACAGTACTGAGAACCTCACTTAAGGTACCACAGGTGTGGAAAAGCGAGCGCTGTGGATTTACCCCTAAACTTTTACATGTTGGTGGTACAACTGAAATTTGGCTTCGAAGAGCAAGGCTGAAAATTATACTGCTAAGAGGCTTTTAAAAAAGCTCTGCAGGAACGCAGGAGTATATTAGCCGGCTCTCTTCCCAAAAAAAAAAGAAAAGAAAAGAAAAGTGGATGTACTTTGCACCATGAAACATTAGCCAAGAGAAATAGCTAAGACTTGCTTACAGGGAATGCCGAGATGCAGAACATCCTTACAAAACAAGTGATTTGGAAAACAATAAGTAGATATTCCTATCTGATGATCAGGCATCACTTCCCAAGACTTGAGTGATATGAACCAGTTTCTAAAAGCTCACCCTCTTTGCCCACCTTATTTGAAGGACTTGAACGGACATCATTTCATGCAAAAGGACATTCTTGTGAGACCCTGGATGAGACAGGAATCTTCAGATGTCAATTTGGAGATCCTCCCAGTTCTGTACTCAGTCATTTTATTTATATATCTCAGCCAGACACAAATCCCTTATAGATTCCTTCTTGCTCCCAGGTCCCAAATATATTATTCTGCAGCTAGTTAATTTTTCCTCCCTAACCCAATGCAGATCTTCTTGCAGCCTTGAGGACTAGACCAGTGCTTGTTCTCGCTTCCTAATTGATACTGCTGGGCTTTTAACTCAGCATCAACAGCCTTGTGGGCAGCACATAGTAGCCTTAAAACTTAAGTAGTCACTGAAGAATTTGGCATGCAGTGTTAAGACCATCAAACTTCACGGCAAAGGAAGGAAGAGGAAAAAAAAAATCATATCCACAAAAATGTCTCTAGTATCTGACCCCTGAAAAATAATGGACCTTCAGGTCATAATCTACTAAAGATGCATGGGAAAGAAGTCCCACCAGTAGCAAATGCATTTAGATATTCATCTGGCAGAGAAAACTTCTTGTATATAGCTCATCTCGCTCAATCTTTTAACAGTACTTTAGATGCTGGCTTGGTCTTTAGAGCAAAAGGATGAAAGCAATGCCAGATTCCCCAGGCAAGTTTTGGTGGACTAGTAACACAGTTTCCTGCCATCCTATCATTTGTGCCTTCAAATATAACCCCCCCCCACACACACACACACACAGACAAGCTAATTACTCTGCTGTAGAAAGGAACAGGAATAGCTTTGGCAAAAGATCTACACCATCACCCCCAAAAGATACCAACAAGCAGTCGAAGGACACACTTTTTATGGAACGGACAGAAAAGAGCTTTGGAATTTTGATGGCGATACTTTTAAAGGTGCATTCCTCTTTCCTGCCTGCCCAGACTTTGAAGCAGAAAATCAGGAAGAAGGGGGGGGGGATGAACAAACCCCTCTTAGATCTCAACCTAAATGCCTGTCTGTATGTACCTCCCACTCTCTGTATGTTCCTCTAAGGTAGCAGTTCCTGGTACCAAAAAGTGAGGAGGAGAACTGCTGGTATCATCATCACAAAATTATAATCAAGAGCAGACTTCTCAAATCTTGGCCTCTTGGAAAGCAGCCTTTACCTGATAGGCTGAAACAAGATAAAATACAAAATGAAAATGAAAACTGGGGAGCACGGCCATAATTACCCAGTCTCATCCTTCCAGCAGAGGAGACAAGGATGATAGATTTGGGTTACCTTCGGCAGCCATAAGCACCTAAGTTTGCCTCTTCACTTCATCCACAGATAAACCTGTTGGATTCCTCAAAACAAAAACGTCCAGGGACCACAGCTCCCAGATTCTGGAGCTTGAACAGGTGGATGTCACCCTGAGGCTCCAGGTGGCACATAGCTTTGGCATGGGGAGAGGGTGTTATTCTCGGGCACTGTAAGTTCTTCCAACTCCCTAATTCCACAGGTGACCCTCCAACATCCCAGATCCAAGCCGTCATCCCACCTCCAGAAATTATTCCGGATCTGCTTCCTAAACCAAGGCGACTGCAGCAGAAAACTGTTTCCAGGATTCAAGTTGAACCACACAGGTTTCTGAGATCTCTCCCGCAAACACACAGACATATATATCACACAGCCCTTTTCGCCTTCCTGTTTTCTTTTAATGAGCTGACCCTTGAAAGCAGACCAGAGCCGGGTCACTCCTACGGTCGCACTTAACCCTACAGGCTTCTGCTGAAGCCCCCCGCCCCCCAAATCCAAACCGAAGGCAATTGCCTCTGTCCTTAGCAAAATCACAACCGCTGTTCTCGCGTGCTGCCTCGGAGTATCCAAGAGACACGGATACCTGAACAAAACCGCGGAGGAGCTGAAGAAGGACCAACCTCTACCGGGCAAATCACCCTCCCCCCCAAAAAAACAACCTACCAACACTTCGAGGCAGCTTATGGCGGAATAAGGATGCTTTAAAAAAAAAAAGTCCTTGGTCGACCCTTTTGAGCAAAGGTGGCCAAGAAGGAGCTGTTGCCTTCCTCCTCCTCCTCCTCCTCCCACCCCTTCCCCCTTCTTTCCAGGCGTGCAGAAAAGGGCATCTCAAAAGCCTTCTCCAACCCCGCTTTCACCGTCGGCGGGGAAGAGCAAAACTCATTTTTTTTCTTTTAAGGAGAAGGAGAGAAGAAAGAAAAGCCGAGCAATGCAAAGGCGGGCATCCGTTCAGCTGTTTCTCCAAAGAGAAACGCACACCTCGCCACCCCCCCCCCTTTCCCGGGTCTCCTTCTCCCCTTCGGGCAACGGGGAGAGAGCCCGGGAAGGGTGCAAGGAGCAGCTCCGGGCGCCAAGTCGCGAGGAGTTTCTCCCGTCCTCCCCCTCCGTCCCCCCGTCGTCCTCCCCTCTTTCGCTTTCTAAGCGCAGGTCGGGCGGGCTTCCCATCCCAGAAGTCAGTCCCGACGGTCCGAATTCCCCGGGCTGGAAAAAGTAACCAAAGGGAAAGAAGGAAGGAAGGAAGGGAGAAAAAAAAACACACATCTAACTGGGGGGTGGGGGTGGTGGTGTTGTCTCTCGCTTACCTTGGCTGAGCAGAAAGAAGCAGAGCAGAGCCAAATCCGCCTGGAAAGCTTTCATTCCTCGGAGTTGGCGGGAGGTGCGAGCCGAAGTTGCGCGCTCGAGCCGTTGGGTCGCCCACAGTGGTCGGCGCGCTCGCCCAGCGATGAGCCGCCGCGTCCGCCTCCTCCTCCTCCTCCTCCTCCCGGCCGGCGCTCCTCTTCGCCTCGGCTGCCCGGAGCCCCTCGCGAGCTTCCCCCAGCGGTAGCGGCCACGGCGGCTGAGCGGAGCCGGAGCCGGAGCGAAGCAGCAGCAGCAGCAGCGGCGGCGGCTCCTCCGCCTTTTGCCTCCCCGGCTTCCCCGTTCGACTGGCGAGCTGGCCGGCCTCGTCGCTCATGTACGCGCTCTCCGCCGCTCCATTCCCGAGTCTCCGAGTCTCCGAGCCTCGCCGGCCTCCTCCTCCTCCTCCTCCCGCGAAGGAGCTCCTCCTACCGCCGCTGCCTGCCCGCCTGACTGACTGACTGACTGACGCGGCCAGCGGGTAAGGCTTTAAAGAGGAACTCCTGGCCAAGGGAAGGCGAGGCGGGAAGGCAGGAAGGCGGGCGGGGGGAGCGGCGAGCGTTACAAGTTTGGGGAAGCGGCGGCGGCGGCGAGAGGCGAGAGGCGAGAGGCGAGCGCCTCAGGCGGGCGGGCAGGCAGGCGCGGGCAGGTGCGGGCGGGGGGGGGTGGGGTGGAGAAGCTTCGAGCGTTACAAGTTTGGGGAAGCGGCTGAGGGGGGAGAAGCGAGAGGCGAGCGCCTCAGCAGCCCGTCCGTCCGTCCTCGCCAGCCGAGCGAGGGCTGCGGACCGGCGGGCTCGACTCAGCGCTGTCTGGGATGGCAGCTGGGCGCGGGGCGGGCTTGGCTTTGCGGAAGGGCCCCCGGCTCTCCTCAGCCCAGCAGGTGCAGCAGGAGGGCCGCCCCGCGACGGCCTGGGCCCAGACGGGAGCCCTGGCCGAAGGCGGCGGGTCTCCTCCTTCGGCCGCTCTCGCCTGGGCGAAAAGGCGGATTGGCAGCCCGCCCGCTTCACCCAGGCGAGAAAAGTCCGCGAGACGGAAGGGCAGCTGGAGGGAGCCTTGCGAAGCGCTGGCCGCTTCCAAGGCGGGCGGGCGGGCGCAGAGATGAAGAAGAAGAAGAAGGAAAAAAAAAACCCCTCAATTCTCCACCAAATCTCTCCTCCGGGGTCCAAGATTGACTATAGTCTATAATGGAGGAAGGGAAGGGGTCTCTAGGATGGTCAAGGCACAGCTGCTGGCCTCTGCCCTTCAGAAATACAGGTAGTCCTCGACTTATGACAGTTTGTTTAGTGACCGTGCAAAGTTACAACGGTACTGAAAACTTAGGGGACTTGTGACTGTTTTTCACCCTCACAATCACCCTCACAATCATTGTGGCATTCCCCCCCCCCCCCGGGGTCACCTGATCAAAAATTCAGATGCTTTGCAACTGGTATGGATTTCCTGCCTGAGCAGGGGGTTGGACTCGATGACCTCCAAGGTCCCTTCCAACTTTATTATTATTATTATTATTATTATTATTATTATTATTATTGTTGTTATTGTTATTGTTATTGTTATTGTTATTGTTATTGTTATTGTTATTGTTATTGTTATTGTTATTGTTATTGTTATTATTATTGCAGTATGCCGGGGGTCCTGTTGCAAACTTCTGCTAAGCAAAGTCAGTAGGGAAGCCATATGATTCGCTTAACGACTGCACTGTTTCACTTAACAACGAGGGCAAGAAAGGTCATAAAATGGCGCAAAGCTCATGACTTACGATGATGGGTTTTTTTCCTAGTTACCACCACCTTTGCAGCATCCCCACGATCCTGGGATCAAAAGTCAGATGCTTGGCAACTGGTCCCTATTTTTGACCTTTGCAGTGTCCCCTGGGGATCACTGGATCACCTTTTGGGAACCTTCTGACAAAGCAAAAGGGGGAAGCCAGATTCACTTAATAACCCAACTGGGTTGCTAATTTATCAACTGCAGTGATTTGCCTCACAACTGCGGCAAGAAAAGGCATCCAGTGGGGCAAAGCTCATTTCACCAATGTCTTACTTAACAATGGGAATTTTGGGGTCAACAGTGGTCGTAAGTCAAGGACTACCTGTATT
Source organism: Azemiops feae (assembly GCA_023970755.1). Classification (NCBI taxonomy): domain Eukaryota; kingdom Metazoa; phylum Chordata; class Lepidosauria; order Squamata; family Viperidae; genus Azemiops; species Azemiops feae. Next base: position 702,850 of record JALGBA010000572.1, on the reverse strand, counting down.
AGGTAGTAGAAGGCAGGGAGGTGGCTCCTGCCTAAATCCCTTGTGGTCCTTTCCTAATTGACTTTAAAAAAAAAAAAAGCCAGGCTGAGTTTGGCCACTTGCTAGACCTTTAAGCCCAATGATGGGCAGAGAAAGGACAGCTGGAAACTGTAATTTTTAAAGCAGGCAGATCAGCCTCCTCACCTACTCATCTCTGCAGAACAGGCTGAGGTAGGTGCAGAAGAGGGAAGGCCGTGAAAGGCCTTGGTAACCTGAGTACCTTCTCCCTGGAGCTGCAATTAAAGAAGGAGAAGGAGAAGCTTGACTTTGGCTGCAGTGGTACAAATAAACATGTTTGATTCTGGCTCTTCCCCACCTCCTTAATAATCCTGCTTCTCTTTGGGCCCTGAAGCTTCTCCTCTTGTGTTCGAACGTGAGGGGGAGGCTAGAAAACGACACTATAATTTGAATACCTGAGGTAGTAGCCAGTCAGTCCCCAGACACCCCACGTTCCTGGAAAGCATTGCAGGTGACTCAGTTGCTTAATGACTCTTGAGACCAAACCCTGAGCTCATGAAATCACCTTTCCTGGAAAGCACTGCTGGAAAGGGAGTGTGCTTCAATTGTACAATTTCTCAGGTCTATATAGATAGTCCCCAACTCACAACGGTTCATTTAACGACCATTCAAAGTTACAACGGCACTGAAAAAAGTGACTTATGACCGTTTTTCACACTTACACTTACGGTCACCTGGTCAAAATTCAGATGTTTGGCAACTGACTCCTATTTATGACAGTTGGAGTGTCCCAGGATCATGTGATCCCCTTTTGCGACTTTCTGACAAGCAAAGTTAATGGGGACGAAGCCAGATTCACTCAACACCCATGTTACTAACTTAACAACTGCAGTGATTCACTTAACAACTGTGGCACAAAAGGTCGTAAAATGGGGCAAAATGCACTTAATGTTTCACTTAACAACAAAAATTTGGGGTTCAATTGTGGTCGTAAGTTGAGGACTACCTTACAGAGTTGCTCAGCCCTGCCAGACCAGCCTCACCTGGTCAAGGCAGGTCAAGGCCAAAAAAACACTTCATCTGTTACATTTCTTCCTACCTATTATGATAGACATATTAAGCTTGGCAGCTTATCAATCACTTGTTCGGCTCCAGTCAGGTACATATCATAAATCTGTTTATACATGCTTATCCTCTCTTAAAGATGTTGAGACAGTCACACAAATGTTATAGATCTCACTGTAAGAATGCATTCATTTATTCAAGGACTCGTCTGATTATCTGGGACTTTTGTAATGGGATAATGAGAATTATGGTTTATACCATTTTTTTTTTTTTTTGTATTACAATTGGGAATATAGTGGCGTTTTTATTGTTAAGTGAATGATAGACTTAAACAAAACAAAATAATAGTTATTAGGTTATGGCAGGTTGTATATGAACCTGAGTTATCTCCGATATTGAAAAATTGAATAAATCTTTCAAGAACAAGTGAACCAGCTATGAAAATTCAATAGAATAGAAATGCCTGATGCTATTTTTGAACTGTATGCAGCAAGTATCAAATGAGAAGGAATGTCTAGACAAAGAGAAAGCACAGTGGAGATTTTTTTCCTCTCCACCAAGTCTAATTTCTGATAATTTAGTATGCCTGATTTTGTTGTTTTCAAGGGATCCGACAGAGTTGCCTCCATTGGATGGAGGGGGCAACAGCTCTTCCAGATTTAAATTATAAATGGGTTCCTATGTAAAACAGAGCCAGTTTCTCAACTGATGCCTTCTGAGTGGGTCTTGATTTCAACTCTCTTAATTTCCAGGCAATATGGCCATTGACCCAGTTGCTGGGAGCAAAGAAAGTTGCAGCCCCAAAGATCTGGGAGGAGAGCAAATTTTAATTATGTTTTTAATTTCTACATTGCCCATTTCACTGAAGTGACTCTGGGCAGTTTACAACTTCATTATAAAACTATATAAATACATGAATGGAAGCACACTTTAAAACCTGAAGTTAAATGATTAAAAAAAAATCAAGTTAAAAAAGGTTAATAAGGCAGCAGGAATGCCCTCTGGCCACCAGCCATCCCCAGGGCTGCATCATAGTTTTAGACCTCCATGCTAGTTGGCGAAGCCAGGTTTTTTGTTTTTCTTTTCCAGAATAAACCAGCCTCTGAGGTTAAGCTGTTCGACAGGGCTGGGGCAGCAGCTAAGAAGGCCCCCCTCCTAGATCCCATCAGTCACATCTCCTTGACCAATGGGATACACAGCACACCCTCCCTGCTTGACAGTGTGGGACAGGTCAATGTCACTGGAACAAAATAGATCCTCAGGTTTATTAGCATATACATCTGGTACCAGCCTGGATGTCAAGGGCATGACATCACAAATTACGTGAATTGTGTAATTTGCATGTTTCTGTCACCGATGCAAATTGCATAATGTTTGCATTGTTTGTACGGCTGTGTCACGATGCATGCAACATCGCTTTTTATCCCCAGGGATGCCAATGCAAGTTGGAAAACGCTGCTTTCGGAGTTGTGAAAGTTGCACCAGCTGCTGCAACTGTTTTTCTTACTTGTGGCACTAGTGAAACAAGCCACAGCTGTTGAAAGGCTATAGTTCAGTAACTCAATACCTGCTTTGCATGCAAAAGACTTTCAGTCCCTTTCCTAACCCAAGACAGTTGGGAAAGACCTAGCTGTGAGATTTTGAAGAACCCAAAGTCTGTTCATGTGGCACATCACACTATGTATCGGTCAACCTCTTTTTAGCATGTTATGTGAAATTAGTGTATTGTGTGAAAAAAAAACAAAATGAGAAAATCAGGTGGGTAAGCATGTTGTGTGGTCACAGCCATTAAGAGTCAGTGTATTGGGCCATATAATTCAGGGGTGTCAAACTGTTGGCCCACGAGCCGGATGCGTCATGCCGAAACCGCGCCCACCCCAGCTCCGGCAATGGGGAAAAAGTCGCGATACGTCGTGACACGTCATGTGACGTGGCGAGTTTGACACCCCTGATATAATTGGTCCAGCATAAAGTGAATCCAGTTTTCCTTTCTAGGCTATTCTGGAAAAGAAAAAAAAAGGCTGTAGCTCAGTTTAATCCATCCAATAAGTCTCTTTCAAGTAGGCTTTGATTCCCAACTTATTCTCAGATGGATCCATGTTGTGTTCTGGGCAATCACTCAGAAATGATTTCTCATCAACTTCTTTTAGGGGAGTTCCCACAACTCAGTCTAGCTCTTGTCAAGCTTGAAGTTTACTTTGCTGGTGCAACAATTATTGCTTCTTAGCTTGCCAACGAACTTGGAGGGAGAATGGGGAAATGGAATGCAGGCTCAAAGATAAAGAAGGCAGACCGTGAGATTCAAGGACGAGACACTAGTTGTTTGGCCGGCGCAGAGACATTTTCTCATAACAATATATTTGCTCCTAACTGGGCAATGTGACCTGTTCATGGATGGGAGGGGGAATTCTATACTTTTGCTATAGACGTTTGGCTTGGGTTTTGCCAGAGCTGGTTTTGCTTTCATATGTGTCGAAATGGTGTACTCAATAAAGTTTTACATTAAGAGATTGGAATGTCTTGGAAGATGTTTGCTTGGTTGGATTCGTCAGTCGGAAGCATGACAGCTCTACTGTAACTCAGTATTTTCTTTCATCTAAGTAAGTGATTCAATTTGGAACTAAGAAGAAATTTCCTGACAGTGAGAACAATTAGTCAATGGAATGGAGTTGTGGATGCTCCATTGCTGGAGATTTTCAAGACAAGATTGTACATCCATTTGTCCAGGATGTTATAGGGTCTCCTGCCTTCGATAGTGGGTTGGACTAGAAGACCTCCAAGATCCCTTCCAGCCCTATGACTGTATAACAGGATCTGGCCCTGCATTTGAAAACAGTGGAGGGTGACTCACTTCTGCCATCTAGCTCATCACCCACTTTTATTTGATAGTGAATAAACTACAATTGGCTGGATTCATATAATCTATGTCTATGTCAAAATTAATCTATGTCAAAGTTAATCCAATCATATTATGATTTAGTGTAATGTTGAGGTCAGAAACCACTAGCTACATATACTAACATTTTTTTTGTTTTGATGCTCAGAAGTACAGAACCAAGCATTTAACAGGCCACAATAGTGAGCTGATTCACTGCAAAATTAGTTTAAAAGACTTTTGATAAACTAAGGAAATGTCTTGATTAACTGGATATAAATGTTAATGTCTTCATATTTTAAAAAGCTGTGCAGATAAGTACCATATTAAAAAATATATTTCTTTTTTTTTTTTAAAGCAGGAAATTTCTTTTTTTTTCATGATAATCTTTTTTAAAAAAGGTCATTCATTTTCCTCCTGATCTAGTATTTTTATTCAAGTGCAAATTTAATTAGGCAACTTATGGGCTAAAACTTGCATGATTAATAACTAATGTGCCCTAGTCACCATTTTTTTTAGGATGGTCTTAAAGGTCTTCAGATATGGTAAGTCTACCACTTCTTCTGTATGCCTGATTTAGCATACAGAACAAGCACTTATTAATATATTAGGCCTAAGTTGTTTAGGTGTATGTCAAATATAAAGGTCACAGTTGCATCTATGCTAATCCCTAACCTTAATATTTTGAAGACTGTAATTTGGAATGCTCATTTCAGGTTGGCACTTAAACCTCTTTAGACAAAACATCATTTGGAAAATAACGGTTAAGCTCTGTCTGCATGCCAAACCACAGACTCTGGATAGTAAAGCACAAAGATTGCTATACACTCAGCATTGCACAACATGCTAAAACGTAAAGCGATTGATATTGGTGTAGACATTCACAACCAGTATATCTGTGTCGGGCAGTGTCGGGCTTTAGGGTTTTAGTAACCATGGTCTAGACAACAGATTTCTTGACATTTTGCCAGCAACTATGACTGGCATCTTCAGAGGCAAAGTAATTTTTAGAATTAGCTCCAAAAAAGGAGGAAATCAGAAACTCGCTTGGACAAGGAACCAATCAGGACTCAACTGCACAGACTAACCACCAGAACCCAGCACAAAGACAATCAGGAATCAGCATTCCAAAAATGACCAATCAGAAGCTGGCATAAACAAAGGGACAATCAGGACTAACTCCACCAAATTGACCAGTCAAGACCAGGCATAAAAAAGAACCAATCAGAGACCAGGGCTCACTAATCTGCCCCAATCAGAAACCAACCAGCTAAAGGCCAGTCAGCAATCAGGACTCCTGGCTAGAAAGACAGGAGTTGAATGAGTCTCTGTTCAGTTGTCTATGGAGTAGACTACAATATCTTGCTTCTGATAATGCCAGCAAATGTCAAGTAACCTGCTGTCTAGACCATGGTCATTAAACCCTGAAACCCAATACTGCCAAACTACAGTAAACATGGTTTGTTTTGGTTGAGTTCAGTGGTCCTAGCCTGTAAATCAGTTGATGGTGTATTTGTTGGGTAAACAGTTTTATCAGCAGAGATAATATTAATGTGGTACGACTTTAAAAGTTATATTTTGGTTGCTCAGGTGTGGTTGATTAACTTTTGAAGTTAATGAAATACTGTAGGATGCAGAGGTTGAGTTCAAGTCTCATTCTAAACTGTCAGGGCGGGGTTGGTTTAATACGGTGTGTGAATATAGCTACCGTATTAGCATTAATCCTGCTGTAGGGCTGAGCATTGCATGCAGCTATTTTGGTTTATTTAATAAACTATGGTTTACTAAACTGGTTAAAATGGCTTACTGATAAGAATTTCAGCAGGTGGGATGCATTTGGTAGGTTATATATGGGAGAAAATCTTTCATTTGCAGTTGTATCACAAGTGAGCGTCTTGTCCTTTTTTTTAATACCCTAGCACGTACTAAATCTACCCAGTTATGAAAAATCAGTTCAGATGTGTTTAATAGTAGATCGAAGGTTTAAAAATTCCAGGGATAGATTGAAAGGAAAAGAACACAACAGAAAAGAGTATCTGTTGCTCAGGGTTGAATTGTGGAGTCCTTGACGTTCCCTTTATGTTTATTTACTTGCAGATGTTTCATTATCCAACTAGGTAATAACATCAGTGAGTGTGGGGTTTGTTTCCTTATGAATGTTATTTTAAAATTCAGCAGAGGAAACAATGGCAAATTAGACATAAATCTGTCAAAAACTAGCCCCTAAGCAAATGCTCCATTACCAAAGTAACAACCCAAACTCCCACAAGTGTTGTGTAAGAACATTATTCAGATGAGTACAAATGCACGGCAGCAACTCACAACACCAGAAAAAGGAAACGGACCACCTATACCAGAGGTCCCCAACCTTTTGGGCATCAGTTACGTGGAGAGAGGTTTTTCCGCAGACTGGAGGGGGTGTGGTTTTGTGTGCTGCCTGCATCCTGCAGATGGGGCTTTGCTTGTTTGTGCGGCCTGGTTGTTGGCATGCCGCGGCCCGGTGCTGGTCCATGGCCTGGGGGGGGGGGTTGGGGACCCCTGACCTATACAGCTTCTTCCAACTAAATGGATACCCTCACAACTTTATCAGAAAGTACTTGAAAGTACTTAATCCACAACAGCACAGCCAGCACAAGCTATGAAAAGGGTAAGACTACCATCTCAGATTTCAAATGAAACCAAGACTCAAACTGGTTCTAATCCAAAAAGTTGGAGCCTTTTACATGGTTTCATTCCGGTTCAAGGCAGGAGGTAATGAATGAATGGCTTTAACCAGCTGGGAACAGTAATAATCAGCTAATAACGAGCTGCCTGAAGTCTTTCTGCTTTTATGAAATAGAACAAAATGTACACAAGAATAAGAAATCCAAGGGCCCGTTAGAGACATTGAGACAAATTATGCTTTCAACTTACCTAGAAACTAGCAAGAGTTCAGCAGAGCGATTGCAGTTTTCCGCAGGTAAATTGGAGCTGAAATTATCAGGAGCCACGGAGCCAGCAATGCATCCAAATGCAAAACCTGTTTATGGGGCAAACTTTAGTGCAAAGATAAAGAGACTGGGTTAACAGAGAAGCTGGTCAATGGAGCATAGCAAGCCCCATTCATCTTAGGAAGGTAGGGATGAGTCCAGCCAACAGTGCTGCATTCAATTTGTTTTGGTTATTGGAACGGCGTATTTGACAATAGTTTTTAGATGGCTGTTTTTATGACTGTCAGTCCAACTGTTCTTTAAATTCCCCGGGTTTATGTGAGCCTACCTATTAAGTTGTCATATCCTTGCTGTATGTAGCAGCCTAATACTTTCTGCTTAGGTTGGGACAGTCTAGGACAGAGGTCCCCAACCTTTTGAGTACCAGGGACCGGTTCCGTGGAGAGAGGTTTTTCCGTGGACCAGAGGGGATGTGGTTTCATGTACTGCCTGCATCCCACAGATAGGGCTTTGCTTGTTGCATGGACCGGTTTCTGGCATGCCGTGGCCTGGAACTGGTCCACGGACCGGGGGTTGGAGATCCCTGGTCTAGGATTCAGGCAGCGGCTGGTTGTACAGGTGATCCTTGACTTACGACCACAATTGAGCCCAAAATTTCTGTTGCTAAGTGAGACATTTGTGAAGTGAGTTTTACCCCATTTTATGACTATTCTTGCCACCGTTGTTAAGTGAATCACTGCACTGGTTAAATCAGTGATTTAAGTGAGTCTGGCTTCCCCATTGACTTTGCTTGTCAGAAGGTTGCAAAAGGGGATCATGTGACTCCGGGACACTGCAACCGTCATAAGTATGAGTCAGTTGCCAAGCAGCTGAATTTTGATCACATGACTATGGGAATGCTGCAATGGTCATGTAAAAAAATGGTCATAAGCCACTCATTTCAGTGATGTAACTTTGAACGTACACTAAACAAACTAATCAGTTCTGGCTCCGAACGTTTCTAAGTGCAACTGCTGAAGACCGATTCTGTGAAAAGCAGAAAGTACTCACTTGATCACCAAGTTAATCCTTTCTTCTTGCATTGAATAGAAAAGGTTAAAATATATCTTTTCCCCCGTGTAAACAAACTCATAAATTTTGGTGACCTATGAACTGCACACATTTCAGTAATAAGACTGGCCAATTACAACCTCTAAATTTACTTTCTATAGAATAGCAAGCAGACAATGGTGCATTGAATCAATCTTCAGACCGTTTGAAGTACACCGCAAGTAACAGCAATAGAGGCACAGGTCATCAAGCAGAACAGTATTAGTCTAACGCTTATAAATTGCAAATCTGGAGTCTTTCAACTCTTATGACCTAATACTTTTAAAATAGTTACAAAGTAGAATTAAAACGGCAATATTTCTAGCCAAACACCTGGAAAGTTTAAGCATGCGGAAGACTTCTAAGGAATCCTGGCTTTCAATAAAAGCCTTCTAAAACCTGATCTTTTCCTTATACAATGAGCACAACCCAACTTTTCACTTTCCAAAGTGCCGCAAGCAGGTAGAACACAACCCGCTTTTTTAAAGCAAATATTTTTAAGTGACTACCTGGTGTCAGATTCCCACTTGCAAAACCTTGAGAATCGGCTATCAGGACAGGCAGGCCTTGTGTAGGATTAGGGTTGAGATGGAGAAGGATCACTCCAAGCCTTTGAGGAAAGGAAGAAATAAAAGGAGAAATAGTCATAGAATTAGGGGGCAAACAGGCGAGACTTTTGATTCAAGGCCCTAAGCTTCTGTGAAGGGTTTGTGGTGCAATAAGAATCTTTATATAATGTAGAACTTTTTTTGTTTATTCGTCTCAGAAGCATCACAATTAAAACCAGGCATGCTACATGAAATGAAATTTAAAATATAAGACACAAGATTAAAATATGTACAAGTTAAACAGATCTTGCCCAGGAAGTAGCAACATGAATTGTGTTCTGCCACGCTGCCATGAGGTCCTCAAGTGTAGACTGATCAGGGCACAAAGGGCAGGCATACATATGTGTTGTTGTCTGCATGTCAGCACAATCTCAATGTCAGCACAATCTCAAAGAGCAGAAGCCACCATTTGTTCTGGATCTTGTACCCGTGCGCAGTCTATTCAACAATTTCCATACTTCCCAGCTTTCGTCAGACCCGGATGCCGGCTCCTCCGCTGGTTCCATCCAGAGTTTGTTCTTTGTAGCTTTCCATAGATCCTCTCCGCTTTCAAATTCTTCAAAGTCTTCTGATGAGCTAAGGAAGCTTTTCCTGGATTTTAGTCTCTGCTGAGCTGGTTGTAGCAATAATTAAATTTATTAATTTATGACAAATTTATTCACTAAAGCCTATGCTATGATACAGAACGAAGCACCTTATAAATACAGGTAGTCCTCGACTTACAATAGTTCGCCTAGTGACTGTTTGAACTTATGACGGCACAGCACTAAAAAAAAGGGACTTATGACCGTTTTTCATAGTTATGACCTTTGCAGCATCCCTATGGTCATGTGATTTACATTCAGATGCTTGATCACTGACTCACATTTATGACGGTTGCAGGGTCCCGGGATCATGTGATCCCTTTGGCGACCTTCTGACCAGCAAAGTCAATGGGAAGCCAGATTCACTTAACAACCATGTTCCTAATTTAACATCTGCAATGATTCACTTGGCAACTGTGGCAAGAAAGGTGGTTAAATGGGGCAAAACTTACTAAACAAATTAATCACTTAGCAACATAAATTTTGGGCTCAATTGTGGTCGTAAGGGAGGACTACCTTGTATAGCAAATCAGACAATTGTTCTCTCTCTCTCTCTCTCTCTCTCTCTCTCTGTGTGTGTGTGTTTGTGTGTGTCTATAGGAGGGATTGTCAGATTCCAAACTGTATCACTCCGAACATTGAAAACAAGGAATGTAGATAGAGGAGCCACCAGCATGCTTAAAATCTTACAGAAGCAACTATTTTTCTCTTCAAAAAATGAAATGGGAAAAAATGCAGAGCAAAGGAAGTGCATTAAGCAAATCAGCATTTTCAGAAATGCTATCAGTTACCATAATCTATCTGATTTAAAGAATTTTCAAAACTGAACCAGATCTTTTTGCTTAATCTGGGAAGCGCTGATAAGGGAGTGTAAGCAAGATCTCCCCAGTGCATGGACAGCTTCCAAAAATCTTGTCTTGCTGACTGCGATAAGCTATTAAGGAACAAGTTCAGGGACAGCAGAGGCTGGGGGAGATAAGCAGGTAGTCAGGAAGACTGGCTTGAAAGGAAGATAAGGATGAGAAGGCTAGAAAGACTTTTTGGGGTGAAATGAAAGGTTTTGATTATTGATTGTTTCGTATAATACCTCTGGAGATATGAAAAATGTGGTCAGTGAAGAATGCCACTGAATCTACAAACCTAACCATCCTTACTAAGAAGTTGACTTGAAAAATCTCTTTCTTTCTTTCTTTCTTTCTTTCTTTCTTTCTTTCTTTCTTTCTTTCTTTCTTTCTTTCTTTCTTTCTTTCTTTCTTTCTTTCTTTCTTTCTTTCTTTCTTTCTTTCTTTCTTTCTTTCTTCTTTCCTTCCTTCCTTCCTTCCTTCCTTCCTTCCTTCCTTCCTTCCTTCCTTCCTTCCTTCCTTCCTTCCTTCTTTTTTCTTTTTTGAAGGGCAGTACACAGTAAATAAATAAATGTCTACTAAAGTTAACAAAACTTCAGAATCCATACACTCTTCAGGATTTTTTTTTGTCCCATGGCAAGGAATAGTTGATTGCCCTACCTTGACATAAGATATGATTATATTTAGTTAGTATCAGATTTGTCTGCAATTACAGCATCTTAGCCAGATAATAACCAATGCATCAGTAAAAGAAATTATTTTTGAACTAGGTGTCTAAACATGTGTATTTAGCTATATATAGGTATAAAGAAAGAGGTTGGTGCTGTAAGTATTCAAATATCCGTTTCATCCAATTAAGTATCTGGCTGTACTCAGAATTTACATATGTCTGAAAGCTAGTATATAAAGATGCAAATGCATGGAGTCTTGATAAAGCTAATTTATTATAAATACCAGAAAAACTGGAATAGAATAGAGAGCCAGCACTACAAAAAACAAGTCTTTTGTGTTTACAGTATATGGGTGTAAGTAGTCCTTGACTTACGATCCTAATTGAGCCTAGAATTATGGCCTTAAGTCATGCTAGTCATTAAGCAGATCACGTGATAACCCAACTTTTTGATATATATATATTTTGTACTGGTTGCTAAGCGAGCCCCATGGGTTTAGACAAACCCATTGTTTGTCCCTGATGATGGACTAGAGTTAAGAATTTCCATTTGGATTTGGTTGATGGAAATTTATCTAGCCAGTAAGCTGCCTGTCTATTCTATAAAATAGACTATAAAACACTCAGAACAGGAAAATATGAATCTGTTTTGATTTCTCCCACTTCGCAATACTTTAAATCTGAAGTTCTTTATAACCAATTTAAGGGGGGGGGGGAGTCAGTTTCTTAGCCCCTAATCTATAGCACAATTTTTCAATCCTATGCATAAGTCAAGTTCAATGGGTACAAACTCTAGTAGAGGGAGAACAATGGTCTGTTTGCCAGATACTGTTAACCATGAAATGTTCCTTAGAATTGTTCACTGCCATTAGAGATTTGTTTAAGTAGAGCTGGGTGAATGTATTTTTGATGTATTTTTTCCTGATTATTCTCAGTCAACCTAATGGGAAGGAAATTGCTTTTTAACATTTTTTTCAAAGGAAAATGAAGCAATTTTTATGGACAGGCTGTGGGATTCTCACACATTTTAAAGGGTGGCTGGGCTGTGAATGCAAGTAATCTGTTCTTCTTTTGTGCAATTGCTTCTGTGGTTTGCAATTTTCCTACCAGCCCAACATCCCCAACATTCTCCCCAAACTTTTTCATTCAAGAACTAAGAAATGGATAATCATTTGTCTTCCATCACCTTACTTCAATAATAAGGTAAATTGAAAAATCCCACCCAAAAAAGTTCTAAAGAGATTGTAAAGCATGAGAAAACAACAACAACCACAAATTCCAAACTCTTTTTTTTAAATAATATTTTATTAATTTTCTCATTTTACAATTAGGTATTTAAAAAGCAATGTGATGACTGGGTTAATCAATAGTTCAATAGCATACATAAGTCTTTAGTATAAATCTCAAATTACAACATCAGATATTTCCTCTCTTTTTCCCTTAATATCTACTATCTCATATTAGGCTAATACAGTTCTTATTATTAGCAACTAAATAAAAACATCTTTGTTACAATTATCAATAATTTTTAGCTTATACATATCTTATTTGTGTTTGCATTTGATCCTTATATACAATCAATGTCCTGTTATTGCTTTCCCCCCCCCAAGCTTTAATTTCCCATCAATATTCAAATTAACATTTGTTATTTATGATTTCCAAGTATTTTATATTTAGGTGACCAAAGTTTCCCTTATCTCAATTTCTTCCTTTTTCCCTTTTCATAACAAAGTCTAATATTCTAAATACACATCTTATCTATTTAAATATATTCCAAACTCTTCAATCAGGAGATGCTTCAAGAAATTGAAAGACAAATTTTAATATTAGGTTTTATTACTTATGATACAGGGCTGACATCTAGCGTGACTGTTACAACAACTAAGGTTGAAGCCTGGGACAATCCAAGACTGTTGCAAAACAATGCACAGATGTTTCCCCACTCTTTCCCCTGAAAAAGAAAAGAAAAGTTCAGTTCAGTTCAGTTCAGAAGCAGGAGACAGAGAACTTCTGGATTATTAAACAGGTAGTCCTCCCTTAATGACCTGTCACTTAATGACTATCACATAGCAACAGATTCAAAATTCCAATATCTGTTCCATTCAGCAGTCACGTGGTTGCATGTTGGGTGCTCAGCAACCTGCCTGTATTCTGGCAAAAAGCACCCGGCAGCAATTACAAAATTGTGTCAAAAATATGGCATATCAATAAAAGGCTAAAATATTGGAAAAGGCTAATGTTCATCTCCATTATGTCAAAAAAAGGCTGCCGAAAAGAGTGACACATGCAACTCTTCCAGGTGCTGCACCATAGTCTCCCTTTACAGGCTAGCAAAATGTTGTTGCGTGTTATACCACCCTTAAACCCATCCATGGAAAAACAGATGTGTGCCATCTAGGTTGGTTTGGAAACAGGAGTAGGAACTCCTCAGTAGTGGAGTCAATATCCCCTTTTTCCAAAAGCGACTGTTGGCCTTAAAAGGGATCGTTTTGAAAGTCTTAAACTCCATCATTGAACAAGAGGTTGATGAACTCACATACATCAAAAGTTTCAGATTTGTTCATCGGTGAAGGTGGTCAGCGTCAAACAAGGGTAGATAGAAATTATCCACTGCCTGAGTGGTGGACCATTGGCTAATTTCCAGGATCTGATATTACAAATGAGCTCTACCAGCTGCCAGGGCAGACCTTGCCACAATCTGCTGCAGAGCTTGTTTGTAATATTTTCAGGGAGGAATTGTGAAAGAACACTGTACAGGTGGTCGATGAAAATAAATTCTCCACGGAGTTTCCACAGAATTTCATCTTTGGCCATTCTAAACATGCGTCATCAGCCAATGTCAAAACGAGACTGAGCAGGTGACTGGCACTTCTTGCACAGAACATTTGCATAGCGCGAGAGAGGAGATATTTGTTCAGTTCACATTTTAACCAAAAATTGGCCAGAAATAGGATGTCATTCAATTCTTCTGAATTTTGTGGTCAGTTTAGAGCAGCAAGAAAAGAAAAGTTCATAAGAAGAAAGGTGTGAAGAGAAAGGCAGCCTAGCCAGGAATATCACTTGCAAACTAGGTGTAAATATTTGGGTAAGGCTAGTCTGGTGAAAAGAAGGACTAGGGGTGACATGATAAAAGTGTTCCAGTATTTGAGGGGCTGCCACAAAGAAGAGGGAGTCAACCTATTTTCCAAAACACCAGAAGGCAAGACAAGAAACAATGGATGGAAACTAATCAAGGAGAGAACCTGTAATTAAGGAGAAAATTCCTAACAATGAGGACAGTTAACCAGTGGAACGGCTTGCCTTCAGAAGTTGTAGGCACTCTATTCTGAATTTAATTGATAGCATACATGTCCCACCAGGTTTCCCGGCAGTGGTCATGTCCTCCAGAATGAGACCCAATTCTTGATTGGGTTGGCAAGCCAAGTGATGGTATTATGCATTAACCAATTGTAGTTAATCAGCACGGGATTATTAGGGCCTTCAATCTGAAAATGTTGAAGGTATAATTTACAAACTGGATGTGTCCTAAAATAATAGTCTGGCCACCTTGCTCTTTACTGAAATGCCATTCCCCATCTCTATTATTGGTTTTACTCCATTTCATGGACTCACCCAGAAGTTTTATCAACAGTGTTGTCATGTTTTATGGTAGCAGTGTTTGAGAAAACATCGAACAAAATGGAACGATATTCCCCTACCTTGTGATATACTGCTTTCTCTTTAACACGGAATGGATTCTAATGTTTTTGACAGTTGGCTTTGGCAGTTGGGACTTGTAATTTTAGTGATGGGGGCAAAGGAAAAAATTGTTGTGCTGTTACTCCAAGCAAGAACTTATTTTAAGGAAGTGAGAACTTCTAAAGAAAGAACAACTGTTAGGGATGACTTTTCACAGTTTGATCTTTGGCATGAGGCTTATGCCTCCTTCTCCCCCCTTTGATTGCAAACTCTTTCTTCAACTAAGCTTTGGAATTCTGAATGCTGTGAACATGGGATGTAGCCAGCTTGTTCCATCTAAGTCAAGTTTGCCCTCTACTGCTTTCCTTTCAACCCTCTACTAAATGGACAAATAATCCAATTTCTAGTTCTGCTTTTAGACTCAGGGTGCTCCCTCCAGACTGCTCAGCCAAGATTAGAAACAATTATTCTGACTTTTGGCGGCATAGCAGTGTGCAGTTATATCTTTGGCAAAATAGGTATAAAATGTAGGCATTAAAGTTCAGCAAGGCTTAACCGGGGAGTTATTTTGTCCTTTAACCTCCCCTCTCCATCCAAAATAACTCATAAGAAATGAGATTGTTTCACAGAGGCATCCTCTCACAACCAGCCATGCCCCCTTGCTTGACCTCAACCACAAAGACACTGCTCTATTAGCAAAACAGCAGAGAGGAAATGTACCCCTAACTAGCTTACATTTCAAAAACAGGGAAAGAAAAAAGGCAGATTATTTTTTTTGTATCTCACCTGGAAGGCCACAGGTTCTCTTTGTTACATTCCAGTAAAATTTTCAAAGAGGGAGACGACCCAAGAGAAGAAGGCCTCAATTTTGTTGAGTATTGTCCCAGATGTTTCATGCAATCGCCAGTGTACCTTTTGTGTAATGTGCAATTTCCCAATTTTGCTTGCCCACCTGGTTGGGAGATAAACGATATACCTGAAACTGATCTGGACCATCCATATTGGTGGCAAAGGCAGCATTATTCAAGGTAATCAGCAACATGTGGCTGTTTTATTCATTTATTTTTAGAAAGAAGACTCTGAATGTACAAAGCTATGCATTTTTTTTTTTAAAAAAAAGGAATCTGTCTTACAGCATGTTGTGTAATCCTGTAATCCAATTGGGGTATATTAATCCAACTGATCTGACTGCTTTAAGTGACAGCAGGCCTTTAGGATGCGAGACATAACCCATATCTTACATCGCCTGCTTCCTTCAACCTTTCAGCCAAGCACAAAGGGATTTACCGCAAGACCCGTTGCGTGAAAAACAAGTATTCTGCAGTTCAACATTGATCTCCTTTCTCCCGCTTTCTCTTTGCCTAACCAAGCATGCTGTCTAGTGTGAAACGCGCAGCAATACATTGGAGTTTCTTCATTCAGTGGAATGTTGTCATCCCCCATCAGAGTTTTGTAATGAGCCATTGCAGGCCCCTTCAGTTGCAGGTGAGGTTTGGCTGAAAGTTTAAGAACAGGAGCAGAAGAGTCAGTAATGCCTCAGTTGCCAGGAGCCTGGAAAAAACATCACTTTACCTCCGCTTTCATTTGAGAAATCTCTCTGCTCACCCAGCAGGTCTTGGCAATGTTAGAACAAGTTATAAGAAAAGATGTTCCAACATGTTTTCTATTTCTGGGTGATCCTATCCACCCCCAGTCCTCATGGGTTGGAAATAACCTGCTCTGTGTTTTTTTTTTGTCCCCCTCTTCCGTAGTTTAGGTGTACTGCCAAAAAGACTCTCCAGTTTCCCCCCTGGGGTTCAGTAGACATCTGCTCAGAGTTTTACTGGAGTGTGTCTCAGCTTCTTTGGGCCAGCTATTTCTCCAAGCAAACAAGCCTCAAGCAGACATTTCTGACACTTCTGGGTCTACATAGAGGCGGGCAAGAATTTTTGTTATTTCTGCCTTTTAATGATCTAACCTAATTTGCACTTCCTAGAGGGAGATGTGGATTTAGGAGGCAGTTATCTTTGAGTTCTCACATGTTTCTGCATTTTGTAATTTGTTTTCTCTCTCTCTCTCTCTCTCTTTTTTTTTTTTAAAAAAAGAAAAAGCATCAGAACATAAAAGGGGCATCTTTTAAGACCAAAATGCATAGCAAAATGTGTCGTGATTAAAAAAATAAATAAAAACACAGAGGATATTTACACACGCACCCCCCCAAAAAAAGAACTGCAGATTGGAAATGGGAAAAAAGGGTCTTAGGAATGTCCATTTCTGGAAAAGGTTCCTAAGCAAACTGGATCGATCCATCCATTTTAGGTCATGCTACCCAGTGGGAATGAAAAGATCCTTTCTCTTAGGATAGATGTGGGGAAGAACATTTGTAGAATTTGCCGGATCCACGTTTTAAAGCAAATAGTCTGATTCCGATCTCTTGACCTGTTTTATGGAATGGAGCAAAGTTATTCATACTTGATTATTTTCCACCTGTTGTGATACAGTTCCAGGTTCAAACTAAGTACAAGGCATTTAGGTTGTCGCACACCTTGAGAGAGAAACTACTCTCAGAGACAGAGTAGATTTACTCATTGCACTTACAAATAGGCAGTGAAAATAAGATGAGAGTCCTTGAACTGGAAAGCGTTGCTTGAAAGGGGTTGCTTCCAAGGACAGGCACTCCTCGACTTACAACAGTTCATTTAGTGACCAAAGTTACAACGGCACTGGAAAAAGGGACTTGGGACCGTTTTTCACAGTTACAGTCTTTGAAGCATCCCCCATGATCATGTGATCAAAATTCAGATGCTTGGCAACTGGTCCGTATTTATGACCGTTGCCGTATCCCAGGGTCATGGGATCCCCTTTTGCGACCTTCTGACAAGCAAAGCCAACAGGGGAGCCAGGTTCATTTGACAACCGGCTTACTAACGTACCAACGGCAGTGATTCACTTAACAGCCGTGGCAAGAAAAGTTGTAAAGTGGGGGCAAAACTCACTGAACAAACATTTCGCTCAATAACAGAAATGTTGGGCTCAATTGCGATCGTAAGTCGAGGACTGCCTTTAGCACCACGGGCTAAAGAGTGGCTGCTGACATGACTCCGGGATGGATGTTGGTTTCTTTGAGGAGCCGTGCCCACCGCGTCCTCCCTGACCCCAATAATTTCCCAGTCTGCAAAGTGCTTTGCTGAAATTAAGACGGGCCAGCACTTACAAATATAAATGATGGTCCAATGTGGAATTGAAGTTGGTTCTGCTCCATGAGATTCTTTTTAAAGTTGCACGCAGCCTAACCTGGCTGATAAGGTTCTGCTGTTCAAATTGGAATTCATTATGCACCATTGCTGGAGGATTATCGGCACCGAGGGAACGAGTACGCACTAGATACATTACCGAATCTCCCTAAGGGGTACAGCTGCTACCTTCAGCTCATCAGGGATGGCTTAAAAAGATAGCAAAGGACTCTGTTGTGTAACAAAACTCCTACGATCACCACCTCCTCCTCTGCAAGGAGGTTCATCACCACTGACTCCGGATTTTTGAACTTAATGATGATACCCCAAGGGAAATCAGCACCATGACTGATGGGGGGAACCTGGATGAGAAGGGGAAGGAAAGAAATACCCAGATCGTGCATTGCTATTCCCCCATTGCACATGTATGTCCTTCATGACTCAAGGCTGCATACTTAATGGTTCCGTATCAGAATTCATTGGCCTGATTAACTATGCCAGGCAAATTAAGCAAGGGTTTGTTGTTGTTGTTGTTTGCAGGGACCTGTTTGTTTTTACCTCAGGAAATCAAAACCGTAGGAGTGAACTATTTTGTTTTGCCGATTTCTCCATGGTTTTGAAAGGTTTGGGGGACTTTTAAGAGTCAAAAAAGAGCAGCTTAAAAACTTATGGAAGTCTGAGGCAATAGCAATAGCACTTAGATGTATATACTGCTTCATGGTGCTTTACAGCCTTCTCTAAGCCGTTTACAGTGTCAGCCTATTGCCCCCCCCCCAACAATCTGAGTCCTCATTTTACCGACCTCGGAAGGATGGAAGGCTGAGTCAACCTTGAGCTGGTCAAGATCGAACTCTTGGCAGTGAACAGAGTTAGCCTGCAATACTGCATTCTAACTACTGCGCTGCCACGGCTCCTTTTGTTCCTTAAATCCCTCCAAACTGAGAAAGTGTATTCCATTTTTTGGGGTTTGATCTCCCCAAGAAGTGAAAAGGTCCTCAACTCTCTTTCCCAAAGGTACAAATGTTAGGCAGGGCTATAAATGAAAGGTTGGTTCCCAGACATATAATAGTAATAGCACTTAGACTTATAAACTGCTTCCCAGTGTTTATAACCCTCTTTAAGCAGTTGACAGAGTCAGCAAATTGCCCCCAACAATCTGGGTCCTCATTTTACTGACCTCGGAAGGGTGGAAGGCTGAGTCAACCTTGAGCCGGTCAGGATCGAACTGCCAAACTGCTGGTGGGTTGGCAGTCAGAAGAAGTAGCTTGCAGTACTGCAGTCTAACCTCTGCACCATCAGTGGTGAACATATCCAACACACTTTCCTCCTCCTTCCCCCTCCCCCAACAACAACTCTGTGAGGTGGGTTGGAGAGAGAGAGAGAGAGAGAGAGAGAGAGAGAGAGGTCCAAAATAACCCAGCTGGCTTTCATGGCTAAGGCAGGATTTGAACTGATGGTCTCCTGCTTTCTAGCCTGGTGCCTTAACCATTAGACCAAACTAGGTGTCTCTCTCTTTTTTTTCTTTTTAACAAAGTCTTGTCTTTTTTTTTTTTTTAAACAGACATGTTATGCATAATAAATGTAAAAAGAGCTGGGGTTTTGATCACACAGTTGTGGCTGCCATCTTGATTCTTTGACTCCCTCCTTCAGAGGTTTCTGAAGTAGGAAAAGGAGAAGAACCTCAAATTGCCTCCGAAGACTCTGGCTGGGCTTCAACTCAGTCTCAGGTTATCACAGACTTAATATTAGACAACTTATTTACAATGATTTCCCCCCTTGCCACTTCGGTGTGCCTCAGTTTCCTGGATGATGTTGCTGTATAGCCTGATTAATTAACGTATTATAAAGCACTTGAATATTCTAATGGCAAGCAATCCTTGCCAATAATCATTCTATGGAGTTCATGACGGTGTCTGTGCTTGGTTGTTTGCTTGCAGACATTCCACTACCCAACTAGATAATCTGATCAATGACAATGATGATGTTACCTGGTTGGGGTAATGAAACATCTGCAAACAAACAACCGAGTTCAGAGAGCACCAAGGACACCACAGTTCAACTCTTGAGCTACAAATATTCTCTTCTAAGTATTCTGGGCTCATCCTTTTGCTGCGCCATTGTGCTATGATTCATTATCACATCATCTTACTGGGATAATGAAACAGGAACATTTGGCCTGGTGATCAGAAAGGCCTGAAAATTGCCACTGCCAGTTAAGAAAACATTTGTTTCCTTTCTCTCTGCCTCCCTCCACTGTCTTTCATGGACGAACCATTGCTTGCCTCTACACATCTTTTCACGTACGTGGTTTTCGAAACCCAAATCTCTGGCGAGGCCTTCCTAGAGAAATCTCCTCCCCTGCAGATTTACTACAAAACAGCTCCATCTCTCGGGAGAGCTGCTGTTTTGTTATGTGCAATTAGGCCCACACATGCCAGGCTAGATGGGAGCAGTCGAGCTGCCATCTAGGGATTATGGCCTCTTCTCCAGCAGGCAGTTGGAGAAGGCAACTGGGGATGGAGCCCTAAGCAGTGCGATCCTCGGAAGACTCTGGGATCACCTCAGGAGCCCCATTCCCGATGGGAGGATTGAGGGCTGCAGCTGCATTGCTACGATTCGAAGAGGTAAACAGAAAAGAAAAGATTCCATTTTAAAAAGCATGCGGGGAAAAAATTTGCCGCAAAAAAAATTGCTGAGAACTCCAAATTGTTTCTACTGATTGGATGATAACTGTGAGGTGCTGCCTGCTGCAGTTCTCCCAAAATAATAATAACAGCAGTATTTGCAGTATTTACACCAGCAACCCTCCCAATAACTGTAAGATAGATCAGGACTATCTTATTCAAAGCCTTGTCACTTTGAAGTGCATAAGATCAAAGACCCAGGAATATATCATGCCAGCCTCAAGCAAGCGAATTCACGCGTGAAGTCTGATTGTTACTAGTTGTATTTCAAGGCCATTTTTTTTCCCCATATTAAGTTCTCCCCTTTCCCCCACACTCATAGTTTTACAATTTTTTTTTATAAAGTAAGCTATGCTGACAGAGCTAAATTGGTTCCTTGATCCTGCTAGGACTTTAAATAAGTATATAAAACTGGATTTTTCCTCACCTGTTCTGACACCTTAACCATTGTACCCTGCTGCTTCCCATATGCAAAGATGACAACACAATAATGTGTTAAGCATATAAACATCCTTTTCTCTTCTTCTTCCTTGAACAAGGCAGAATAATCAAAGTGTTTATATTCCAACAGAAGGAATGGTCCTGGTCTTCTTTTGGGGGCCCAAAAGGAAGGGGAAAGGGATGCTTATTAATGCTAATATTGTTTACTTGAAATTTTACTTGTTACCTCCTCTTTAATAAGATCATATCTGGCATTCTAGATAGAGCTTGGAAGAGCCATAGAAATGTAATACATAAATAAACCAAGAAGCACTTTTTTTATCTACAGCAAAAATGAATGGTATCTGGTTGAAAGACTGAACCATCTCAAGATACAGCTCTGCTGGAGATGACTTGCATGTTTGAAGGGTTAGAAAAATTAGGGTCTTTGGAAAAAGAGTCCAGCCTGACTTCACTTACCTACTGTGTTTCCCCGAAAATAAGACACTGTCTTATATTAATTTTTGCTCCAAAAGATGCATTAGGGCTTATTTTCCGGTTAGGGCTTATATTCAGGGCAATACGGTACTAAATGCGTCTGTCTGGCTGACCATCTTAAGTGGGGTTCATTTTTGGGATGGGGCTTATATTACGAGCATCCTGAAAAATCATGCTAGGGCTTATTTTCCGGTTGGGTCTTATTTTCGGGAAAACACAGTAGCATTCTTGAACAGAGGGATGTACAGATAATCCTTGACTTACAACCACATGTGAGCCCCATTTTTTTTTTTTTGTTTGCTAAGTGACACAGTTGTTAAATGAGTTTTGTAACAGTTGTTAAATGAATGACTGCAATTAATGGAATCTGGCTTCCCCAATGATTTTGCTTGTCAGAACGTCGCAAAAGGGCAACACATGTCCCCTGGAGGCTGCGACTGTCATAAGTATGAGTCAGTTACCGAGCATCTGAATTTTGATCACATGGGGACCATGGGGATGCTACAATGGTTGCAAGTGTGAAAAACGGTCATAAGTCACTTTTTCAGTGCCATTGTAACTTTGAACGGTCACTAAACCAACTGTTGGAAGTCCAGGGCTACCTATATTGGTTTTCTAGGACACTCTAGCACACTCACCTCTTCCCCTTCCCATGAAATGGTATTATGTTGGTCTTGAAAGTGGTATAAAGTGGCTCCAAGCCATGGCACGTCCTTTGTGTGTTGTTGTTGATGATGATAATAACTTTTATTGTCATTTTTTTTTTACTGTGGGCACAACGGCACACATTAAAAATGAAATTTAGTTGCTTGCTCTCAAAGTGTACACATGCATAACACACATTTAAACATACCATATGCAACATATGTATAGACCTACACCCTTACATATAAGTAACATATAAATATTAATCACTGTCCATCTTGAATACATAACGGAAGGAGGAAGCTTGAGAGTTCACAAGGTTAATACTGTATGGAACAAAAGTGTGACTGAATCTGGATGTTCTGCTTCAGATACCACAGAGCCCCCCCCCTCCCAGAAGTTAACAAGGAAAACAGGTCGTGAAGAGGATTGGCAAAGAACAATGCATTTACTGCATCTTTCTTAATATGGCTCAAAGGGTATATCTTTCCAATGTCTAATAGATTTTGTCCTAACATGGTATCCACAAGCCAAATGCTAATAAGATTCATTTAATTTCAGTTGCTGGCCATTGAAATATTTACTCTTAGGAGCAGAGTCTTTCCAGAACCCAACAACAACATGTCAGTGCAGAATTATTATTTATTGTATGGCATACTCATTTTACAAAAAAATCACAGATCTTGGGTTGGCTTTAGCAAAAGGAATAATTGATAAACGCTTCCAGGTTTGGTAAGATAACAAGCATCTGCTTTCAGCAACTTTTAGCAGTATGGACTTTTAAGTGAGGCTTAAGTGTAAAGAAAGAAACCGAAACACATATTGCAGGATTTCAACACACATCAATCGAAGTAATAATAACTGTGGGTTCTAAATAATACAGTTGATTGACTTGAGTCCTAGAGGAGACAGTGCCATTCTTATAATTGGAATATTTAGGGACACAAAGGCATATTCACAAGAGGAAAAAATATTTATCAAGAATACTCCGTGGGGAAAAATATTATATTCTGTTAGTTTCCCTTCATTGCTGGATTTTGTAAGTTTCTAAAAGCTGCTTTGCATGGAGAAGTTTTGCCATCGTAGTGTTTATCAATTTTGATTGCCTGAAGCATGGGCTTTGTAGGTTAAGGTCACATGATTTTGAATGGATTAAGGGCAACATTTAGCGTCTGAATAACTATGCTCCAAAAACTAATGAGTATGGTCAGGGCAAAAACTGCATTCAATTAAATTTACATGTAGAGTTATTAAATTTCAGTATAGTCATAATTACATTCTAGTTGTACATTTAACAATTTCCCCTTCCTATTAACTGCAAAACTACAAGTTGGTAACAACTTTTGACAGCTCTGAGAACCACACCTAAGGCTTTGAGTAGGGTTACATATGATCCTCGGGTACAGCATATGTCCCGGTAGAGGTAGGAGAGATAGTGAAGGTTATATGAGAGTTGTTGACAAAAATCTCACCCTTGGGAAAGAAGTTAAGTGTAAGAAAGAGATTCGTCTCAACTTTGCATGCCATGAGAGAGAATATAAACATTGGGAGACTTTCAAGATTCTAATATTATGCCCGACAACAAGAGATAGAACTTCATAGTTCAATGGTATCTGATTTCCTGACCTGGCCCACACCGATGGGTTGACAGTCCAACTGCATTAGATCCGTGCTTCCAAATACATTATTAAAATTCATACTTTACACTGGAACAGTGCTTCTCAACCTTGGCAACTTTATGATATGTGGACTTCAACTTCCGAAAGGCAGCCTAGGGAATTCTAGGAGTTGAAGTCCAGACGTCATAAAGTTGCCAAGGTTGAAAAACACTCTGCTAGAGTTATGTTGAAAAATATAAACAGCTCCCAAGTGCGGAACCATGGACAACGTATTAGGACATATCCATTTACAAAGTCTTAGAGGAAAGAGTGAGAATAAAGCCCTAAAGAAACCAGACATCACAGGTGAACCCCCCCCAAAAAAACACACACTGCTTTTGTGGGGTTCTCCAAAACTGATGTTCTACTTTCAAAATGGCTGTTCCACTTACCATAGTGGATGTCCTCACATCCTAGGTGAAGCGTCTAACAATATCTCCACTATCCCATGATCACTTCCAATTTTCCTTTTCTGTCCCACAATCTCTCTTTTCTCTCTCTTTCTCCTTCAGTAATGGAGAAAGTACCATGATAGTTGTAAGGCATAGATAAACTAAGCAACCTATGCTTTCGTATGACAGTATTACTTACTGAACAAAACATTCGATGTATATTTATTTCCTTTCAAGCAAGCACTGAGTATACAAAGTTATTTCTGCAAACCTATCTTGTCTCATTTGCCCCCCCCCCTTGAAATGTTCTTCAGAATTGTCCATGAGCCAGGAAAGGGGAGCTAGTGATGAAAGCAGTCACTGTAATGCTTTCCATCATTTTGTATTTGTATTGTGTTCTTGCAAATATCTATCAAAGGGGTGGAGCTTGTGTCACACAGCAGGATGCTGTTTTCATCATTTTGACTGAAGATTTTGATTTTTGTGGGTGCCTTTGATGCTCTTCAGTATTGTCTAAAGTTACCTGCAGGCATATTGCTCAGTTTTGACGATCTGAGCACTTGATGCTACTTTATATTCTATATAGACAAAGACGTTGTCAAAACAATTACTGCTCTTTCATGCTTGAGTCCTGTATGAGTTTGACTGGCTCCTTCTTCTGGCCCTGATAACCATCTCTTCCAAGATTTGGCCCAAATCCCTTTGAGCATCCTTCTTCCTTGTAACCACCAGTGAGCATAGGATGAAATTACATTGCAAATTCACTGTGGGATGCATTCCCTAATAGAGATCTTTAAACCTGAGCATTGATTTGAATCTGACAAATCTACCTTGAGAAATCTGGTATTCTAATAGAGAGCATCAAACACAGTCAAGAATTTTCTTTCCTTGGTCTGGCTTTCTGCTAGGTAAAGTTTTGTTTACAGAATAATATGTTCAATCAAATAGGATAAATAAGAAGTACAAAATGTTCAAAATCCAATTTTGGGAAGTGTGCTGTACCCAAACTGGGATATATTAAAATTGATGCACAGGTGGAAATGAGTCTTGAGATAATGCAAACATTAAAGGGGAAAAAAAAAAGAATGCTTATTCCTCTTTTATATAGCTTTTATATTTATCTACCATTTTTTTCTTGTGAAAGCACAAGCTTCAGTAGCTTGTGTGTTGTTTCCTATTTTTTCATCAAACAATTCTGTGAATTAGGTTATCAGACAAAGTCAGGATTATTCTAGTGACTTTGTAGAGGGACTTGCAAGGGACCTCTGTATGTTCTTATTTTATGCTTTTTATTGAGGAACATTACTGGACTTTATTGGGGAATCGTACTGGACTATTTTCAATTAGCTCTTCCGTTATGAGTAATGGGAAGATCTTGCATGGATAGAAGATTCTAAACAATTTATTTAACAATGTAAGATTGTAAACAATTCCACCAGCGCTGGTGACCAGGCAAACCATTTCTATATAAACAGACGCCCAATCTCACACCCTTCCAGCACTGATGATGTTACCTAGTTAGGTAATGAAACATCTGCAAGAAAACAACCAAGCTCGGAGAGCACCAAAGACCCCACAGATTCAGCAGTTTAGCTATGAAAGAAAGTCAACTGCTTACTGAAATGTAGGCTTGACATTTTGTCCAATTGAAGCACATAGAAAATTCTTATAAGAACATAATGAACCTCAGAGCATGGGGATCTGTGTATTGGGGAGTGAATAAGAGGGGGGAAAGGACCACACATGAATAATACATATGGGCCAGTCATGAAACTTACACACTTGCTTTAAATATGATGCCATTTGTGTGAGAACATTCTGATGCATGCTGTCATTTTGGCATCCCCATCATTTGTTAATGTCTACAGGCTACAACCTGTAGCCTGTAGACATTAAACAACCCGTTAACTTACCACCAATAAATTCAGAAGGAATACCACTAGAAAAAGTTGAAAGGATCACGCACCTCGATTCTAATTTATATGAAAGCTGGGACATGACCGCTGAAGTAAAGACCAGGATAGAGAAAGCTCGAACAGCATTCTTCAAAATGAAAAAGGTCTTCTGCAGTCACGACATAAGCCTAAGACTGAAAATCAGGCTTGTCAGATGCTATATTTTTTCTATCCTGCTCTATGGAGTAGAGAGTTGGTCTCTGACAGAAGGCCACCTGAAGAGACTAAAAGCATTTGAAATGTGGATTTACAGGTGGCTGTTACGTATAAGCTGGGTGGACAAGATCAGAAATGAGGAGGTTTTAAGCCGCCTGGGAAAGCCAAGGGAAATCATCAAAACAATTAAAAAACGAAAGTTAGAATATTTTGGACATGTGATGCGACACCCAGAAAAATACGGCATACTCCATTTAATCCTCCAGGGAAAGATTGAAGGCAAACGAGGTCCAGGCAGAAGAAGAACATCATGGCTTCAAAATCTAAGGGACTGGTTTGGACAAAACTCAGCAGCACTTTTTCGTGCGGCTGCTGATAAAAACAGGATCGCCAACATGATCGCCAACATCCGATAACGGATATGGCACAAGAAGAAGAAGACAGGCTATGTTGTTCTTTTCCAAGGACCACAACTTTTCCCAGCAGATTGGGAACAGGATGAGTGGTAGAAGCAGGAACTCCCATTCTCCAATGGAATTTTTTCTCCACCAACATCTGGGATAGCACAATATGTCCCAGGATCGCCAACAAGTAAATAATATTTCCCTGCTCTAACATCTCTTCATTAGTAAATCATTTCGTAGGCTATTCATTTCTCTTTAAACAAATTACCTATATTTTAAATGTCTTCTTGCTCTTCCTAACTGAAAATTCCCCTATGCCAATATCACTACTATGGATATTTAATTTCTTTACTATTATTATTTTTGAATTTCTGGTCTGTTTAAACTTGATATTCTGATTTAAAACTTCATGGGCATTATTGAATTTTAGCATTAAAAAAAAAAAAACGACAACAACTGCACTTAAACACTCAAAAAGATCTTTTTGAGACCTTTTACCTTGAATATGCGATGTATGCATAGCCCTATGTAAATAAAATAATCGTTGAGTTGCAAAACAGAGGAATCAGCAAACTCTAGTGAAAGAGCAAAAGACAAAATGAAACTAGAGGCTGCTACAATTACTCATGCTATAAAATGGGTCTTCTTCTTTTTTTAAAAAAAAAAAAAGCCAGATGGTATTTGGTAGAAGAAGCAGGAATAGGACTGAAAAATATGTTAGAGAATATGTAAACCTTCAAGAAAGAAACACTGAAACACTTGAGGGGTGTGCGATTCCAAGGAGGTCCTCAAAGGCTTGAAGAAATGTTATAATTTAAATCTTGAGTTAAGTCTTGGTGATCTGCAGCACATCCATGGCCACGAAAGGTATTAAAAGGGGATCCAAAGGTTGAGAACCACTGCTATAGGTGATCAACAAATAAATATCTACTTTGGCCTATTCATGAGTAGTTTTCTGATTGCTTGACACTGTACCTGACACTTTCCAAAAATCATTTTGCATTCATCCTAATGTCTTATCCCAGAAAACTTTGCATGCTGGCAATACAAGAGTGGCACCATCAAATTGTGAGAGTGTAATTTACCCAGAACTTCAGTATCTGGAGATATTGAGGGGCCTTGTCTGTGGACATTGTCACCAACTGTTAAGAGTCGAGCAGATCTTTGCAGAGGGTACATCCTTTCAATAGGAGCTCAAACAATCCATCCCCATCAACATGCCCTCCTAATTTCTTTTTCTAAAAACAATTCATTTACTTATCATTTTACAAGAGATAATAAAGGTATATCATCCTAATTTCTAAGAGCAAAAAGAAGCTGCCCCATGGCTCCACTCTATATTCCTTTGAGCCTTCTTCTGTAGCCTTGACCTGCACTTCCATTAATCAGTTGGACTTTGCGAATACGCAAAGTCCCTTCTATTTGAGAGTTAAGGGCACAGGAAGAAAGATATATATATATATTTGGATCTCAATTCATGAGAAAGGAATAATTAATATTTCCCTCTTTGGTACCATTCAGAGAAAAATCTCTCAAGATCAGCTTTTAGGTAGTTTACTTATGCTGCTGCTGCTGTTATCCATCCAGTCATGTCCAACTCTTGGTGATTCTATCCACGTCTTCCGATCTTGTACTTCTTCTTTGAGTTGTTCTGTGCTCTGGCTGGTGTCAGCTTTGATGTTGTCCAGCCACCGTGTTCTTTGGCAGCCTGGTTTCCTTTTACTGCTAACTCTTCCAAACCTTATTGCTTTCTCCAGTGAATTTCCCTGCATGGCATGGCCAAAATAAGTGAGACACAGTTTTGTGATTTTTCCTTTCGGTGATATGTCTGATGTTATATGCTCCAGTACTTGCTTGTTAGTCACCTTTGCTGTCCAGGGAATATGCAGGAGCCTTCTCCAGCACCAGAACTCAAATAAGTTGATTTTATTCCTATCTTGCTTTTTTAAAGTCCAACTTTCACAACCATAGGGAAGCATAATAGAGTGGACTTAAGCTACCATTACTTATCTCTTTGGGGATTTTCACAGCCTGTGACCTGATTTGCCAAGAAAGGCAGATGATGATGAAGATAATAATGGTGATAATAATGTACCCTTCTATCTACATGCTAACCAGGCACCTTTTACTCAGAAACCAAAGGTGTTAAATCCCTATTTGAATGAAATTTGGGTATTAGGAATATTTGACTGCATGGCGGGGCTTATTCCATCACTACAAGCTCTTTCTCCTTTTTTTTTCAAATTGTCATTGGAAAGACAAAGTTACCAAAGGAAAGATATTTTTCTCATTCATTCTCATTAATCAGTGTGCAATGTATATGGCTAAGAAAAAGAATTCTTGTAATGAATAGAATAGAATAGAATAGAATAGAATAGAAATAGAAATAGAAATAGAAATAGAATATAGAATAGAATAGAATAGAATAGAATAGAATAGAATAGAATAGAACAGAATAATAACTTTATTGTCACTTTGAATATACACTAATCGGCATACATTAAAATGAAATTTCATTGCATACAGATAGATAGGCTAAGTAGCTCTATATAGATTCTAACATTCTTTTATCTCCTTTGTCTTTTCCCTTGTGACTCTTCTATCATGTACTTGATGGAAAAGCACAAGTTGGGGTAATCCCCTTGACAGAAGTTCTGCTAGATGGTCTTCTCCTATAGCTTGAAAAAGAGAGAGGGGGGCATTTTTTGGTAGAAAAGGACACCGCTAATGGAAAAGGTGTTCTGTTAATAACTTCAGGGAAAGAGAACTCAATTAGCTTAAAGGTGAGATACTGTAAATTGCCGATTTGCACTGGAAAATGTCTCATAATATAATGAAACCAACTTAAATGGCACTCTCCTGTTAGGTTCTGTGGTTCTGAGTGGGAACATTTCTGATGGGGAAAAAAAAACGAGAACTTTCCATGTAGGGGGAGGAAGGAAGACATGTTCAAAGTTTGGACTGGTCTTTTCAGGCCAAGTTAATGGGAAGCATCGCAAAGAGCAAGGGGTCTAAGAATAAGTTCATGTACTAAAAAAAAAGTATCGTGGCTCCTTACAGAACAGAAAGATAGGGCGTATAGCAGGAAGCCCAAAGTAGGTGCAGATTCCCTATTTTGGTAAGAGAGCTGAGATCCTGAGCGAAGAATCAAGGCAGAAGACGTGAGGGTACTGTTCAAAGCAGAACATTTATGCTTCAGAGGTATACAAGAAGTTTTTAATAGCAGAACAAATTGAGCACAGAGAATGAAACATTTTTAACGTGGGCAAATAAAATCAAATTCAACTGGCCAGTAATCCCTACAGGAAGAACCAGAAATAGCTAGAGATTCTCTCATTGCTGCTAATAGAACCATGGTAGAGTCAGCGTCTTGAGAAAACTATGATTTTCTTTTCATCCCAAAATGGAAATAAGCGCTTGCTCCAGGATGGTTTGTGGGAATTCCAGAATCTCATCCAGAAAAGTAAACTTGCTAAACTGAGCAAAATACATCGGCAACAGCAATCCAAGTCATTAGTCAAGCCAGCTTGCGTTGACATCTGGCGATTGCATCATCTGTGAGACATGATTAAAATATGTGATGTTCCTCATCTTTCCTGAAGGTTCCATCTATTTTGTAGGGCAGATGTGCACCAGCAGAAAATCCAGGTCTACATGGAAACTCCCCAAGCTTTGGCTTCATTCCCCAAAGACTCCCCAAAGTTATTATGAAACAATGAGAAAAATATATAAAAAACTGCAAATGGAATGAAATAAATTATTCCCATGTTTCATTCTTGGCTCTGTCAATTACTGTTGAGGGTCCCTACCCCACCCCCACCCCATCCAGCCTCACCATTAAAGAGTAACAATAGCACTGGATCCAGAAAATGTGGTAGAGAAAAGATGCATAAGGGGTTGCACAAAATTCAATCTTAGGAATTAAAAAAAATTGCCTAATAAAACCTGAAAGGCAAATTTGAACTTATCCCACTTGGAAGACACAGCCAAGGAATTGTGAAAGTTGTTCAGAGACGTTTGCTAAAAGATCCCATGTAATGAAAGCTATGATTTTCATTTCATTTTACTGTCTGCAACAGTTGTGCAATTGGTACTGTCTAGATACGACTACTCTTGCAATGCTCAGAATTCTCTTACCAAGCACTAGTTGGTAATGATGGACACTGCAGATTCCCACTTAGAAGGAGGACATTTAACTGAGGAAAACTGATCCAAAGTATAAGAAAAATTGGCCCCATTACATCTGGCAGAGAAGGCATGCTGCGATTACTTTTGGCTAGGAACCTACTTTGAGTAGCTCTACTTTGAGTAGCTCCCAGGAGATGTTCCTTCTCTGCAGTGGCAGCCGCCATATGGAGCATCCTTCTCCTTGAAATTAGATTGACCCCATTCCTCTTAACCTTCCTGAAGACCTGGATACTCTGCCAGATCTGGGGTTCCCAGGTAACCAGAGATTTATCTTGATGACTCTGTTGCCCAGGGGACATTTTTATACTTCTTTCCCTTATTCCAGTTTTTGTTTTTATGATATTTATTATTGTCACTTTTTAGATTTTTATCTGCGTTTATGTTGGCTGTTTTATCTCTTGTTGTGTACCACCCATAGTTACCTTTGGGAAGATAGATGGCTATATAAACCTGATAAATATCTTGGTGGCCTAGATCAAGATTTCATCTAGTCCAGTTGTTTCTTTGAAGTTCACAAGCAGTAAAAACCCTGTAATGGTTTTCTAGCCAGGTGCATTCAGTATCTATCTTCTATTAAAGCTATCCAAGCTAGAGGCCATTTAGAAGATCTTGGGCTCAGTATTAGATAATGCAATTGGTATGGAAAGTCCCAGATTCATTCCTTAAGATCTTCAGTTACAGCTGAGAACACAATCAAAACCTGGACAATTGCTGCTTGTCAGTGTTAGCAATATTGGGCTAGATGGACCCACATTATGGTCTGATTCCATGGTATATATCCTGTCTTGGAGACCATACCATACCTTCATTATGCATCTTCCTTTTCCATGTTGCCCTAGCACATGAACCTACCCATGCCTTTGTGGAAGGTTCAGAAGAAGAAGAAAAAATCATTTATTGTTAACCAAACTTTTTTGCCCCAAAAGTTTGCCTCTGAGTGCAGACAAATAAAAGATACAACTCTAGGCAGCCCAGTTGCACAAAAGACCAATCAAGAGCAATTCACTCGGCTCTGTGGTCACCGTCTTTTCTCTCCCCATCCATGCTAATTTAACCGTAATTTCCTACCCTTCGTTTCTTTAAAGCTGTTGCCCTCCCTCGGCTTCTAGATTCAAGGTTAATTCAGGGCTATTTTCCCTACCGCAATTCTCTGCCAAAGGCGGCTGGAAGCAGTGTTTAACAGAACTGTGTTACTGACTAAGTAAGAGCTCTTTTGTGATGGGAGAAGGAAAAGTGCTTTGCAGAGGGAGAATGTATGTTCGCAGGGGTTAAATAGAACTAAGGTAAAAGTCAGGGCACCCTGCAGAGGCCAGAGACTAACTTTCCATTTGCAGTAATCAGTCTCAGAGAAATAATGGGAGAATTGTCACTGGGCAATTGGTTTTTTAAAATTAAAATTCTTATTTGGCAAAGGTTGTACATGTAGGTGCATGAAAATTCGGTCAGCCCTGTTTTGTTCCGTATTGGAAAACTGTAGTTAGCGTAATACCATCTGGGATTTTATCAACTGATCCATACATTAACTGGGTCTACCCTGTACACTAGCTAGAAAACTCCATTCAACCAAGAAGATGGAACAAACCCAGACCAAGGGGCTGATTGATGATTCCACGTACAATGCTAACCCAGAAAATTAGGCCCAGTGAGTAAGCGGTGGTTCGGTTAACCTTGGATTGAATTATGTGAATATAGCCAATATCTTGCAAAGCTGAGCCATCTTTGGCATTTTGTGTCCTTCCCTTCCCGAACGAGACCAAGAATAGAATTGCAACAATCTAAAGTTGAAAGAAATCAGAGGAGTCACCAAGTATGCCAACTCCCAATATAATCTTTGATTCTGACCTTTGCTCTTCTCTTCTCAATGAAATCACTCTGTTCAATCATTCCTCTGTCTGAAGTTATTCCTGAAAATAACAGACCAAGAGATTTAAGACTGACATTAGTATAATGTATGTACACGATCTATAGATCCCATCATATCTGCCTTCATATGTAATGGAAGATGGAAAGAAGTCTGGACTTCTAACGCAAGGAGGTTCCAGGCCAGGTCCTTTGTGCTGTTTATGTCATTCTTTAGGATGTTGTGACTTTCTTAAGTGTTCAAAAACTAAGCTTTCAGAAAAATACATGCAAATATAAATACATGCTCACCCAACGTTCTGGATATAAAGTCCACAATATAGTTTCAAATTGTGCAAAAATGTTGATGATCTCTACATTACGATTAACCATGGTTTAGTGGTTTAGTGAAATAACACAATGATTTGAGTTCAAATAACACAAAAAAATACTTTACAAACCTAATAGTTGAGCATATTAAACCAGACAAATAAACCTATGGTATATTATTATTGGGTATGGTAAAATGGTTGAATAATACTATAGATATCTTTCCTTCCTTCCTATTCCATGGTGGATGCCGCTGTATTCCTTCCTTCCTTCCTTCCTTCCTTCCTTCCTTCCTTCCTTCCTTCCTTCCTTCCTTCCTTCCTTCCTTCCTTCCTTCCTTCCTTCCTTCCTTCCTTCCTTCCTTCCTTCCTTCCTTTGTTAAAAACAGATTCCTTCAATTTATTTTGAAAGCTTATTTTCCATTGCTGCAACGAAGAAACATTCATATCAGCAAACAGATGGTGGCTAAGGCATATAGCATAAAATATATTTATCAAAGCAAACAGCTGTAGCCCATTCAGTTTCTAAGTTTTCTATTAAAAGTTCTTTGCAGCCAGAGGCATAGTTGGGGCAAATAGCTTTCTGAGTCTCATGGATCTTTCTTTCTTTCTTTCTTTCTTTCTTTCTTTCTTTCTTTCTTTCTTTCTTTCTTTCTTTCTTTCTTTCTTTCTTTCTTTCTTTCTTTCTTTCTTTCTTTCTTTCTTTCTTTCTTTCTTTCTTTCTTTCTTTCTTTCTCTCTCTCTCTCTCTCTCTCTCTCTCTTTCTTTTCCTTCCTTCCTTTTCCTTCCTTCCTTCCTTCCTTCCTTCCTTACTTACTTACACGATGTTGTAAAATGGGGTCTTTTTACGTGAACCTGCAAATTCCAAAAGTTGGAATCCAAGGATCTAAAAAGATTCTTATTAAGGAGCTGACTGGTCTGATGGCTCTTTAGAAATTAATGGACAACAACTCAACCATATTACCAAGAGTTCCGCGAGCTGAAATTCAAAGGCTGCGCTTTAATTCATCCATTCTCAATGCTTTACCATGGTATGCTAAGACTGGAGGAGGCCAAGCAAATTATGAGTATAATCTAACACACTGAATACATTAGTTTCTCTTCTGGAGTAGGGGTAGTCCAGCATTCCCCCAAAGGAGTGGGCTTTTGTCTAAGAATTGAATAGAGTCGGGGCAAAATTAACCAGAAAAACTGTTCAATAAAATTAATATTAGAATACCCCAGGTATTTTTTTTTGAAAATATAATTTGATTTCAACATCTGATTTCACATATAACTTAGGGAGAACACTGTCGAAGTTTCAAGGCTACCCCAAAGCTTGAGGGCACCATATAAAACTGAGGTTGCAGATGGAGACTTTTGATTTAAACAGCTGTCTTTATTCTCCGATTCCACTGTGCATAGACACCATAGCGTGACTTATGTTTGACTTCTAAAAATCGGATGGCATTATATTTTGACTTTTGGTTTTACAAATCCCAGCTTTCTATATTGTCTGTGCCTACCACTATTCCTCCCCTTATAACATTCATCCTAATGAGCTGCAGCTACAATATTCACCTCCTGGTTGAGAGCCACGTCTGAGAGAACAGAATTTTAATCTGGGTTGTTTGAAGTAGCTATAAAAGTTTAAAGTATGTGCAGATTTAAAATGCAAGCTTCTCCTTCTGCT
Organism: Azemiops feae; assembly: GCA_023970755.1. Classification (NCBI taxonomy): domain Eukaryota; kingdom Metazoa; phylum Chordata; class Lepidosauria; order Squamata; family Viperidae; genus Azemiops; species Azemiops feae. The sequence goes on along the minus strand of JALGBA010000572.1, from coordinate 668,460 downwards.
CTCTCAAACAAGTCCATATACTCTCTCTCTCACTCTCTCTCTCTCTCTCTCTCACTCTCTCTTTCTCTCTCTCTCTCTCTGTGTGTGTGTACATACATACATACACACACATGCAGTATATAAATAATTATGATGGATCACAAGCAACATATGCACCAAATAAAAAATCCCTAGCAGATGACGTTTCTAATTGAATACATTCTCCTTAGTTGGGTCTTGTACATTTCATTCTCCCAAATTCAAGCGTCTATTTTCAGACCAGAAAGTAGCATCAGGATGAGAAGGTTACTCTAAAATGCACTTAGTGGAATAAGGAGACCATCTGCCATCAGAGGTATTAAGAGTCTGTCTCCAACCTTTCTGAAAAGCAAAACTGCTATGGAGATTTAGCTTTCTTTTCCACAATGCATGTTAGTAGTAATTGGAAGTTGGCAATTGATTTTTATAACCTGAAACATGAAAAGCTGTTGGCTGTATAAAACAGACTGATGGATCATCAGACATTGCAAGTTGTTTGGGGCAAGACTGTCAGTCATAGATACCTCTGAAGAGTGTTCAAGGATGAATCTGAATTTATTTTTTTTTTGCACCAAGACACTCTTCAAAGTGGGCAAAAACTGCATAAGTTTGTTCAACCTCAAAGCTAGAATGAGAATTTCTGGTAAGCAAAATATGTAGAGCCATCTTTTTTTTTTTCTATTTCTTTGCCTCTCCTTGGCAAATATGAGATATGCATAACACACGATAATGATACCTTTGTACTCACTGGAGGATTTGGGTTTTTGGGGTTTTTTTGGCAATTCTATAATGAGAGCTCAAGAAATGGTGAGTTCTCAAAAGCACAATAAGATCAAATCATATGCTTTGCATTATTTGTAGAATTGAGACTAAATGTTGAGCTGTTTAACTTTGGTAGCTATCACAATCTACCAATAGTTTCCAGATTTAGCTACACCACAGAAGAACATTTATTCAAAGGGGTATAGGAATCTTTTTACTAAGCTAGATCACTGGTGGTCCTAATCTACTAGTGTAGGCAATGACCAGTAGGCTCTCTCTAGTGCAGGGGTCTTCAAACTTGGCAACTTTAACACTTGTGGACTTCAACTCCCAGAATTCCTCAGCCAGAGTTGAAGTCCACAAGTCTTAAAGTTGCCAAGTTTGAAGACTCCTGCTCTAGTGTTTCTGACAGAGGTTTTTTTCTTACCTTCATTGGAAGAGTAAGAATGAATGCCACAGCATATGCTCTACCCTTTCTTCATAACGTTCCCTTGAAAAGAAAATTCAGATGCTAAATGTTGATAGGACTCCTGTAATGCTACACTGGGAAACCAAAGGCATTATGAATGATGATTATGAATAATAAAAGTTGAATGGGGTTGAAAGAATTGTACTGTAGAATAAAAGGTTTGTTGTGAGGATGAGAACCATAGAAAATCTGTTTGTCTTGCCCAGTCTACAAGAGTCTACGAGAAGCTCTTTCCCATTCTAGAAGCTGGGTCGTCAGCCCTGTCCATGGTATTTTACATTAATAGAATGCTGTTGGTTCTAATTGCCCAAAGACTTCCGAAAGGCAGGATATACATATCTCTTAATTTAAAAAAAATGTAGAGAGAGCAGGAGCTGCTTCCAGGTCTGCTGTTATAATATGGGCAGAAGCCCAACGCTCATCAGATGCATAAGAAAGTAAACCTTGCAGCAATGAATCTTGCCCACAGTATGCTTAAAAGGAATATTAACAATTCATGTCCACAGAAGACCCAGCTGAACTGCGTTGCTGCCTGATAATAAAGAATAATGGCCGATAAAATCATTCTAACAGACAAATAGGTGGAAGGATAGGAAAGTCAATACAAAGCAATTAGCAGGATGACTGGGTGAGCCAGTCATCATGCTTCATGCCTTTCTTCCTAACATTTGGATCCAGTAGTAGTCCAATACTATGGGCCCCTTCAAAGAATCCTTAGATTTGTAGCTGATGGAATGTGTCCTCTGCTCACCTCAAGGTCTAGGCCAGAATCTCAGCTTCCCAGCTAGCTTTTCTATGTAGTAAAGCTACTATAGCAATTACACCCTGCATATGGTGGAATGCAGTCTGGCTTTCCAGGAAGGAGGAGCTTGCATTTCAGAGAACCAAGAGACAGCGAAGTTTATATAGTTTGATTGGGAGGAAGAGGGACAAGGTAGCTCCTCCCTACAAGTTCTCGGAGTAAATACTTGCTTTAGTTCGACAAGTTTTCTGTCTATAGGTGAGGAACAATAGAGGAAATTGCTCAGAAGGAATTCCACATATTGGTTCTTGGGCCATCTTCCAAGACAAAATATGTTCAGGCTCCAAATATTGTGTTTGTGACTATTGGTTCCACCTGCTTCAGTTCTGCAACAGCTTCTTAATGTGCTATGTGGCAATTCTCAAAAACTGCAGCAAATTGGTTTCTGTTGCATTGCTCGGTGCAACAAAACCAAGGATTCCCCCCCCAAAAAAAAATATCTGGAAAGTCACATTGTGTGACTGTTGAGCACCATTCTTTAGGATTGCTGTTTTCAGTCTATGAGAGAGATCTGACACAGTGAAAATGCCTTGACTCTTCTAAATCTGACATTTTTCAAGATTTCTCTGTCCCAACATTAGCCATATTTCATTTTGAAATGGTACCCCCGAACCTTATTGCTATGCTGTGGCTATTTGTGGCTCTAAAGGGGAGATATGTAAGAGATAGGTATGCATTACAGATACTATCTGCTGGTTTCTAGAATTAAATTTATAGTCACTGTTCTCTAGCCGGAAAATACGATATTTGTGCTCCTGTCTATTGAGACATCTCAGTCATCTAGGCTTGGGTGAGTGTTGTTTTTTCCAGCAATTAAGGATCTCTGGACTTGTTTGTTATGTGCTATCTTTATTCAGATTTGCCTGTAACATCAGAATGGGTCAGCACCCCGTATGCATTAATATGAGAAATATACTTTGAAATTCATCCACAGTTTGACAGTTTGGCCCATAGCCTGTGCGGTTTTTTAAAATTAAAATACTACAGCTGTGATCATTATCTCACATGTTCTGATATTAAAATAGAGAATGTTTAATGCTCTGATGCCTGGGTTATTCCAAGAAGTGTTACCCAATTCAGGAAAAGCATAGTGAATAATTGGAGCTTAAATCTATTATTTCATATCTGCATTCATTTATGTTCGGCAAATGAACTGTGAATAATATCAGTTCTGCCAGAGCTGAAACTTCAAAGAATTGTCCAAACAATATGAAGAGAGTTTCCATAATTCTTCATCTTTCCTATCTCAAATATTTTGTCTTACAATGATAGCAAAGTATGAACTAAAAGCACACGATACAGAGATATTGCTAAAACTAAACATAATTGTGTCTGGTCAGGGGCTGCAGGAAGCATCATTTGCTGATGGATGGTATGCCAGCTTCAATTTTAGCATTGAGGAAAGTTATACATCCATAAATAATAAATAAATGACCAAAATCTGGTAGCAGAAAAGAAAAGGAGAACAAGACATATTATTTTTTCTAAATATACAGATTGCCTTTCATCCACAAGAGACCGCAGTATGATATATAGAATATTGTTCCAAATGCCATATAAAAGCAGCAATAATATTGCAGATATGAAGCATGAAATCTATTCAACTGGTTAAAAAAAAGAGAGCAAGCAAACAGAATCATTTAGCACTAGTGAAGGGGGAGAAACATTTTAATTTGGCATCCAGCTGGTAATATTGTTGTTGCCAATCATATCGCAATACAGGAGGGCATTGCAAATCTTGGGCACCAAAGAAGGCCTGCGGTTTGTGTAGACTTTATATCATCTAGCTAAGAATGGTGAGTTCTGCAGAGTCTGAAGCCTCCAAACCATTTTCAAGGACAAACTGAGTTGTAATGTAAGCCACATAAAGTCTGGTTGGTTTCAGGTAGTCAGATAAATTTCAGAAATCAATCAAACAAACAAACAAACAAACACAATCCGTCTTAGATTCTGGGAGAGCGTAGATCATTGTGCTAAAGCTATTTCTACCCAGAAAAGAAAGCTGCCAAACCACCAAATGTTGGTTTTGAGATCTTTTGCACTTCTAGGGAGAATATTGGATTAAGAAGCATCCCCAAGTGGTAGATAAGTGGTATGCATTACAGTGAGATCAATCTCCTTCCAAAACACCAATTTATTAAAATCCTGTAACCATTTACACATAGCATCTACGGCTTATCGTAATTCTGCTTCCATGTATTGGTTCTCATTCATCTCGATAGTCAGTCCAGGTAAATCTTCAATAATTCCAGTATCTTCAGGGCTTCTGCTACTCATATCAAGTATATAGGACCTCACCCCAAATCCCACAATGACTTCAGGTAACAAACTGATCACTATGGGCTTTTTAGAGTTTCATATATTCTTCAAGGGAATCAAATGGTACAAACCTGAACAACACTTTGCAAGAGCAATGGAGGTGTAAAAATGGCAATCTTTTGCTGCCCTCGCTGCCCCAATGAGATTTATGTCTTGTTCATCTAACTGTTATCTCTTTTCCCTCTTCTTCATTGTCTACAATAGCCGAACAAAGGCAATTACTGGGTATTGCAACACAGGAGAGAGCATTTAGAGTTATGTCAATAGTTATTTCCATCCCACCATTCTACAATAAATCTAAAGCTCTGCCACAAGGGCTAGTAATGTCTCTAAGGGCAGACCAACCAATGAGGTTGCTGCTCCAGCAGAGAGGAACAAGGACTGTTCCAATAAATTTCATCCAGAAATGTACTGAAGACAGCAGGGGGGATCCAACAATCTCCTCCTTCACAACTCAGTTCAAACTTGCCTCTCATTCACTATGGATCCTGCAACCTTCCCTAGGTTCTTGACTGCCCCAGCTCTACTCTGTAAGAATGGCTGGACAGCAGAACCCTTACTATCACTTTGAGAGCATGACACTATGTCCTAAGCTATAGTAACAGGGACTAGATACACACTTTCACTAAGCAAAAATGGGTCCATTACATTATCAGAGATGGTTGAACAAAAGCCTAAAAAGAGAGAGATGTAACCCTTCTAAGATTTATGCAAATTAAAATATACAGTAGATATGATTGTAATAGCAGTCATTGGTTGATTACATGTGTTAAGGGGATAAGGATGGGGAGGGGATACTCCAAAAAACAATAGTCTCCTGAGTTAAAAAGACTAAAGTTGTTATTAATATACTACTTTCTCTAGGAATTTCCTGCTGACCTTGTTTTCCAGAGCTATTCTTGTCTGCTAGTGGTCTAATCAACATTCCTAGTCTTAAATGTTTCTTTGGTTGTGTTGAAAGTTTTATTTCCCTGTGAAAGTGGATTGGGGAATATGTAACCTACTTGTTTTGACTAACAACAGATTTCTTACTTTAGCACCAACACATTGGATTGGCCTATTGAGGAAAACTATAATTTCCTTATAGATTTCAGCAATGCCACCTCCTCAGTCCTTTACCCTTTGTCTCACATTAAGATATTCCTAGTACCTCAAAGACAAATATTTTATATTTAATTATACCTTAAGGGGTCCCCATTAATTGCAACCTTGGCAATGGAGGGAATTTGGATCTTATTTTTTTGGGGGGGGGGAGATTTTAAGATTCTGATTCTTAAGGAGATTTTAAGGATTCCTAACCCTCAAGATTATGTAGAGGATAAAATCCACCCACAAGTAATTATATAGGTCTTTAAAAATAAATAAAACCAACTTTGCATTAATAAGCAATTAAAATGCCTTCTGTTCTAGGTTAGAACTCTGTTTACAGAAGGGATGACCTGGAAAAAGCTTATAATTAGAGAAGATCAGAACCATGGTCAGTTCCTGGTGGAGCGTCTGCAGAAATCTGACAGGCCTTCAAATCGAGTCTAGAATTTTATGGTCTTGAAGCCCCTGATTTATACTCTGTGCTATCCCACTGAGAAGCTGCTATGACTTTAAGGTTCCTTTTCTGTTTTTTCTTGTGAATTTTCTGGTATGGCTATGAAATCTTACAGTGCTGTAGATGGTGTAAGGCATGAAGCTAGCAAGACAGTAATTTCCCATCTTAGAACTGTTGTGCCAGGTTAGAATAGACATTTTCCAAGACCATCAAAAGAAGGGTTTAGTTTTCCATTGACAAGTCTAGAATTTAAACCCAGCCCAATGTTAGGGTTCTGATTTCTTTGTCCTAGAAGGGAATGCATTTCTGGGTTAATATGGCTTTCTCCTTGTTTGCAGAAAGGAGATTGATCTTGCTCTGTCATACCTAAGACCCTTCTGTTGAGTAAGCCTAGTCATCAATAAATGAGGAAGAGTCTGGAGAGCTGAGATTTACAGCCATCTCTGCTGTGATGACTGGCAACTGCTTCAATGGTGACATCGTAGAGAGTGTTAGGGATTAGTGTCTAAAAGTGTCTAAAGTCAGAGAAAGATGGTACATTTTTGTGCCAAAGAGTCCACCTTGGGTTTTTCCCCCCATAGCAATTAGAATTAGAATAACAAAGTTGGAAGGGACCTTGAAGGTCTTCTAGTCCAACCCCCTGCTCAAGCAGGAAACCCTATTACCATTCCAGACAAATGGTTGTCCAATCTCTTCTTAAAAACTTCCAGCGTTGCAGCATCCACAGCTTCTGGAGGCAGGTTGTTCCACTGGTTAATTGTTCTAACTGTCAGGAAATTTCTTCTTAGTTCTAGGATGCTTCTCTCGTCAATTAGTTCCCTTCCATTGCTTCTTGTCCTGCCCTCAGGTACTTTGGAGAATAGCTGGACTCCCTCCCTATTCTTCAATTGCAGAATAGCTGATATTTTGGGGTTCTCCGGGCAGTCATCAATTTGTCCTCAATTCTTCCCATTATTTTTGCCCATAGTATCTGAGCCTTATACAGGCTGCTATATTAAAAAACCCTGTTAACACCTATGCATAGTTCTAGCTTTAGAAAAACCTGCTAGCAGGTGGTTATGAAAAAATCTGGCAAGATTTGAAAGTCAGACTTTGATGATGGAAGCACTGAAGCTTTTGACTGGGATTTTCAGTAACCCTCAAGTTGAAGCACGGTTAATAGATGTTGAAAAGAGCTGCTGGCTACTCCCAATTGCATCTCAATACTGCCACCATCATCTCTCCTTCCTCTTCCAATGGCCAAGGGTGACTATTCTCAACCTTGGCAGCTTTAAGATGGATGGACTTCAACTCCCAGAATTCCCCAGCCAGAACAGCTGGCTGGGGAATTCTGGGAGTTGAAGTCCATCCATCTTAAAGTTGCCAAGGTTGAGAAACACTGTTCTATGGGATTCGTCATGCCTAGTTTCTCAGTCTGAGTAATCTCTGGCCTGTCCCCTTTAAATGTTTGGAGTACTGCCTCTTTAAATGTTCTTTCAAAGTGAAATAAGTGGTTGACAAGACACAGCAGTAAAGGGAATTTACTCAAGGTATTTGTGCTTCCCTAGAGGAGTCTGAATCTCTCCCAGGTACCCTATTATCTCATTACACCAGTAGTAAACAGCTCAGCTTCTTGAAAAATGCACCCCACTGCTGTGTGCGCGTGTATCTCAGTTGGGGAGAAGATATTAGGTCATCCTAGATGTTCAGCGAAAACAAGGTAGCTCCTGCCTTTCTTTTGTTTTTCTCCCTTTGTAGTACATCAGTCATATGTATAATAACATCTCTTTGATTTGCTTTGTTGTGATTTGTGAATAAGGCTACTTCAATAAGCTTGCAAGATTTTTCCTGTAACATTATCTCTCTCTGGTTATAAGGTAGGTAGATAGGTAGATAGGTAGGTAGATAGATAGGTAGATATGTAGGTTTGTGTGGGGAGGAACTGTAGAAGAGTGTATGTTTTCCATCAAGTGGGAATGTAACACTAGTATTTGCAACACTAAATTCTTACCTTCTGGTAATTATTCCTCCTGACTAAGGCAATTCAGGGGGAGGGGAAGAGGAGGAGGTAACCAGAAATCAATATGAAAATGCAAATATACATATTCTAATTGCAGGCCTTTCTCCTTCATTTTATGTTAATTACAGGTTTGTTATTTGTTGTGTGCTATCTGGAGTGCATGGTGTTAGTGTGTGGGAAGGTAAGGACATTAATACCTATTTGATTTAGCAAGATTGATAGCACCCCCAAGTGCTCATTAGTGCAAATGAATTTACATTGGAAATGTTGGCCTTAACATGGAAGAGCAGGTAGCGTTGTTGAAACGAAACGTCTAAGGCAGAAACCTTTTGTTATTGTGCACAGTGTCAGGAATAGGCATGATATTTGGCGGAGTCGGAGCACGATGGAATTAATGGAGCATTTTCTATAGAAACAGCCACAGAAATCAGTGCATCTTCTAGGGAAGAATGAAGAACAGAGGCCAACATGTGTGTTCAGTCAGAGCTTCTGATTGCCAATGCTCCTCCCTCAAATTCTGTAAGATTTATGAGGCCGTTCGTGACAGCTGAGCAATATGCTGGGCAGAAATAAAGTCCTGATAGTCGTTCAAATTACAGGTAGCCCTCAACTACAATTGGGACCTGAATTTCCAATGGCTACGTCTGGGGGTAGTTAAGAAAATCACTGCTGCTTAAGTGAACCATGCAGTTGTTAAGTGAATGTAGCTTCCCCCCATTGACTTTGCTTGCTGCAAGTCAGGTTGCAAGTGGCAATCCCAGGACCCTAGGACACCGCAACCATCCTAAATACCTATTGGTTGCCAAACACCTGGATTGTTTGGCCTGATTGTGGGGATTCTACAATGGTCATAAGTGTGAGGATTGGATGTAAGTCACTTTTTTCCAGTGCTGTTGTAACTTGCTGTTGTAACTTTGAACAACCACTAAAGTAATGGTTGCAAAGTCAAGTCAACCTGGACTGAGCATTTTAAAAATACAGATATTGAAATTTAATAAAGAGGAGAACTCCTTCAAATTGATGTACTAGTTCTTGATGAGTAGTGTAAACAGCAAATATCCTCAGCACGGATTGAGGAATTTGATGTTTATAGTTTCCTTTGTCAATTGCTCAGCTCTCTACCTGTCGAGCAAGCCTGCAGATTGGAAGCTGTTTACCGGGTTTCCTATTTTCCAAATATTTAAGTGCAATCCTTAGCTCTAAAATTATACTGAAGTGTTTTTAAGGTGTGTTAAAAATGAAACATTTTAATATGTATGCAGAAAAATGCTTAACGTGGTTTTAAATGCAAATTTATGTATATTTTTTTAAAAATGATAGATTAATTCAGAGGCAGCATGGAAGGAAGTATGAGTAGCATATGCAAAAGTGACATGGGCCAGAAATAGACACATTTCAAGAACCTACATTACCCAGTAACCAAAAATCTAAATGCTAAAATGTTCTAATTACCATGACATATATTCCTTTTTTTTTTTTTTGGGCAAGCAAATTCAGATTAGGGAGAGTCGTGGGGTTTTGTTCCAAAAATCTGCTCTTTCTGTAATTATCTGGAATGGTGCGATTTGTCCTCCATAGCAAGGATTCTGTTTATCTTCCATGTTCAGATTATTGAAAGCACAAAAGAGCTTACTTTTACAACACAAGCCTGTATACGTGTATCAAAAATAAACGGCATTGTTTATTCCCACATAAGTGGCCAGAAGATTGCAGAATTATTCAGGTAATACCTTTACAAAAAATGTCCAGGAGGAGAATGTATTAAGAAATATTGGTCTAGTGCAGGGGTAGGCAACCTTGGCTCTTTTATGACTCGTGGACTTCAACTCCCAGAATTCCTGAGCCAGCATGGCTCAGCTTGGAAACCTCTCCCTTTCCCCTCAGCATGGCTGGCTCATGAATTCTGGGAGTTGAAGTCCACGAGTCATAAAAGAGCCAAGGTTGCCTACCCCTGGTCTAGTGGTTAAGGCACTAGGCTAGAAAGTAGCAAACCATGAGTTCAAGTCCTGCCTTAGGCATGAAAGCTGGCTGGGTAACCTTGGACCAGTCACTCATTCTCAACACAACTGACCTCACAGGGTGGCAGTTGTAGGGAAAATAGGAGGAGAAAGATATGTTGGGTATAGTTGCTGCCTTGAGTTTCTTGTAAAAATAAAAAGGTGGGATATAAGTAAAATAAATATCACCACTTGATCTGAATCTGTAAGACCATACTGGTCATTAAGGTTAACACAAGGAATCCCTTATTTCTGTTGTATCAGTTTAGACCTTGGAATTCCTTCTTCTATTCATATACTACACCATCTTCAGAAGCCAGTGGTATTGGTTTTAGCCTGCCAACGTTTTATCCTTGAAATACTACAATCCAGTTTTGGTCACCACGATGTAAACAAGATGTCGAGACTCTAGAAAGAGTGCAGAGAAGAGCAACAAAGATGATCAGGGGACTGGAGGCTAAAACATATAAGGAACGGTTGCTGGAATTGGGTATGTCTAGTTTAATGAAGAGAAGGGCGAGGGGGGACAGGATAGCAGTCTTCCGATATCTCAGGGGTTGCCACAAAGAAGAGGGAGTCAAGCTATTCTCCAGAGCGCCTGAAGGCAGGGCAAGAAGCAATGGATGGAAATTAATCAAGGAGAGAAGCAACCTAGAACTTTCCTGACAGTTAGAACAATTAATCAATGGAACAACCTGCCTCCAGAAGCTGTGAATGCTCCAACACTAGAGGTTTTTAAGAAGAGACTGGACAGCCATTTGTCTGAAATGGTATAGGGTTTCCTGCCTGAGCAGGGGGTTGGACTAGATGACCTCCAAGGTCCCTTCCAACTTTATTATTATAAATAAATGTATAAGGATGAGAGGTGACAACTGATTCATTTTCTGCTAGAGAGAAGTTCCCTGAAGATGGGCTCCAACATGAATCCAAAAGCTCAGAAGACTAAACCCCTGATCCCGGTAACCAACTCAGACTGCAACATTATCCTGGGACATTTATATTCGCTTTCATTCGTGAGCCATATTCAGCCAGGGAGTTTTATAAAAGGGTGAGGAGTTAAATCTAGTCATTCAGATCTTCCTATTTATCTATCTGTGCATACGATAGTTGGGTAACTCTTATGCACGTTTTTTTTTTAAAAAAATGTCATAACTTACAGTTATTTGTTTAGCGACCGTTGGAAGTTACAACACCAGTGGAAAAAAGTGACTTAGGACTGATCCTGTCCTTTATGACCATCACAGCACACTCACAGTTGCGTTATCAAAACTGGGCACTTGGCAACCAGCATGAATTTGCAATTGTTGCAGCATCCCAGAATCATGCGATTTTCCCAGTCTGGCAAGCAAAGTTAATGGAGGAAGCCCCATTTGCTTAAAAAATGTACTATTCACTCAACGACTAAATGTACTATTTGCCCAACAACTGCAGTGATTTGCTTAACAGCCGCGGCAAAAGAGGTCATAAAACCAAGCTTGTCTCTCTTAAAAACTGCCTTGTTTAGCAACAGATTCTGGTCCCAGTTTTGGTTGGTAAGTCAAGGATACCTGTATTGTTTGCTATTTTGACTAGTGTACAGTATTAGAGTGTAAGATTGTGAATTACTGTCGGCAATAAACCCATTTCCTTTCCTTGAGAGAAAGAGACTGTTTTGCTCTCTCTCAAACCCCCCCCCCATTTCATCCATATGGAAAATCAGGGTAACAAATGCCAAGGAATCTAACATGAAGACTCAACTCTGTTGCTGAAAGCATATTTAAAAAGGAGTCTTCGAATTATTTTCTAATATGTTGTCCAGTTTTTACAGTTTGCAGGGCCTTTGCAGTTTTTAAACTTATTTTAATTAACCGGCAGAATAGCTGAGCTTGTGAAGGATCTCAGCACCGGAGTAGCAACTCACACTGTTAACTAAACATTATGTTGCTGAGCTTAATCACCACTAATGCTGTTCAAGGAAATTAAATGAAGACATTTACACTTTGTAATGTTTTAGGTGAAGCTGATGGTCAGAAAAGAGCAAGCTTCAAAGCAATTGTTAGAACTCAAAAGTCACAGGGTGGCAGAGTCATCATATAGGATCTCCTTGCAGGGCCTAGATAGGTGCAACTGGCCTGCTTTTAGTTTGCCTCAGCTTGTTGATTTTGAAACTTTATCTATAAAGGAAAGTCTTGAAAGAGAGGACTTGAGGAGACACTTTCCTGTTCCTTCTCTTAAGGTTGAGCTTCTGGATTCACTTGGTACTTGAAGATGAAAAGGCCATCAGCCCATGAAAAGATTCCAACTCAGAATTGGCGTCCGTGCAATTGAAAAGCTACATGGCTGAGCCAAAATTCTGATTGGAAGGAAGCAAAAAAGGCCAGTTTACTGTAAGGATAGAGACAAGAGCAAGCGTCAGGCATACAGTAAGATCCCCCAGCCTGGACATTCTCCAGATGTATGGAACCTTCCAGAATTCTCCAGCCATTTTAGTCATTGGAAAGAATTCTGAGCCAGAATAGGAACACATGCCGTACATCACAGTGTAGTATCAGGAACTCTTCTGTTGCAGTTAAAATCCCAGTGCTTGAAACTGTACCACAGGAGACTAAAACATATAAAGGCTGCAGGACTTGGGTTTGGCTAGTCTAAAGAAAAGAAGAAACAGGCGTGACATGATAGCAGTATTCCAGTATTTGAGGGGCTGCCACAAAGAAGAGGGGGTCACGTTATTCTCCAAAGCACCAGAGGGCAGTTCAAGAAACAATGGTTGGAAACTGATCAAAGAGAGAAGCAACCTGGAATTAAGGAGAAATTTCCTAACAGTGAGGACAATTAACCAGTGGAACAGCTTGCCTCCAGAAATCGTGGGTGCTCCATCACTGGAAGTTTTTAAGAAGAGACTGGACAGTCACTTGTCTGAGATGGTATAGGTTCTCCTGCTCGAGCAGGGGGCTGGACTAAAAGACTTCCCTTCCCTAAAAGGTCCCTTCCAGCTCTATTCTATTCTAAGATATACAACTTATAACTGATTCCTTAGTGACCATTCAAAGTTATAACCTACCTGAAAAAAGGGGACTTTTCTGCCAGTTCCAAAGCTCTGATGGTCTCCCCTCTCCACAGTCACATGACCACACTTTGTTTGCTTGGCAACACAGCTGTATTTACAGCCATTTGCAGCGGCCCACAGTCACATGAGCAGGGTTTCTGATGGTTTTGCTGAAAACCGGCCCTTCTTTGACAAAACCATGCCATAGCAAACAACGGGTTTGCTTAATGACCGCTTAACAACTGCTGGAAAAAAAATGTCATCAAATCAGGTTGCACATTACAACTGTGATGACTTGGGCTCCATTACAGTCATATAACTCAAGGACTACCTGTAAGATTTACAAGAGGAGGGTTTTCCAATCTTGGTTGACTATTGGCTACATTCAGAATGCTGAAGGCATCTCAAGAACGTTCTTACAACTGTGAAAGGTTCCATACATCAGAAAGGAAGGCGGAGGATCCGATGTGTTTGCAAAATGGCCATCAGGATAGCTTTGGTCTGTCAAAACATTCACATTTAATAAAAGACCAGCTGGTGGTCATGCTTTCTGTCATCACCTCTTGTCCCCCCCCCCTCTCCAGATGCTGTTTCGCAAAGCTGTCCTTTGTTTGATTTCTTGGCAGGCTAGAGCCACGGACTGTTTTTGCTTCCTCAGAATGTATCCAAGCCTTAAAGATGATAGAAAATCATTGTCTGCAGTCATCGATTGACAGTGACATTCACAACTGAATTAAGAAAGTGCATATGTAATTCCAGCCCTGTCCAAACTCGAGATAAGCCAAAGTTGTGTTTGTGTGTGTGTGTGTTTTGTTTTTGTTTCTACTGGCAACTGAGGTTTAGCTGGCTAGACAAATAATCTTTGTGAATTCCAGGTAAGGCTTAAAATTTCTAAAAAGACAAGACACAGAGCACACCAGGGTGGACCATCAGAGAAATTCTTCTAGGATTGGAGAGTGCTCAGACAGACACTCCAATGCTAGAAGATGCCAATCTCAATGGACGAGAGTTCATCAACCAATTCTAATCAATCAAGTTAAGCAAGGTTGGAAGATAATAGGAGAAGGAACACATCAATTTCTGGCAAATGCACCTAGAGTCAGTCTATGTACGTATGGACACAGTTGTCCTGCTGAAGTCAAAAGAGCAAGTAAATCATGATTAAGTGTGAGAGGTTGTGAGGTGGCTGGGAAAGGAAGGGAGATCGCAGTGGGCGATTCAGTTGATATATTATCTCAAAATCTGCAAATCAGGCCCAGGTGGGGAGAGGTCATCATACAAAGTCACATTGTAGTTTATTGTGGTCAGTGGTGGGATTCAAATATGTGAACAACCGGTTCTCTGTGTGGATGCCGCTTCCGGAAGTCCATTCTGGGCCTGGGCAACAAAAAAGTAGCAGTTCTGCCGAAGTGGTGCAAACTGGCTGAATCCCACCACTGATTGTGGTTCTGGTTTATTGTGCTGTGTGAATGCAACCTACCATGCTTTACTTAGTAAGCTATAGCCCATGTCTTAATGTGACATTGGTGTCCATTTCTTTTACCAAATGAGATTTCAGTTTGCAAAAAAGTAGACAATCTGTTTGATTACAATCGGAGAGAGAGAGAAAAAATGCATGGCTTCTTTGTTCTAAATTTACACAGGGCTTTGTTTCTTGTGAAAACTGAAAATCTTTTTTTCTTTTTTAAATAGTGACAGGAAAGTAACACAGTATTTATTATTTCTGTTGCTCTTTAGAGACTTCAAACCTTCTCAAGCGAATTATCACCAGCATTTTTAGGAAAAAAAATATTGTACGGAAGGTCAGTTTTATTATCCCCATGAGACATTTCCTGGCCAAATGTTCCTTACCTTCTACATTTCTTGCTTCAGATCCCTTTTTATTCAGCTTGTCTATCTTGTCCACATAGCTTCTTCCAATCGTACCAACAAAGTGAGGTTTTAGTTCTTATTTCTTTCAGGATATCAACTATTCTGTTTAGTTTATTTTTCAAAATAGAAAAAACAAACAAACTAGGGACTGGGATCCTAAATGCCCTGTAGGTGCTAGGCTGGTTCCATCCATGAGGCTTCCTTGACTACTACAATACCCATAGCAGCACTGCAACAGTTGTTGCTCCCTTAAAGGGCAAGACACTCTTTTGGCACTAGAACAGTGAAGGGTGAGTTAAGTCTGCTTCAGGAATAGGCTGGAGGTGAGGTTTAAGCAAGGATGTAGCAGAAATTAGAGCCTGGGGTGGCATGTCACTAGGGGTGATATGATAGCAGTGTTCCAATATCTAAGGGTCTGCCACAAAGAAGAGGAGGTGAACTTATTTTTCAAAGCACCTGAAGGCAGAACAAGAAGCAATGGATGGAAACTGAACAAAGAGAGAAGCAACCTAGAAGTAAGGAGAAATTTCCTGACAGTCAGAACAATTAATCAGTGGAACAACCTGCCTCCAGAAGTTGTGGATGCTCCAACACTGGAGGTTTTTAAAAAGAGATTGGACAACCATTTGTCTGAAATGCTCTAGGGTTTCCTGCTGGAGCAGGGGGTTGGACTAGAAGACCTCCAAGGTCCCTTCCAACTTTGTTATCTGTTTGGTGTAGATCGGTACAGATAGGAGTATGGCACATAGTCTAGGAAGAATGGGCAACTCTTAAAGTTGCAATATGTGCATGTCTTAAGATCTTAATTAACCACCAAGAGTCATTTAATTGCAGTGACATGTAAAAAAATAAAACTAAAATATTGTACGGAGATAATACTTCAGATGACTTTAATTAGAAAACATACCTGTGAAAGAAATTACCTTCTTAGTAGGGGCACTATCTAATGCCAGAATCTCTGTTTTCAACTTGTGTATCTTTTAAAGAAAAATTGTTAAATATTTAAATGTCAGCTTGCATTTATATTTTCTGCTGAAATGTTTTTAATCGATTGAGCACCACTTTGGTGTTCAGTGCATAATGAAAGGTATACAAAAACGGTGTTAAAGTAAAATAGACTGACAAATATTGATGAATTCCTGCTTACTACAAGTCTCCTGCATGTACTCGAGATAGATGAATCTGTTTTAGTTATACAACTTTTAATTCTTTTGAAGCCCAACTATTCTATCCTAACCTGCAGTTATCTTTGTTTGAAAAATCTGCAAAGGGCAGATCTGTGCATTTTTCTACCCATTTTTTTCCTTAAAGAATTTCACTGCAAAATTCGGAGAAATATGAAACATTTGTAAGCTTTTCCGATTCATTCCTTTGGAAAGCAAGCAGAAGCATCCCTCATATCAAAGCAAATTCATTCGCTATTTTTCTTCTATGCATCATACACTTGTATAGCAGTGCTATGGCCCCTTTAAGAATTGTTAATTGAATTTTGCCCCATTTTACACCCTTTCTTGCCACAGTTGTTAAGTGAATCACTTTGGTTGTCAAGTTAGAGGCATGGTTGTTAAATGAATCTGGCTTCCTCGTTGATTTTGCTTGTCAGAAGGCCGCAAAAGGACTCCAGGACACTGCAAACCGTCATAAATACGAGTCAGTTGCCAAACATCTGAATTTTGATCACGTGACCATGGGGGAATGCTGCAACGGTCGTAAGTATGAAAACTGGTCATAAGTCACTTTTTTCAGGGCCGTTAAACGAATGGTTTGAAGTCAAGGACTTACCTGTATTAAAGATCAGACACCTTTCTACAATCTCAAACTGATTAGGTAGAAGCCAAAAAAAAAAAGTGGTCTTTCAAAGACAGAAAATTAGAATTTACAGTAGTTGCCTCAGCAAAAATCAACTAGAATATCAATCTATAGATTTTTTTTTCTGGTCTTCAGAAAAAGCATCTGAATTTTGATCACGTGACCATGGGGATGCTGCAATGGTCATAAGTATGAAAACTGGTCATAAGTCACTTTTTTCAGGGCAGTTAAACGAATGGTTCGAAGTCAAGGACTTACCTGTATTAAAGATCAGACACCTTTCTACAATCTCAAACTGATTCGGTAGAAGGCCCCCCCTTCCCCCCCCCCCAAAAAAATTGGTCCTTCAAAGACAGAAAATTAGACCTTGGTTGCCCCAGCAAGAATCAACTACAGTATCAATCTATAGATATATTTTTTTCTGGTCTTCAAAAAAGCATCTGAATTTTGATCAAGTGACCATGGGGATGCTGTAACAGTCATAAGTGCGAAAAATGCTCATAAGTCACTTTTCCCCCAGAACGGTTGTGACTGAACGGTCGCTAAATGAACAGTTGTAAGTCGAGCACTACCTGTAATTAAGAGCTGGTGGCCCTGAATTTGAAAGCACTTCCTTTGTTTGAAGGCCTATGGACCTCCATCCCAACTCTTGTTTCAAAGGAAAACTTCAGGACAGAAATGAACTTTTTTGCCTTGATCTTACTGAGATGTTTCAAAAGCCTCTGGTCTTTTGGCTTAATGAAACAGAAGTCCCTGTATCATTGCACCTACAGTGATTACTATGCAATAAACATTTATATTTGGCTTTGCTCAGCAGTCAACTCCACGTCTGCACGAAAAGAAAAGAAAACTATCGTGGGAGATTCATAATTGAAGTGATTTCCTTGGGAGAAGCCTAGATGAATAATAGGGTTCTTTGCTGTGGTAGATATGTTCCCAGACTTGTTTTTCTTGATTTTTTTTTTTAGGTCACCTGCCCCCCTTTCGCTTACATGCCAAGGTGAAGCCTCTCTGAAACGACACACACATAATTAGGAGAATTTGCAGCCTGTCTCCATCGGAAAAGCTGGTTGCTGCCCCATCCACCATTTCTCTCATTTGCTAGTGCAAAAGAAAGGATTGTCGCCACATCGAACTGGCTGTCAAACTTGCCAGCTGAAATAAAGAGGTGCTAATACAACACAGCCTGAAACTAGGAAATAAAATGAAAGGCGAGCACTAGTGAGCTCGTGGTGGGTGTAAGGAAAACGGGAAGAAAGCAGAAAAGAAAAAAAAGGTAAGGGTTTTCAATTGCTGGATAGAAAAGCTGACCAAGAGAAATAGTCGTTAAAATAAGAACACTGATTATTTCATCTTGTTATAATGAAAACAGGCGGTGGTGTGGGTGTCAGGGTGTGTGTCCATAATTTGGATTTAATTTAATTTTTCCCTTCGCTGTTGGAGGCCAGACTTGGTGGTTTTGCAGCTGGGTGATACGTTCCATGTGGTTCAGAGAACCGCGGAAAACATAATTTACTGAGGATAGGTAGGTTGTTCCTTTTCCTTATAGATCGGATGGCAGCAAGCAACATCTTTCCTATAGACCATCAAATTCATTAACCTTATTAATAAGCTCTGTGGTTGCATAAAGCAAACGCTGGTTATATCACTTGGTGTAGCTTATTAGCTGCTTTTGAAAGCCATATGAACTCCAGAAGATATTCTAAGCTAAGGGTGGGTAATTGGCAGCTCAGAGCACTGTTGGTAGGCTCTGAAGCCATTCTATGTACTTCCTCCAAAATCATGCAGTTCAGTGGGGAACCATTAATTATTGCTATTGCTATTTTCTATCCATTGTTGGATGCATTAAGCCTTCAAAGAAGGAATGCATGCTATAAGTTAAAAAACAGGAAGAAATCTCATTGCCGCGCTTTCTGGAAATATCATGTAAGACCACACTTGGAATACTGCATCCAGTTTTGGTCACCACAATATAAAAAAAAAAAAGACGTTGAGACTCTAGAAAGAATGCAGAGAAGAGCAATGAAGATGATTAGGAGACTGGAGGATAAAAACATGATGGATTGCAGGAATTGAGTAGATTAATAAAAAGAAGGACTAGGGGTGATATGATAGCAGTCTTCCAATATCTAATGGGCTGCCACAAAGAAGAGGGTGTTAACCTGTTCTCCAGAGCACCTGAAAGCAGGACAAGAAGCAATAGATGGAAACTAATCAAGGAGAGAAGCAACTTAGAACTAAGGAGAAATTTCCTAACAGCTAGAACAATTAATCAGTGGAACAAGTTGCCTCCAGAAGTTGTGGGTGCTTCATCACTGGAGGTTTTTAAGAAGAGATTGGACAGCCATTTGTCTGGAGAGGTATAAGATTTCCTGCTTGAACAAGGGGTTGGACTAAAAGACCTCCAAACGTCCTTTTCAACTCAGTTCTGTTGATTTTGCCTTCTGGCTAATAATAATAATAATAATCAGCTGTATGGCAAATACCATCTGAAATGGAATCGCTGCTCAGTGCTGTCCAAATGCACAGCCAAGATATGGAGTTTGAATTGGACAAATGTGTCACCCTTACCATCAATGGGAAAAATAGCAAAATGGGAAGAAATCAATATCCCCTTTGGAAATAACATCAAGAGCCTGGATAAAGAAGTTCACTGCAGATACCCAAGCAAGTTGACAACATCAAAATGTTGTCTGATTGAATGACTAACCATAATAATAACATACTGCCCCCACTCCCCAGTTGGCAAAAAATATTGACATCATCAAAATCAATATTCTTTCAAAATACTAGGCATCACAATGTCTGTTCCTCCTTTCAAGGTCTATGAAGATTCTCAGTTATCCAGGTCATGGTTGTCCCAAAGGTGCTTCTTCAAAAGGCAACTGGACGTTTCACTTCTCATCCAAGAAGCTTCTTCGGTTCCAGGTGCCTTTTTGAAAAAGCACCTTTGGGACTCCCTTCAGGATAATACGTTTCCTCTGAAAAAGATTGGTTTCCCATGGATATCTGCATGCCTGCACCTCACAGAAAAGAAACACCGGGTGTTTATGACATTCACGTCCAAATCTACCTTTTTTAATTTTCACAAGATTAAAATTGACTGAATGGCTGGACTGCATGTCTAATCTGTTTCAAGTGCTGTCTGCTCAGCTGTTGTAGAAATTGTGATTTTTTTTTTCATTCTGATCCACGTTTTTAGTGTTTGTTTATGATCTATTCAGGGGCTAGCTTGCTGTCTATGAAAACAATCAGGGCTGTATGAATGCTTGATTGGAAGGCAATTTAGTCCATTTAATATTTAATGTGGATATCCAAATCAAATCGCCGAAGGAGTTGGAAGGTTCCGATTGAACCAGACGTTCATAAGATGACTTGGGAAATTTCAGACCAAGTTCACAGATTTAACAGGCCTTGGTTCATGGATCAGAGTATTTTTCTGAAATGATTTGGAAGTCTGTAGCAGGTCAAGTCAGTGTTCTGAATCAGTCTGAAAGTCTGAACCAAACTATCAAGGTAATGATTTAGAAACTAATCAGCTGATGTAAGATGTATGATGTAATGTTGGGAATGACTCAGCAGGGTCTATGTCCCTTTAAGAGCAAGCAGGGTCTGTATCTCTTTAAGAGCCTTGTATAAAAGGGAAGGCTCCTCAGATGTGTGCTCTCTCTTCCATTTCCTGCTGTAACTGTGGTTTGTTGGATCCTGCTGCATTAGCACGTGTATGTATATTGTTCCTGGTGTATGATATTGTAGATAGTATATGATAAACCACCATTTAATATAGAGCAATGTTTACTGTGTTTACTCCTAGGTTATCTTGTGCAATAAGACTGTGCACGCTCTAACACAAACTGATTTCACTTTTCAAAAAGATTTGGAAATTTGAATTAGACCAAGGGTGATTCATACATCCTTACAAATAATATTTTCAGGGAACAAAATGATACCTGAAGTTATTGTTCAGTTTTACGCATGGATTGGCAATTCACTAGATGTCAGTGCTTCCTCAACATGTTATTCAAATTGGCTAATCATTTCTCCCACCCCCCCCACCATAACTGACAGCTTTTACAACTTCTTAGCCATCACTAGAACAAAACAAAGCAAAATAAATCATTAAAAAAACCACCTTTCTGGATTCTAGAGTCTGGTGCTCTGAACATAAGTCTCTGTTTTTAAACCAAACTTTTTTTAAAAAAAATTCCACACCTAGGCTCAGATTAACTGATTCATTTCCAGCAATCTGTAGGATTCCTCACCACCACCGCCACCCTCTTTCACAGGGGGAAAGAATAATGAAAAATTTAGCATTCAAAAAAAAAAAAGTCCCACCACTGATTTTGCTGCCAAGATAGACAGGCAGACACTCGCACACACATACAAAGTAAAAAATGGATATGGTTTGCATAGCTGAGTTTGTAATATGATTCCTCGGGTATCATATTACTATTATTTTAATTTTATTTTCCTTTGACTTACAGAGGTTTTACTGCATGGCTTTTGCTGATGGTTGTTAGCCACCCGGAATTTGCACCTTAGATGGATGGCTGTAAAGGGGATGTTGGGAGAATGGTGCAAATTTTAGACTTGCAAGATTCCATTAATGCAGCCTTACAATAATAGTCCTTGACTTACAACAGTTCATTTAATGACCGTTCAAAGTTACAGGGAAAAAGGTGACTTATGACCCTTTTTCGCACCTAGAACCCTTGCAGCGGCATCTCCATGGTCCCGTGATCAAAATTCAGACGCTTGGCAACTGACTCATATTTATAACGGTGGCCGTGTCCCGGGTCATGTGATGCCCTTTTGTGACCTTCTGTCGAGCAAAGTCAATGGGGTTTCACTTAAACAGCTGTGTTACTAACTTAAACATCTGCAGCGATTCATCTAGCCACGGTGCTGCGAAAGGGGAAGGCTGACATAAAACCCAGCAACATTTGCAACTGTGAATATCAGCAAGATGCTAAATAGTACAGCAGCCGGCATTAACATGTGTAATGATCGAAAAAGGCAGACTTCTATATATCAGTCTGTCTAAGAGCCACGGCTCCTACATCTAATTGGACGTCAATGAAAGTTGCTTCCGTCATGAAAACAGAATGATGGATGTAATCCTTGGGGTTCAGGCTCATTGCCAATCATGCAGCTCAAACTATAGAACTGAATATAATAATAATAATAATATCAGGGCATAATCAATCCCTTTGCTGGAAAAATATACCGAGATCAGCATTTCCGTGGCAACAGCAATGCGATGATGCCTTTAGAGAAGGGCTACTGATAAAGAATACTGGGTCCATTCTGGAGCAATGCAGGTTGACCCTCTCACACTCAGCTCCCAAGAGAATCTCAGCTATGACTAGTATCCAGCTAATTCCATCTGTCTAGGGCTTGATTAACAGTTCATGTATATGCATTGCTGCAAAGAAAGCCCAAACGGCTACAGTGATAATCAGAGAAAGCTGCTTATCTCTGAAGGTATTACATTAAGCATACAAAACAAAACAAAAACAAAAAAACTCTCCTAGCAACCTGATGCATGCCCATTGGGAAGGGAGAGCAAAAAGTCATTATGAAAAACCAGGCTAGGCAAGCAAGTATTAATTTGTCATCAGTTTCAGAGTTAACATTTCCCTATTTTTCATCAAGCTCGCCAGAGTAGTTTTAGCAACCGAGAGATGCTAATAGTGCTTGCAATCAAAGCCTTTTTGACCAGTTAGGTTTTTCTCCCTCCTCATTTCTTTTCTTTGGGGCTGTTGGGAGCTTGGATATGGAGAGATTAATAGTTGGTTCGGGCCCCTGCCCATTCCTGCAAGGAGCAACATTTATCTGCTCAAAATAGGCACTTTGGATTTGATCCTCGGGGGGGGGGGGATTTAGCCAGGCATCCTGACACTTGCTCATTCTCTTTCTCACTCTTTCCTCACCCTCTTTTACACCTTTTCTTTGCTTTCCATACAATGCTGTGCATGCTGCAAGCAGATGTCCTATTTCTAAGTTTGAAACCTTAGAAATCAGATCTTTGTGATTGTTGGGTTGATATAATAGGCACCCTTGCAAACAATAATTTGCATGGTTAGAAAAATCAACTATGTGTTTCTCCGTATTGCAACTTATAAAGTTGGACTATTGGATTCCTATTGTAGATTTCCAATGCAGTGTTGGAGGAGGAGGAGGAAGAGGAGGAGGAAGATTGTATTGAGATTCATTTTAACAGCTTTGGTTTTATTTGAAATATCAAATGCTCTCTTGAAACTTTAGTGTTCTTGGTTTACAGACAATAGTTTCCTTCCCATAATCAATAACAAATTCAGTTTCTCCACTTTTCAATAAGGGGGTATTCAACAGTTGAATTAATAGCTAGAGAGAAAATGTGCTCCCCATCTGTAGAGGCATTCAAGAAGATGTTAAACAACCATCTACCCAGAATGGTTTAAGTTAGGTTCTGAGCTGGAAGTTGGACTTAGTGGATGAATGAGCTCTTCTGAGTCCATGTGGGGGTATGATATTTTGCAGCAGTGGGATAATTTTCCATGCTTGGGTCACAGCAGAAACACCAGGAGTCTCCGTTGAAATGAGCTAAACCTAAAAAAACAACCCAGTTTATAATCTTCCCATTTCCACCTCAACAAATGACAGTAGTAATAGCCGGCTTGGACATCTGACCCACATTTTCTTCTTAGTCAACTATTCCTGGTTTTCAGGGTGTTATTGTCAGGCCTTACCATAGGCATGGCAATAAATCTAATCAGATCAAATCTGTTGATCTCCCCTCTCCTCTCCTCCCCTAACCCTCCCCTCCCCTTTCTTCTTCCAATACAAACATATCTGTATGTTAGAAGTATATGTAGACATCTCTCACCTAGGTATTCATGCTGACAAATAATGCTCAGACTCCTGTTCAGCTGTGGTTTTTCACAATAGGCTGATATGTAATGGGATTTTGTTTTCCCCAAAGTTACTTTCCTGCCTTTGGTTTGGATTATCAGAGGCAAATCCTCCTTTGCATGTTAATATGACTGTGTGTGTATAGCATCTTGTATGTCAGCCAACATTATTTGCTACTCACATAGTGCTTCGTAGCAGCTGGAAGCTGGAACTAATACCACTGACTGAAGTTCTTAACTCACAGGGTTGGTGATATTTTTCAACTATGATATATAAGGCATGCTCCTAAAGCTAGGGTTTTCAGCGCTGGCTACTTCTTGGTATGAGGATTTTCTTTGGGCCACTCTGTCTCCTGCACCATGTTATTACATTTCTTTATTTATGTTGTTGATCTTCAGTTTCCATCCTTTTCTTCAAGCTCTCTTCCCTCCAACCAACCAAATATTTTCAGGATTGATGTTGTGAATGCCTTAGTTCATTCTGTGTTGAATGACTGTGCTCTAGGACTATTGAATCCTTGATACTAAAGCAGGGGTGTCCAACCTTGGCAACTTTAAAACTTGTGGACTTCAACTCCCAGAATTCCCCAGCCACTTGATGCATCCTTTACTGAGGACTGTCTTGGGCCAGGGGACACTTCTTTAGCATTATCTTCTGAAGTAGAGGTAGGATGGTTTTGTGCAGAGCCTGCATTTCCTAAGGGTTAAGGAAGGGTAAAATTGCAAAATCGGGTAATTATTTTTTACCCTGGCTTTATTAATTGTATAGGTAACTCAAGGCTGTGAATGATATACTCTTGCCTCCTCCTATTTTCCCCACAACAACAACCCTGTGGAGTGGGGTGGGGTGAGCCGAGAGAGGATGACTAGCTCAAAGTCACCCAGCCAGCATTCATGGCTAAAGTGGATTCACCGTCTCCTGGCGATTGGCCCACAGTCACCCAAGCCACCTTTAATGCTTAAAACAAGACTAGAATTCAAAGACGCCTGGTTTCTAGGTCAGTGCCTTCACTGCTACCCCAAACTGGCTCCCATATAAAAAGATTGCAAACTATGATAAACAAAGGCAATAACTCTGACATGCTTTGATGCCTAAAGGGTTGAAATAGGGGAATTTAAAGTCTCTGCTTTAAAAATTCTTGGTTCTGAGATCACTCCTGTCTTCCGCAAAATTGCAATTGCCTGGACTCTTTTTTTTTTTTTTGTCTCCTTGGAAAAACAGCGACAACAACAATATTACATTCTGCAGAGTGGTCCCTCCCAGCCCAGGAAAGATTTGGAGCTACCAGATAACTCTGAGACTTCTTGGCCTCTCCATTGAAAGGAAAGAAAGAGTTAAGCCCCAGAACAAGATTACCTAGAGCAAGAACAAACTCCACTTGGGGGAAGTGAGATTAATCTGAATCAGCCAGCAGTCTGCTCTCATTTGAGCTGTCAGTCTAGCTTCAGCACACGGCTGAAGGAACTGAGAAGCATCAATGGCAGAGAACAGAAAAGAGAGGGAAAGCACATCTGCAGCCATGTTGCTGTTTCGCAGAGTTTCAGATTAATGGTTTCAGAATATATTGGGAGTTTGCATATTAAGCTGTAATGTTGGCCCAAGGTCTCGATCTGTGCATAACAAGCTTCACCACTGACCAAGCTTGATGCCACCATATGTCTTCCATAGAGAGCTGTCAGGATCTGAAAGCCTCTACAGGGCTCACACTGACACATTCTCGGGCGGTGTTGTGTTAAGAGAGCAGTGGGATCGTGAAGCTGCCGTTTAATTTTCCCACCACAGTCCAGTCACAGCATTCCTGCAAGATACACGGACAAAGCTGTTTCCCCTCTGGGCTGCACTCGCACGTACATATTTATAAATCTGTTCCATCAGCTTCTGAATTCATCCGCGAAGTTTTAATTCATATTCAAATAATATCCATGCATTTTGGTATGCGTTGAAAAATAGGTATCTAAATACGCATAATTGTAAAACACTCCACTTCTAATTGATTTAGCTATCTACAAGCATTCATAATATTCAGCAACTCCAGGCATCAGTATAATTCACAGAAAGCTAAAAGTTCTCAGGCATCTCCACATGTTTCAAGGGCCTGTGAGAAAAATTAGGTAGTGAGGTCATGCTAGGAACCAACAGCTATTCAGGATAAAATTATCTATGGGGTTGATTAACTATCCAACCAAATCTTTACTGACTGCTTTTAGATGACCTACATAGCTCAGTACAGAAAAGCAGTGGCTAGATAACTCACTGCTGTCCTTCAACTGGTTCTCCATTTGGTCATGATTCTAGATATACATACAGAGTGGTCAGCTGGAGACCTTCCTAGAACTTCATTGTAGGGATTTCAGGGGCTAGGAAAAAGAATCTTCTCTGCTGTTGCCCCTGCTCTGTGGAATATCTCCCCGCCCCAGAGGTGAGGTTGGCCCCCACTCTTTCAGCCTTCCAAAAGAGTGTGGAGATTGGGCTCTTCCAACTGGCATGGGGCTCAAAGAGCGGCACAAAACCCTGGGGTTGGCTGGTGACCCTCTACTCTGCTTTCACTCTGTTTTAATTCTGTTTTTAATTAATTACATTTGTTCACATGGTTTTATCATTTGCATCTGTAAACCACCCAAGGTCACTTCGATCATGGGATGGGTGGCATCTAAATTTGGTGAGTAAATAAATAAAAATTCTCTTTCTTCCAAGTAGAAGTGATTCTTCTGCCATTCATTCAGAGATCAAGCTTGCGACTCCAGGCAGTGTACAGCCATAAAATATATCACAATATCCCTACCACCATCACCAACAACAACATCACCTCAAGAATGAGCACAAATTGCACAACTGGGGTATAACTACAGATATTCAGTCTTCCAGGATGAAGCATCTTTGCCCGGATGCCTGAGACAACTTTCAGGTCTTCAGAGTGTTCTTAAAGGTTGGGGGTTACTTGAATCTCAGGATGATGGAAGAAATAATTCCACAAAGCAAGTAGATAAAGCTAAAAGTTACCCCTGCCCAGTTATGTCCGGCACTAGGGCATGGTGCTCATCTCTGTTTCTTGGCTGAGGGAACCAGGGTTGTTTGAAGACATTTTCCATGGTGATGTGGCTAATATGGCTATATGCAGAAGGTACCCAGAATGCTGTTATCTTCCCACAGATGTGGTACCTATTAATTTACTCACTTTTGCATGCTTTTGAAGTGCTAGGTGGGCAAGAGCTGGGGCAAGGAACGAGAGCTCACCCCATTGCACAACTCTCAGGTCTCAACTTTTTTGTCAACTTTTCAATTGACAAACTCAGCATCTTTAACTGCTGAGCCATCACGCCCCCTTACCACAATTGAAAAAGCATGGCTCTTAGATCCCAAGCAGTAGCATTATTTCCAACAAAGAGATTTCCCTGTTTTGTTGCAAAGTGTGAATATGCAAAAACAAGTAGAGACAGGCAGTCCCATAACTAAAGTAGTCATGGGCCAGGATATTTATGCTATTTGGATAGAAGCGTCTCTGTTTTGGCTAGTAACCAAGGCATCGAAAATATGCTTGTGGGCAGCTAATTAAATTTAGGATTGTCAACAGTCTTTCAGGATAGAATCTCGGCAGCTCAATTCTCCAGCTGTCCCAGGATATATTATTAATTCTGTTGAACTTTTAGCTATTACTCCTCTACCAGATCTTTTCAACTGTCCTCTGGAATTACACCCCAGGCATGGACAACCAGCTGCAGTTGAGTGCCCTGATTTAAGAAATAAAACTTTTAATTTCTTTCACCCTCCCAAATACACACATGCCACAATTCCCTTCCTGTCACGACATTGAAGAGCACTTCACTATTTGCAAGTGAAAGGGATTTGGTTCGGTTTGTTTTCTGTGTTAACATCTGACATTTCTTGTACTGTTGTAACATGCAACAGATGAAGTGCCTTTAAACAGACCGGTTTGGCCTTTCGTTTTAAAGTTTGCATTCAGTTTGGAATACCAAGTTGGACCCCAAAGACTAGAATGAAAACATTCAAACCAGGGCTTTATCCGTTATAGCTACTGTTCTGTCAATAATCTCGAGTAATTTACTAATTTGCTTGCAATCTCAAGCAATTAGGCCTAATGTTGATTTCTTCATTAGCGCCATAGTGTATTTCTGTTATTTATTGGGGGAGGGGGGGACTTATGTGCTTCTAAATCTCTTTTCTCCCTATTTGCTAATGGAACAAAATGCATGAGGTAGTTCAAGGCAATCTTTATTCATTTAAGTCACTCTTCAGTAAATCCCTTTCTTGGATTGGCAAATAGATTTCTCCCACCAATGAAAATTTGCTTTGGGAGGAGAGCTTTCACTGCTACCAAGAGTGCCTTTCCTTCAAGTAGAAGTAACAATTTTGAAAAGAAAGGAGGAATATAGTTGGCATATGGACAGCCGAGGAGAGAATAGATGCAGCTCATCCTCCCTCTCCCTTGGGCCTCCTACTACTGCTTAATAGTTATTGCAGCTGTTATTTGCATTTTTAAACTGTATTTAATGTCATGTCTTCTTTGGGTTTCACTGCTGGTTTTCTGTAACTTTGGTATTGCTGTAAATCAGACACAGGCAGGTGGCAGCTATGTATTACATCTGGGTGGAGACAAAGGCTACAAGAAGAGGACAATGAGACAAAATAGATCACACAAGTTGATATGGTTAGGATTCTTTTTTCCCCCCCTGGTGTTGGAATGGCCTATAAGTCAATGTTATTACTTTCATGACGGATTTTGTGTACTTCCAAACGATAAGAAAATCTGGTGCCAATTTCTAGAAAGAGTGCAGAGAAGGGCAACAAAGATGATTAGGGGACTGGAGGCTAAAGCATATCAGGAACGTTTGCTGGAATTGGGTATGTCTAGTTTAATGAAAAGAAGGATTAGGGGTGACATGATAGCAGTATTCCAATATCTCAGGGGTTGCCACAAAGAAGAGGGAGTCACGCTATTCTCCAAGGCTCCTGAGGGCAGGACAAGAAGTAATGGATGGAAACTAGTCAAGGAGAGAAGCAACCTGGAACTGAGGAGAAACCTCCTGACAGTTAGAACAATGAACCAGTGGAACAACCTGCCTCCAGAAGCGGTGAATGCTCCAACACTGGAAGTTTTTAAGAAGAGACTGGACAGCCATTTGTCCGAAATGGTATAGGGTTTCCTGCCTGAGCAGGGGGTTGGACTCGATGACCTCCAAGGTCCCTTCCAACATTATTATTATTATTATCAGTGGTGCAGCTGGAGGACTGCAAAAAAAAAAGGATTTGGGGTATATAAGTTGTTGTGGACACCTACATCTTCTTTAATAGATAGAATCAAAAGTTTATTATGGGATGAGAACTATTCTGAATGAAGGCAAATACAGCGTCTCAGGATAATGTTGCAGAATCCAATCTGGGTCGGTCACTGGGACCAGAGGATTAGAGATTTACCATCAGATTACCAGGTGCTTAGAAGCTGAGGATTCGGCAACACAAGGAAACAACAGCCAGCCATCAACACATCGATCAACCAATAGGAAGGCACCACATAAATACGACACATTCCAGTAGATGTTCCCTGAGGATGGGCTCCAGAATGAGTTTGAAAGCTGATTGGGTCTTGACCTATTTCATTCTGAACCACAGATATGAACCCTGAGAATGTACTTTACTCTTCCATGATCTGCAGAAATACCATTATCTCAGGTAATCTTCATTCAAGACATGTGTCTGTGGATCTGTGTATAATACAGTATTGGAATTCTATCACTTTTGTTAGGGGAAAGAGAGACTTCTAGCTTCTTCATCCTTATTTGATAAGCTGCAGCTACCCAAGCATTCTTCTACATAAATATTAAAAGCACAAGGGACCATCCACCTCAGAGAGATAGCTTACGTTAGTCCAAAAGCCAGTAATGAGGATAGAGTATGAAAGGAATAAATAGTGAATTTTTTTTTCAGGATAACATCAGCTATGAAACATAGCTCACACAGAGATCTATAAACAAATCCATGAAAAAAAGAAAATCACCGATCTTCTCAGAAAGGAGGTATCAAAGTCTTACTAAAAGCCATACTCAGATAGTGTACTAGCCAACCCATGACCTATTGGACTATTGTTTCAGAGATATTTCTTTACCTAAACAGAGAAACAGAATTACCAACGGTAGGCAGAAAAGCAGTGGGAGCAGGAGACACTTCTGACTTCCAGCTGGCTTCCCCATTGACTTTCCTTATGGGAAGCTGGCAGGTAGTGTTGGAAATGATGATCATGTGACCATGGCTACAACTTTACCAAATTTCAATCCCACAAGAGCAACGGATCCTAGATTTGTGGCACATTCTTTAACCCACTTGAGGTACACTGATTCAAAAATTGTTGCCCTAGGTAGTTGTTGCCCAACTGAAGGTTACAATTAGACAAACAGGAGGGTGTTTGTTTGTTTAAGGAAATTTATATGGCTGCCCATTCACTCTCAGTGACTCTGGGCAGCTTACAAAAATAAGTTTTAGCAGTATTTAGATAGATTATATTTCTACAGCTATTTTTTCTAACATATGAACAAGAAGTCACATATTGATTTAGAAGCAATGACTTCCCACTTTACAATGAAACTGGAGATAGTTTCATATGTAAAAAGCAGATGACCAAAGATCCACCAGGAACTCATAACAGTCTATGTGATTTCCTTCTACAAATTACCAACCAATTTGTCAAGTAGATATTGCTTTGGGGCTATTGAAAACAACAATTTTCATATTCCTCTCTTTTTTTTTTCCAATGACAGCATGTCTTGATATAGTGTGTGCGTTCCCTTCCTAACATCAATGAAATCTGTTCCTTATATTTAAGAAGTATAATAACTGCTTCTAAAAGAATCAGAGAAGTCACTGTCTCCTCGTGATTGGCCCAAAGTCATACAGCCAGTGTTCATGCCTAAGACAAGATTAAAACTCAAGTTTTCTGGTTTGTAGCCCTAACCACTAGACCAAGCACTAGACCGCTGGCTCCCAACTGACTAATTTTACACCTTGTTTAAAAATGAATACTTTTCCCCCCAAATAATTTGATTTAAGATTATAGTCACAATAGGAAAAACTAATGCTTAGTAAAAGATAAAAAAAAAATAGAAACAGATAAAAGGTGCAAAGGGGGAAAAAATAAGAAAGACATAAAGACCAAAAAGAAAAGGAAGAATAAAGCAAAGAAATATGTGTGTGTGTGTGTATGTGTGTGTGTGTGTATGTATGTATGTATATATATATATGTATGTGTGTGTGTGTGACTCCCAACCTTCATCATAACAAATATAAACAATTTTAATAACTTTTCACTTCCTGTTAAATTATAACAAAGTATCTCCTCTTCCCCCCCCCAAAAAAGATAAAAACCTATTTTGTGAATCTCTTTTAGGGGAAGATATTGATTTCAATATTGTTCTTTAATGTACTGCAGTTATGATATAGATTAAAGCTGGTCCAGAATCAACTCTGCAATTTCTCAAAAGTTTTCTTCCACTGTGAAAGAAGATTCTGATATTTAACCGTCTTAGAATCCTTAAGAATTCATTTCCCATTTCTCTTGGTGCTTTGAACTGTGCTATATGAGTGGAGCTGGTGAATCGATTTGGTAGGCCTTGGTAGGCATGTTTCTGCCAAAATGAGATGCCATGTCCAGTCGCATTGGCCAATCTTTCCCGTGTTTCCTTCCCTCTTGATTAAAAAAGAAACAAACTGCAGATCCTGGTTAAACGGTTCTCCAATGAAACCCTCCATGCTAACTCTTGGGCTTCCTAATCAATTGCTAAGTGCAAGGACCTCAGATTTCACTTATGACTCTTTTTATGAAACTGTTTTCTCCTTTGAAAGAAATCTGAAAAGCAAGCTTTCTTTACCAAACAGAATAAGAACTGCTAGGGGAAAAACAGTGGATAATTCTTACGGTCCTTCTTGATCCTGTATTCCCCAGGAAACTTTGGGGAAAGCTGTGTTTTTGACAAAACTGCTGCCTAGCCAGCGAAGAATAGACGTGACTCTTTGCTTTTAAATTATGGGATCTATTTTTTTTAACTCATGGAATAGCGTGCTTATTTTTCAGTTTAAAAGGTAGTTCCCAGCAGTCAAGGCTCTCTCTAAGCAGGTGGATGAATAGATGAATAAATAGATGGAGGGATGGACAGAAAAAAATATAATAATTTAAACTTCTATGCCCCCCAAGATACTTCCATACAGAGGAAAACGCCTTCACGTTGTATTCTGAACTCAACTATGAAGTGAAAAAATATATTCTTCTTTTGCATAAATTGCAAAGCAACAAATAACCAATAAAAGAGATAATGCCCCCCCCTTTTTAAAGAAAATGCACATATAGAAAGGAATAAAAGAAAACGGGTAGCAGCTAGCATGTAAATACAGCCTTAATGATAATGCATGCATTGTTTTGCTGCAGATGATTAAGATCTATTTAGCCCAAGATTAGACTAGAATATTTCCAGTACTGTAGCAAGTCTTGGACTGAGGAATCTACTGTAAATAACAATTCATAACAAAAAAAAAAAATCTAATTACTAACGATCTTGGAAATGTACATAAACAAAAGATTATGCTGCCTAGAAATATGTGTTTATTAATATGTGTTTATTATTAATGGTTTCCGTCCATTAATTGCCAGGCATGTAAAAGGTCTAGGGACTCTCAAAGGGCGCAGTGTGCATAATATTTGCAAATGCTAATGTATGTCTATCTGTGGATATTTAAAAGACGATTCTTGTGAATTTCATAGAGGGCAAAGTTAACCAATTCTCCATTCCATTCACACCCAGTCCAACAAATGTATTATTTAATTTGCAGGCTAATTTAGGTCAGTCGCTTCAGGTCACCATCCTAATTGCCATGCAAAAAAATTCACAATACCGAGGGTTTTGTTTTCTTTTCTTTTCTTTTTGCTACTTAAGTGATCTCTTTCAAACACATTGTTAAAAATTATAAGGCAGACATAAATAGAGAGACACTGTGTATTTAATGAACTTCATTCACTGAAGGGTCTTTAATTCAAATGTCTTTTTATCAATTGCCAGCTCTTACCTGTTGCTTACTCTGTGAAAATTGCTTGCATTCTCTGATTGCGTTCATAAGCATGATGTTATTTATTTATTTTGGGTGCAGCAACTCATTGCCCACCAGCCATTATGGCGTATAAACCATGGCTTCTGGCTTAGTGTGATGGGTGAACTCCATCTGTAGTCTAGCTCAGTTTGTCTGCAAACTGGCAGAGGGCTCTAACTGAATAACGCAGACTTTGCACGTTACACAGTCTATCTTAGCCACATCAGGTTTATATAGCTTTTGGCTTTGCATAATCTGTGACACAGCCATCGCAGTTTGTACGATCCAGCGCTTGCAGCTTATTCAAAAAAAAAGCATGAAGATTTAATGCAATGTATGAACACAGCCACAGACCTGACAAGCTGAACAAAGCTTATTATTGTTTCCTCTTAGTGTTGGAGACTGCAAGTAAAATGATTTCTAATTTCCCCAGGTCCGGAGTCTCTATTCAAGATCTGTCTCCGCCTTTTCAACTTAAGCCCTATCTGTAAGCTTGTAGCTTGCCTTCACTGACCCTTCCTTGTTGGAAAATGGCTTTTCTTCACAAAACTCAAATCTCTAATTCAATCACAAGCCTTTGAAAGCTGCTGAAAGATAAGGAAACTTGGATGTGAAACATGGAACACAGGAAGTAAGGAGCTTTCAATTTGAGTCAGTGGAAAAACTCTGAATTTGACTGATCGTTTATTCTAGTTTGTGGCACTACCAACTAGATGTTTAGACTGGATTCGGCATTACCTATTGAATCCTTCCCAAGGACCTGGGGCAGGTAGATATATTTATTTGATGTTGTTTAGAGGTACCACTGCAAGATGTAAGCTTTTCCAAGTAAAGCTGCCTTTTGCAATTGATTGATGTCAATGAGGTTCAACAAGTGCTCCAGATGTTTGGCGATTGCACCCAAGGCACCTATTAGCCTTCTATTTTGCTGTCTCCACTTACTGCAATGTCCACTATGCAGACTTTTTTTTTTGTCTTTCTTCTCGACAATTATTAAGGTTGAGTTGTTATGTGGGTATTATGTCTATTTGAATTCTAAAGTTGGGGTTGGACTAGAAGACCTCCAAGGTCCCTTCCAACTTTATTATTATTATTATTGATCATCGCACAGTCAGCCAGATGTTCAGACTGGATTTGACATTTTTGTCTACCTATCGAGTCCTTACCAAGGACCTGGGATAGGCAGATGTGGATGTTTGATGGTATTACAGATATCGTCGCAGGAATGAAGCAGTTCCTAGTAAGGCCGCCTTTTGCAATTGACTGATGGCGAATTTGTCAATGCTGATGGTGTTCAAGTGGTGCTCCAGTTTTGGGATTGCATCGAAGGCACCTCTTACTATTGATACTATCCTTGCTTGCCTTTGCCACAGTCGTTCTATTTCTATTTGTAGGTCTTTGTATTTTGTTATCTTCTCCAGTTCTTTCTCATTTATTCTGCTGTCTCCAGGCACTGCCACGTCCACTATCCAGACTTTTTTGTCTTTCTTATCAACAGTTGTTAAGTCCGGGGTATTATGTGGCAGGTGCTTGTCTGTTTGAATTCTAAAGTCCCAGAGCAATTTAACGTTATCATTTTCTATAACTTTCTCTATTTTATGATCCCACCAGTTCTTGCTTGCAGGCAAATGATATTTCTTGCAGATCTTCCAATGTGCCATTGTTGTTGCTGCTATTATTATTATTATTATTATTATTATTATTATTATTATTATTATTATTATTATTATTATTATTATTATTATTATTATTATTATTATTATTATTATTATTATTATTATTATTAATTATTATTATTATTATTATTATGTCCTAGAACACTTTAGCTTCTCCATTTTCTGTTATTTTGTTTATTTTGCGGTCTCAACAGTCCTTACATGCAGATAAATGGTATTTACCTGAAGAGCCGTGGTGACGCAGTGGTTACGATGCAGTATATAATACTCTGCTGACTGCCAGGAGTTCGATCTTGACCGGCTCAATGTTGACTCAGCCTTCCATCCTTCCATGGTGGATAAAATGAGGACCCAGATTGTTGGGGGGGGGGAAGATGCTGTCTCTGTAAACCACTGAAAGAGGGCTGTAAAGCACTGTGAAACAGTGTATAAGTCTAAGTGCTATTGCTGCTGCTATTTCTTGCAGATATTCCAGTACACCATTATTGCTACCTTGTCATGCCATTGTTTGAAGTCGGTCTGTGCAATCTTCTTGCTGTAGCTAACTAGGTGGTCTTCAGCTTCTTTGAAGAAGAGTTGTCTGTTGCTATTCTGGCTTTCTATGCATTTGTTCTTAAGCTTTGGTCTTGTGCAGCCAGAATTAGCCCCTCCGTCTCTTTCTTCAATTTTTCTGTTTTTAGTCATGGCCAGGTCTTGTCATTATTTTTATTATTAATGGTAATACCTTCAATGCGCTTCACAAAATGACTTTTCCAAACATTTCTTCCTCACCTTCCTAGCAGATGCTTCCGCTCCTGTTTCAGACTGCAGAGAAAGTAAAACTTTTATTTTTTTTTCCTTTTTCAGGTTTTTACTTTCCCTTATGGTACCTAGGTGTCAGAAACTGATGCAGAAGAAATTAAAACAAAAAGAGCACCAAAGACATAAATTCTGCTACAGTAACAGGGCATATTTCTGGCACAATGAAAAAAAAAGCAAAAAAAAAGCCCCAGAACTTGGGTATACATTTAAACTTGGCATAACTACCCAGCTTTGTACCAGCCATCTGTCTGGTAGTTTTGAAAGATCCTTGTGTACAGTGATTTTAATTATAGCACTTCCTCTTCTTCTTCTTCTTTGTTTTGCTGAAATAACGTATTCTTTTATATCTCTATTTCTGTCCCATACCATAAAGGAACATCTAAACATTTTAAAGAACACTTCTACAGTTTCTCATCGTAACAATTAATGGTACACTTATTTCTCTATTGCTTCTCGTTAGAAGTTTACAATAGTGGTAGTAACACTCAACATTAAAGAGACCCCATTTGTGTAGTGCAGGGGTCTTCAAACTTGGCCCTTTTATGACTTGTGGACTTCAACTCCCAGAATTCCTCAGCCAGCGTGCCTGGCTGAGGAATTCTGGGAGCTGAAGTCCACAAGTCATAAAAGGGCCAAGTTTGAAGACCCCTGGTGTAGTGGTTAGGGAACCAGGCCAGAAACCAGGAAGACTATAAGTTCCAGTCCCTCCTTAGGCATGAAGTTAGCTGGGTGACAATTGGCCAGTCACTCTCTCTTAGCCCCAGGAAGAAGGCAATGGCACACCACTTCCGAAATCGTGCCAAGAAAACTGCATATTTTATATAGGCAGTTGCCAGGAGTCAGCGTTGACTTGGAAGGCACCTGAAAAATAAATATATAAATAATGTTCAGAGCTGAAAGTAGGAAAGGATGATACAGAATTAAAAACAAACAAAGGGGAATTGTGAAGAAACCTTTGGGGGAGGCTAATGTAAAACAGTGTATATTAAGAGGCATTTAAGCATATTCGTATTAGAGCTTGGCATGCCAAAGTTGGTATGGAAATAGCTTTCCATAGGACAGCTGTCAACCCATCTCCTTGATGTTCATAAGTGCCATGAGGCTTAATTTTACAAGCCATAGCATTCCATTTTGTTACAGCTCTTAAGGCCAGATACAAACAAAATATTGAATGAAAGAAGTATTATGTATTATGTGTTTATGTGTGTATGT
Organism: Azemiops feae; assembly: GCA_023970755.1. Lineage (NCBI taxonomy): Eukaryota > Metazoa > Chordata > Lepidosauria > Squamata > Viperidae > Azemiops > Azemiops feae. The sequence goes on along the minus strand of JALGBA010000572.1, from coordinate 632,175 downwards.
TATGTGTGTATGTGTGTATGTATACATGTATAAGAGAAAACCAATTGGCATAAGGGAGTCTAAAAATAATTAAGAACATAGTGACTAACATAAATCCAAATAAACTACTACAGTATTATATGATGTTCCAAGTAATGGTATAGCATATCTACAAATGGTAGCAGAGAACTGGGAGACTTGAAAGGTTATTTTCAAGCCCTTGTCTAAGAGAAGTAACATTAAATAGAAATCACACTACCTACCTGGACTCAAGACAAGATATATAAGTTCTGTCTAGAGTCCTTGTATAAGGAACAATATAATAGCTTATGGACTAGAGTTTCTATTGAACCATCACCACATCGACATAATAGAAGATGAATAGGAGTACCCTTAACACATCCAAGGAGGACTGCTGAGGGCATAGTATCCAACCTAGCTAAAGTGAAGGCCTTATGAAATTTTAAAATTGGACTAGATGATAAATATGTGGCTGGAAGGGACCCTTTTGGGAGCAAATGAGAAATAACAAGGTGTGACAGCAGAGACTCCCCCCCCCCCAACATTAAGGGCAGATGTTACCAAAGACATTTTTTTTTACTTTTGTTAAACTGTTAGAGCTTGCACTGCCTGTAGTGCTAAAAGTTTTTGCAAACTTCTAATAATTAAGTTTCAGATCTTCTTCATCGTCGCCACTGAATTTCTTTAAATAATCCTTGCGTGTCATCCTTTGTAAAGTAATAATCTTCCATAAAAGCATCATGTTGTCTGTTAATGAAGCTACTGTTTCTGCTTTTAAGCAGTAATAGCTTTAATAGCTTTAATTATTTCTGTAGTTTTTGACATACCTAGAAATGATGCTGAGTGGCAGCTCTCTCTCTCTCTCTCTCTCTCTCTCTCTCTCTCTCTCTCTCTCTCTCTCTCTCTCTCTCTCTCTCTCTCTCTCTCTGCAGCTTACACATTCATTCATGTAAATTGTAGATCTTGGCAGAAACACACCGACATCCAGACTGAAAAGCTTTTAAAAATGATCTTTGGGGAAGTAACTAATAAAAATGGGTTAGCAAAGATGGCTTACTGAGGGATCAATTAGTTAGGCAGATTGAGAGACAAGGTCTCACAGGCATAACGGGGAGTTTCCTATCTTTGTTCATCCTGCGATACAAGACCCCACTCCTTTCAATGGTTTTTTAATTATTAGTGAACCATTGGATACAACCTACCAAAAAATTACTCATTTTTACTCCCAGCAACTATAATCAGTGCTTTTTTTGTAAAAAAAAAAAAAAGGTGCTGGAACTCACACACGTCATACAACCCGCCTTGCCTACCCTACAAGGTTCCATCCAGAAAAGGTGCCGGAACTCCGTTCTGGGCCTTCTGTGACAAAAAAAAGCCCTGACTATAATGTACAGGTAGTTCTCGTCTTACGACCCCGACTCAGCCCAAAATTTCTGCCGTTAGGTGAGACATTTGTTAAGTGAGTTTTGCCCCATTTTACGGCTTTTCTTGCCACAGTTGCTAAGTGATTCACTGCAGTTGATAAGTTAGTAACCTGGTTGTTAAGTGAATGTGGCTTTCCCGTGGACTTTCCTTGTCAGCAGGTCGCAAAAGGAGATCACGTGACATTGCAACCGGCATGAATCCGAGTCAGTTACCAAGCATCTGAATTCTGATCACGTGATTGTGGAGATGCTGCAACGGTCGTAAGTGTGAAAAACGGTCATTAGTCACATTTTGCAGTGCCGTTGTAACTTTGAACTGTCGCTAAATGAACTGTTGGAAGTCGTGGACTATCTGTACATCGAAGTTAGACTGGAAAGGAGAAACTGCTGAAATCATTCTGATATTTAGTTGAGGAAGGGGAAAACAGTCTCAGTTATTGATATACTATATATTTTAAATGTTCCCCTTTGGTTATCCTTGATTGTGAAAAATGTGGTACATTTAATGCCCTCTGTTATCTTTAACTGACTTGGTTTGATCTCTGTGATTGTCAGGCCCAAAGAACGACACGTGGAGTTACTTCTGAGTAGTATCTTTGTTGCTGTTCGCCTACAAAAAAAAAATCTAGTCAGATGAAAGCTATTCTCTAGAGTATTTGTATTAACATAGTGATATAGATACTCTGTGAATTTCTGGGGAGGGTCCAACCTTCCTCTCTCCACAGTAGTAGTAATCCAGATGTTAGCAACCGAAATCTGCCTGATGTGATCAGGCAGAAAATAGATTCTTAGCTTCAGCTGATCTCATTTATAACTTTGGCACAGACTGTTCCTATAGATTCATAGCTGCACACCTTACATCTCAAAGCATAAATATATATTTTCGTGCAAAAAATAAGAGCAGGGTAACGATAATTCCAAGGCAAGAGGCAAAACATTTTACAAAAAGAAAAAAGAAAAAAAGAATTGGATCAGACAGAGACGCCCTGTAGAGGCAAGTGCCCCTTCTGCTTAATTTGAGTTAATTTTAAAATAAAAAGGATCAAATGAAGTCTTCCCAGCAGGAAGAAGACAAAATCACCAACTCATCCCTTCCTTTGTAATTCCTGGTACCATTTCAAATATATTTGGAGAATCACCTAAATCTCCACCACATTATTTTGCAGGCATAGAAATCTTTGTTCGAAGGAGGAGGGAGGGAGGGAGCGAGGAAGTGTCTTGTGTTTCATGCAACTCCTAAACCACCCCAAATGTTTCTTATTTGCTTATTTGTTTAGGGAATATTTCCAATCTGCACATTGCCCATCAAAGGATATTCAGTGCAGCCAGAATAAAAATAAAAATAAAATCTGTTCATCATTTGACTTCATTTAAGCCGGGAAGGAAAAGAGACAAGTTGCTTTTTTTTTTTTTTTTAAAGTTCTGATATTATAAAAGGGGAATTGCTTGATCATGGTACAAAAGCTTACTGTACTTTCATCTCTGGCCGTAAAGAGGTTTTGCAGGATTTTCTTTTTTCTTTTAATAACAGCACATTAAATATCTGTTCAAATACAATAGTGGGGGGGGGGAAGAAATGTATTTATGCATATAGACCAAAGCTAGCAGAGGTTTCCTATGCTTCCACTTTAATGCCCCTTAAATGCTGTAATCTGATCCCAACTTTATTAGTTTTAAGCAGGAGAGCATTGCACAGATTTAAACCCACTTTGGAAAGGACTTTCCCAGAATTCTCAGGGTGTTCATACCATTGTTTTATTGTAGCTTTTGTTACACAGCCTCTGAAGAAAGTTGTGCCAATCATCTCGATCTTGCTTCTTCCAAATTGTTATCATCTTGATGGAGCTTGTTCCAAATTCTCAAGCTCCTTTTTGAAAAGCGGTTGTCCAAAGAAGCCAGCTTTTACCCATGTGGTTTCAGCCTCCATCTCTGTTTATAAAAAAGAAGGGAAAATTTGAAGAGGTGTTGAGGGAAATGCCATCTGTCCATCTGAGTTTAAGTAGGGGAAATTTAATACAGTCCAAGGTCATTCAGATTGTACTCTGCTGCTTATAAAGATTAGAATCTTGGTAATTAATACTGTGCTCTAATAGCATCTACAATGAAGGCGTGCACAACGTTATTTGAAAATGCATCCTGATGAATTCATAAATAAAGAGCAGAGGCCATGTTTGTAGTGGACATTTCTTGTTCTAAGGACAAGATGGCCCCTTGAGGGCTGCATGGCAAGGAAGAATGAATCTGCAGCCAAAACGTATGTCAGGAGTTGTACTGTATGTGCCATCATGAAAAGAATTCCAGGGAACCCCCCTGGGTTACTGCAGCCGGTGGCAGACCCTTCTCAACCATGGGAAGAAATTGCTATGGACTTTATTGTAGACCTACCTGAAAGTAGAGGAAATACAGTCGTCTGGACTGTGATAGACCTGTTTTCAAAGCAGGCTCACTTCATCGCCTGCAAAGGACTCCCATCTGCCCAACGACTGACTAAACTGTTCTTGAAACATATCTACCGGCTGCATGGCGCCCCTAAACGAATAATTTCGGACAGGGGAGGTGCAGTTCACAGCTAAGTTTTGGAGGAGCGTTCTTAAATTAATGGGATCAGCTCAAGGTCTATCATCTGCTTTTCACCCATCTACTAATGGGGCCGCGGAATCTTCTAACAAGATGGTGGAGCAATATCTCAGATGCTATGTTTCCTACCGACAAACCAACTGGACTGATCTCCTCCCTTTTGCAGAGGTGACTTACAATAACTCTGTTCACAGCAGCACTGGCTTCACACCTTTCAGAGTAGCCACAGGAAAAGAGTTCAGCCCAATACCTGAATACCCTCAAGTGCCCTCCACTTCTCAGACACTTGATCAATGGGTGAGGGGGTGGGAAGAAGTTTGGAGAGCCACGGGAATTTATATTACAGAATATGAAATATCTTCTGCTAAATGCTGCCCAATACAACAGTTATGAAATCTACAGTGATTCTTAGAGGACAATGGCACCTCTAGTTTTAGTTGTATACAGTATTTGGGCTTTTTTTTGTTCTACTCTTTATTCAAAGATGATAATACTTAAATTCTTAAATTATATCAAAGAGAGGTATTAGAGTTGGTTTGAGCCTTATCAAGAGCCTTTCAGGGACTGGAAAAAGCACACCTGTGTCAAAGTACAGGTAGTCCTCGACTTACAACAGACATTTAGTGGCCGTTCGAAGTTACAACGGGCACTGAAAAAAGTGACTTATAACTGTTTTTAAAACTGTTGCAGCATCCCCATGGCCACGTGATCAAAATTCAGACCCTTGGCAAGTGAGGGTTGCACTGTTCCGGGGTCATGTGATCCCCTTTTTGCAATCTTCTGACAAACAAAGTCAATGGGGAAGCCAGAGTCAGTCAAACCACTGTGTTACTAAGTTAACAACTGCAGTGATTCCCTTAACAACTGTGGCAAGAAAGATTGTAAAATGGGGCAAAATTCACTACACAAATGTCTCACTTGGCAACAGGAAGTTTGGGCTCAATTGTGGTTGTAAATCCCTGTATGCCCAATTTGCAAGACTGTTGTCCAGGGGTCTTCAAACTTGGCCCTTTTATGACTTGTGGACTTCAACTCCCAGAATTCCTCAGCCAGGCACGCGTGCCTGGCTGAGGAATTCTGGGAGTTGAAGTCCACAAGTCATAAAAGGGCCAAGTTTGAAGACCCCTGCTGTTGTCCTATCAACTAATAATTATATATATCAAGTTAAAGACCTCAATAGTTATTATACTGGAAGGAATTCAAAGAGCAGAACAAGCTTGCTCCATTTGTTATGCACTGAATCTTTGATTCAAATCAATAAACTGAATCTAACAGTTGATTCAAATTATATCCAAGACAATTTATGCATCCCTGTGTATTATTCCTATTTGAAAATAGCCCATCACAGATGATTGCAGCATCCTTCATCTGACTATTACTACTTTCTATACACTTTGCTTTTATACAATAGAAAACTTTAAAAGCAATTTCCTTAATTGCTTCCTTACGTAGCTGTTGATATAGATTCTCTGTGAATCCTTTTGTTTTAATCCACCAATCTTCGGTGTTTTTCTTGGTTACAATCAATTTCTCCAGAGCAGAAATAGTCATTATTTTTAAATGTATCTCTCACAAACAAAATATTTTTGTACAGACGTTTGGAATCAGAAAAAGACACACAAGCCACTTGTATTTGTTATAGTCATCCACTCTGCCCATATCGCAAATTTGCTTCCGCAGAAATCCATGAAGGAATTATTTTGCATTCCCATTATTTAGAATAGAATAAAATAGAATAGAATAGAATAGAATAGAATAGATTAGATTAGAATAGAATAGAATAGAATAGAATAGAATAGAATAGAATAGAATAGAATAGAATAGAATAGAATAGAATAGAATAGAATAGAACAGAACAGAACAGAATAGAATAACAGAGTTGGAAAGGGACCTTGGAGGTCATCTAGTCCAACCCCCTGCTTGAGCAGGAGAGTCTATACCATTTCAGACAAATGGCTGTCCAGTCTCTTCTTAAAAGCTTCCAGTGTTGGAGCACCCACATTCACAGCTTCTGGAGGCAGGTTGTTCCACTGGTTAATTGTTCTCAATGCCAGGAAATTTCTTCTTAGTTCTAGGTTGCTGCTCTCCTTGATTTGTTTCCATCCACTGCTTCTTGTCCTGCCTTCAGGATAGGGGATACCCTATCCTACTACAGGGAAGGAGCCAATCATACCTCAGGGGGGAATAATGTTCCATAAAGAAGGGCCATCACCAAGAAGGTATTTTTTTATGTGTGTTCCACTTTAAGAAAACACCCTGGTTAGCAATTTTTCTTTCATTTGCTGGTCTATGACTGAATAAAAATTGATTGATTGATTGAAACTTTCTTATATTTTCCCTTAGTTAGCTGATACACTGCCAACTAGTGCATTTTAGCTTTTCTTAAAGCTACATAACTGCCGGTGTAACTTTTCACAGCTGTGCATTATTTTGGCCTGTTAAATGCTATCAGAATGGTTGTTAGACCTTAGTCTTAACTGAATCCAGGTTGTGGTCTTTCTTTCTGGAAAACTTCTATCTCTTAGTTAAAGCAATAAGTTACTCCTGAAAGCCAAAAGGATGAGCTGAGAGTTCCTGCTACCTTAGAGGAATCTCTTCAATCTATTCTCATGAAATGCAGATTTTTCTCCCAATTCCTATCTGAGGGATTGCCTCTCTCATTATGAACTTTCCTGGTTACTTCAATCAGCAGGTGAGGCTCCTTTGAAGATGTCCCTACTGTCAGGAGCTCAGCTATCTGATATGATGAAAAGAGTCTGACTAAGAAACAGTCTCCCAAGCGATGTGCATTTGGCCTTCACTCTGCCAGTATGTAGAAAAGTGGCAAAAATATATGTTTGCCTAAGACTATGTGATCTGAGCTGCAAAAATCTGGAACACCACTAGATAGCACCAAACAGTGTTTTATGTATGTCTCTACTGCTATTGGCCACCTCACTGGCCACCTAATGAGAAGGAAGGACTCATTGGAGAAGAGCCTAATGCTGGGAAAGATTGAGGGCAATAGAAGAAGGGGACGACAGAGAATGAGGTGGCTGGATGGAGTCACTGAAGCAGTAGACGTGAGCTTAAATGGACTCCAGAAGATGGTAGAGGACAGGAAGGCCTGGAGGAACATTGTCCATGGGGTCGCGATGGGTCGGACACGACTTCGCAACTAACAACAACAACTGCTATCTAGCGGTGATTTCTGGATTTGTGAATGGATAAGACAGAGACCAAGTTTGGTCTAGTCACGCAGGGGTAGGCAACCTTGGCTCTTTTATGACTCGTGGACTTCAACTCCCAGAATTCCTGAGCCAGCATGGCTCAGCTTGGAAACCTCTCCCTTTCCCCTCAGCATGGCTGGCTCAGGAATTCTGGGAGTTGGAGTCCACGAGTCATAAAAGAGCCAAGGTTGCCTACCTCTGGCCTAGGCCTAGGCCGCTTTATGACTCATGGACTTCAACTCCCAGAATTCCTGAGCCAGCATGGCTCAGCTTGGAAACCTCTCCCTTTTCCCTCAGCATGGCTGGCTCAGGAATTCTGGGAGTTGAAGTCCACGAGTCATAAAAGAGCCGAGGTTGCCTACCCCTGGTTCTAGTGGTTAAGGCACCCAGTCTAGAAACCAGGAGACTGACTTCTAGTTCCGCCTTAGGCATGAAAACCAGCTGGGTGATCTTGGGCCAGTTATTCTTTCTCAGCCCAACTCACCTTACAAGGTTGTTGTTGTGAGGAAAGTAGGAGGGAGGTGTTTTGGATACGCGCACTGCCTCGAGCTATTTGTAAAAACAACAAAGGTGGGAACAAACAAATAAATAAAAATAAGGGGCTATGAAAAGAAGTGTAATCTGGTAGGGTGTAGAGGGACTATTACTTTGTACTGGTGGCAAGGAAGATTGTGAGTCATTTTTTTTTAAAAAAATGTTTTTTCTCTATCTCTCTTCTTTTTTTGTACTTTTTTGAATTCAATTCTTTTCTTTCTTTTCCCCTGATTTTTGTTTGTGTGATCTTTTAGCATTGTAAAGACCCACTATCACTTACTTGACTTGGGAAGCTATAGAAATAAAATAAAATAAAATAAATAAACAAACAAACTCTATCCCTCTTATTATTATTTTTTTTAAAAAAAACACATTTTGATCCATGTTTTATTGGCTCTCCCCCTACCTCCTCCTATGCCTAGACATCTGAACATTCATCTTTAAGTTGGAATTTCAGATTTCAATCTATTGCAACAGTATCTTTAATTAGATGAAGATGCCTTGCTATTTACCTTTTTCTCCACCAATGTTATAAATGACCTTGGATTTTGAACACTCATTCTTCTGGTTGGACAATCTAAGCCAGGCGTGTCAAACTGCCAGCCTGCGGGCCGGGTGCATCATGGCAAAACCGCGCCCACCCCATTGCCGGCAATGGCAAAAAAAAGTTGTGATACGTCGCGACACGTCACGTGACGTTGTGAGTTCGACACCCCTGATCTAAGCAAGAGAAATAAGTCTGATAAAGCTAAAGAGACACAGAGAGAGCGACTGACACCTATATAGGACATCTTTGAAGATGAGATTTGTCCTACATGCGCACAAGAATTTCTTTTTGGGGGTGGGGATGAGAAGAGCAATTTCTAAACTCAAGTTTCCTTGATTGATTACTAGCAAATAAATACAGGTCAAGAAAAGATTATCCACAGGTGGCATTGTTTCTTTGACCCAGAATTCAAATTCAACCAGTTTTGGTCACCACGATGTAAAAAAGACGTTGAGACTCTAGAAAGAGTACAGAGAAGAGCAACAAAGATGATTAGGGGACTGGAGGCTAAAGCATATAAGGAACGGCTGCTGGAATTGGGTATGTCTAGTTTAATGAAGAGAAGGACTAGGGGGGGGGACATGATAGCAGTCTTCCAATATCTCAGGGGCTGCCCCAAAGAAGAGGGAGTCAAGCTGTTCTTCAAAGCACCTGAAGGCAGGACAAGAAGCAACGGATGGAAACTAATCAAGAAGAAAAACAACCTAGAACTAAGGAGAAACTTCCTGACAGTTAGAACAATTAACCAGTGGAACAACCTGCCTCCAGAAGCAGTGAATGCTCCAACACTGGAGGTTTTTAAGAAGAGACTGGACAGCCATTTGTCTGAAATGGTATAGGGTTTCCTGCCTGAGCAGGGGGTTGGACTAGATGACCTCCAAGGTCCCTTCCACATCATCATCATCATCATCATCATCTCATTAATTATTATTATTATTATTATTATATTTTATTATTATATTATTCTTATTATTATATTATTATTATTATTATTATTATTATTATTTGTGGTGGAATAATGGGATTAAATTTCCTCAGCAGTGTGAATTTCAGCATCCCTTTTAATGGAAATAGAGATTAATAACAAGATTTTGTGGTTGCAATGTATATTCCTAGTGCTTTGCTTCTGTATGAAATGGGAATGCTCAGCTACTGAGGAATGGACCCTTCCTCTTGAAGCGGGTGAATTTGATTATCCTGGTCTTCTCTACCTACAAACAGCTGATCAATGCTGTTATGAGTATCTGACTAGGGTTATGCATGCATGAAATTGAATCAGGTAAAAAAAGATTTGAAATATGTTTTTCCTCCTCTGCTCCCAAACACAGGAAATTGTTCTGAGGCTGCTATTTGTACAATATTTCAGTCCAGTTTGTACTTTTATTGTCTCCAGTTTAATAGGTTTAATGTATTGGGCATCAGTTTAGACTAGCTACATGATTTTAAAAAGTGATGCGTCCATGTGTGTGGATTAGTATACTTACATCTAAAGGACTTTTTTTAAAAAAAATAAAAATAAATCTGTATTTCTGCTTGGGTTTGCTTGGGATTTCTGCCTTGTTAGGTGTTTCAGAAACCATGCGGTTTCTCAACATTGGAGGTTTTTAAGAAAAGATTGGACAACCATTTGTCTGAAATGGTATAGTGTTTCCTGCTTGAGCAGGGGGTTGGACTAGAAGATCTCCAAGGTCCCTTCCAACTCTGTTATTCTGTTATTCTACTTTTTTCTGGTCAGTTACTTGAGAGAAAGCAAAGAAAAACCAGGATGGTAGGTGAGTAGGTAACCTTTATTACTGTCTTTGGCCAACGTGTGTGTGTCTGTGTCTGTGTGTGTGTATGTACACATATATTAGATACATAATATCTTTTAAAAATGACACCTATAAGAAATTAAACGAGTTAAAGAAAAAGAAGGCAGGGGAGAGGGGGAAATATTAAAGGTATCAAAGAAATGCAGTTTTGTTGAACAAAATTTGTGACCTCACTCTTGTGTAGCAAGGCAAGGCAATCAGATGGGCAGCATATAAATTCAATCAATCAATCAATAAATAAACAAACAAACATTGAGCCACCTTGTGAGTGGTAGTGGAATGAATGAATAAATGAATGAATACATGAATGAATAGACAGATTTATTCTGGGAGAGTGAAGAGGATCATGAACTACAGAGAAGTGAGACTTTGTTCAATAAATGTATGCCAACAACAACAACAACAATAATAAAGTTGGAAGGGACCTTGGAGATCATCTAGTCCAACCCCCTGCTCAGGCAGGAAACCCTACACCATTTCTGACAAATGGCTGTCCAGTCTCTTCTTAAAAACGTCCAGTGTTGGAGCATTCACCGCTTCTGGAGGCAGGTTGTTCCACTGGTTAATTGTTCTAACTGTCAGGAAATTTCTTCTTAGTTCTAGGTTGTTTCTCTCTTTGATCAGTTTCCATCCATTCCTTCTTGTCCTGCTCTCAGGTGCTTTGGAGAATAGCTTGACTCCCTCTTCTTTGTGGCAGCCCCTGAGATACTGGATACATTATGATATTCTAGGTTCTTGGGAAGAATTTAATGCCTATGAAGGCCAAACACCACCTGATGAAACAGCAGCTATAATTTCACACCTCTTTGTATGATATGTAATAAAAATAATAATAATAATTGGAACACTAGTTGAACACCGGCACTTACCATTAGTCAGCTGCAAAAAGTAGCTTTACTTGGAACAGCTTGCATCCTTTGATGATACCTTTAATATATTATTAAAGAATCTGCCTATCCCAGGTCTTTGGGAAGGACTTGATAAGTGGACAGAAATGCCAAATCCAGTCTAAACATCTTGCTGACTGTGTGACCAACCATTATGACAACCGGTATAGGGGTGTGACAAAGGTAACAACATTTGACAACATTTGGTGTATTGGTAGAGCTCTCTGAAATGACAAATCCAGGTGCCACATTTTGACTGTGCACCACCTTCTCTGCTGGGTTTTTCTTCTGCCTGAGGATTATTTTGGAAAAAACTATTATTATCTATGATTTATCACTCTGCACTAGGGGGAACTCTTACTTTCCACAGAGACAATTGCAGAAACCTTGCTGAGAGCCACTTAAAGGAACAGGTACCTATTTTCAGACTCTGTTTGAAGGGGTGCAATATAATCTCTCCTGTTTCTCTCTTTCATTGAGTGGCACATTGTTATCAAGGAAGCTTGCTGACTGCCTGGAAAACAAAAAAAAACTTAGCTTGCCTTATATCTGCCCTTTTAACAAGAGTCTGATCTGCAGATGCAAGCAATGAGACCTCTTTTTTGCATGGCATTACCAGGGATTTTACGCTAATGGTGGAATGTCAATCTACAGTTAAAGATTGTGCACAAAGAGTTCAAAAACTAACAATCTAATTAGCAAGCATGCACTGTTACGTCTGCCTCGGATATTAAATAAGCTTTTATAACGATGTGATCGCTAATCACAATCTACTTAGATGAATTGATTTACTGTTCTACACTGCAAACCATGTTGTCATTTTCAATGCAGCCTGTTTACTCACAACAGGAATTGACTTGTATCCTATGGGCAGAGTAAGCAGATATGGAATTTATTTATTTTTTTGAAATGATCACACATATAAAGAATGTGTAAGGCTTTATTTCTTTAGAGAAGAGACAGGCAATATTTTGGGCACCAGTAAGTCCCAGATGTTTTCAGCATTCTTAGCCTGAAATATCTAAAGGGCATTAAATAGATAGACAGATAAGATAGATGAAATAGATGTAGATATTGATGATACAGATATAGATAGATAGATATTTAAGGTAAAGTTAGATGTGTCTGGTAAACTCCAGAAAACATAGGAAGACACCAACATTTTCCTTAAGGAGAAAAAGAGCATTAGGAAGGCTAATCAGAAAGAGACATGTTAATTGAAAATTTTAGCAGAAGCATGAGAAAGAAAGATAAGAGAACACATTCTGTGAATGCATAAAGAGAGTTAATATAAATAACCATGAGTACATCAGATTAGCGGGGCCCTAAATTATTGGAGAGAGAATTCAGTTAAGATACCAAGCTAGAGACCAGGAGACAGTGAGTTCTAGTCTCAATTTGGCACAAAGCCAGCTGGGTGACCCTGGTCCAGTCACTCTCCCTCAACCTTAGGAAGGAGGCAATGGCAAACTATCTCAAGAAAACTGCAGGGACTAATCCAGGCAGTCACCACGAGTAAAAAAAAAAAAAACTGATTCAAAAGCACAAAAAACAAAACAGCAATAATAATATCAGTTATTGGTCATCTTCCCTCTCCACCCCAAAGGTAAGCAGAGTTGGATCTATTTTGGTGTCCACCAGAAAATTCTAGTATTGTAGGCTAGTCTGGGAAATAAAAAATAATCAGAAGATGAAGGAAAATAATTTCGGTATCCCTGCCAAGAAAACTAGGGAGACAATTCCATGAAGTCAACACCGCTTAAGCTTGATCTGAGAAAGTTTTTAATCTCCTCCTTTTCATTCCATGAAGAAGCATCTGCATGTGCAGCTGAACATTTAGTAGTGACCAACATGCCAAGATCTGGACTATAGAGGCACAAAATAATATAGTTTCTAGTATTTGGCTTTGTCTGGAATTAAACATTTGAAGTGTGCCTACTGAATCCTACACAGGACTGAATTTATTGTGTTAAGCCGTAATGAAGATGATTGATTTTAACAATGGTTTCGAATTTCAACAGTTGAGTCTGTCTGACATGATAAGCTAACGCTAAATGAACCATGGGAAGGCTTTATAGGATGTACAAACTCAGTTGCCATAAATTATCTCTGAATCTTAAACAAGTTGTGACAAAAATGAGGTGGTTGTTGCTATTTTTAGGAACATTGGTTTTGAAAGTCAGAAAGGGGTCATGGGATGGAGAAATGGACAATGTCCTTCCTGCTAGTTGTTTTGTTTGGGTAAGGAGGAGAAGAACAAAGATCCATTGCATCCAGATCTTCATGAATTCTACCTTATGTTACTTGCTTAGGGAGAGAAAGTCAAGTATCGCTCCCTCTCTACCAATCAAAAGTAGTCTTGTGGCTTCACTTGTCGGGAGAGAGAGAAAAAAATCACCTTCTCCTGGACCTTGGGGAGAAGTGGTACAGTTATCCAATCCCTGTCTAATTGCACTAACAAGGATGAATTAGAATTTTCATCAATGGGTGAGAACCATCAGTTTGAAGTCAGCCATGGGCAACGGAGCTGCAGATTAAACAATACAGCCATGTTAACGTCTAATAATACAACAGCAAATGGAAATTAACTGTAAGACAAATATGCCATGCCAACGACATTGGAGAGTTTGTTCTTTAAATATCATGTTCTTTTAAAAGCCAACCCTATTATTAGGGCCATATAACTTAATTTCAAAGGCATAATAGAAACCTAAACGTTCTCCAGTTGTGCTATTATATATGCATGTAGAGAGAGATCAAGATCTACCGAGTTTTAAAAGTAAATATCTAGATGGAACAATTCTTTGATATATGTTAATTACTTTCCAAAGTCTAGAGTGCTGCTTGACAACAATAGCAGCAGCAACAACAACAATGAAAAATCGAATAGATTTGTCTGGTAGAATTTAAGCCAAGTCTGTATTCACTTTGTGGCTTTGCCCTTGGGTTTTTAAAATACGTTTTGCAGTGTCTGAATGGGAAACACCATTGTCCTTTTTCTGATAGATTTAACTATGATTAACTGTTATGTCTTACATAGGTATGTGTGTTTGCACAGATCTCTCTACCTCTGTGTATGAAGGTCAGTGTAAATCCAACATGGTTTTAAGACTAGATTTGGAGGTATTCAAAGTGAAAAAGTATAATCCCCATTTCTGCTGGTCCAGTGTGTTCATCTATGCTATTAACTGCCATTGAATCCACCAAAAAGGATCTCTGTCTCTCTCTTTCTTTCTTTCTTTCTTTCTTTCTTTCTTTCTTTCTTTCTTTCTTTCTTTCTTTCTTTCTTTCTTTCTTTCTTTCTTTCTTTCTTTCTTTCTTTCTTTCTTTCTTTCTTTCTTTCTTTCTTTCTTTCTTTCTTTCTTTCTTCCTTCCTTCCTTCCTTCCTTCCTTCCTTCCTTCCTTTCTTTCTTTCTTTCTTTCTTTTTTCATTTATTCATTTACTTACTTATTTAACAATATTTGTACAGCACCCGAATCCTGAAGGCCTAAGGGCCCTCACTTGGACTCCTAAGTAAAAACGATCCTTGGCTCCAAATTTGTTGCAAAAGGAACCGTTTTATTAGAACTCAAGTGAACTGCAGTAAAGCAAAGCCAGAACTGAAATTTGTGCGCCCAAAATCCCAGGGTAACTTTTCCCTCCTTAAGGTGCCTCCCGTAGTTGGTCTCCTCAAATTCAAAAGACATGTTTTTAGAACGATCTGCTGAGGAATGCAGCTGTGCTCCGTTCCCAAACTGTTGACCTTGAGACAGCACTCTGAGTGGATTTGGTGAACTTTCATTCGCCTGAATTAGGTCCCCTTCCCATCAGTTTCCCAGAGTGTGGCAGATTGGCATTTAAAGAGCCACTCAAAGCATAGTAGCAGACCATTGAGGTGGCATCTGACAGTTATACAAACATACTCAGAATGCCACCACAGTCAACTCAGGCCAAAGACAGAGTGGAAAAACAATTTTATAAACATTGTGAAATGCAGGAAGCGATTGAGACCATGACACCTCTGGAAAAAGTATGTTTCATAAAAGTATCTGTGGGGTACAGATGAGAAGGCCTGTTGCCTAGACCACATTCTTTGTATTTCATGTAAGGAGACTGTCTCTAGGAGTTTAGACTGGACACACAGGTTCAAGTTGGACAAGGTTGGTCCTCATATATCTTAGTGTCGCGTCTTTAGGTCTTTAAAGGCAATGATCAATTCTTTGAAATGTGAGTTTCATTCAACCAATGCAGCGACTGTAAAAATCTGTGAAATTCTGTGAACCAAGCAAGTCCAATTTATTTTTTAAAAGATGGACAAATAAACGGTGGCTTGGTTAGAACATGGGAATCTGCTCTGCCTTTCCTTTCCTTTCCTGACCTCTTGCCTGGCATTTCCAACCGGCAAAGGAGTTAGATGAAGCAGCAAATTTTCCAGGGACTCGGTTAAAAAGAAAATGCTGCAAAATGAACAAGCGCACAGAAAAAATCTTGACATCTCTCTCTCTCTCTCTCTCTCTCTCTCTCTCTCTCTCTCTCTCTCTCTCTCTCTCTCTCTCTCTCTCTCTCTCTCTCTGTATATATATATATACCTATCCTACATATATTTCTCCAGAATAGCATCATTACCATAAGCATAACAATGGAGAAGATTTACGGAGAGCCATTAGATCATGAGAATTAACCTCCAAATCCCTTTATGCTGACTGTAGATGGTGACATATCCAATGTGCCCTCTGGACAGAGAAGAGAAGTGAGGAATGACTTCTTCTATTCTCACATCAAGAATAAAACAGCACAACTTGGAGCTAAATCTGACATTGCATTCATCTTAAAAGAAATTCTCCTCCGAGATCAGTTTTGTTTTTCATTTATTAAGGCCATTCCTTACAAGAGGCAACTAAAGCAATCGCTGATACTGCTGACTTAAACAGAAAGCTGCGGGAAGACATCTTAGGTTTTAAGACCCTTGTAGTAAGAATTCCCCTTTCTTGGCCCAGTCTGTTAAAATATCTCATTCAGTCCATTATTGTCGACAAGGAGTAAAATGATCTTTTCAAAAGTTCAGCAAAACACACAGGTAACTCCTCGATGTACGGCCAAATTGAGCTCAAAATTTGTGTTGCTAAAGTGAAACATTTTCTAATTGAATTTTGCCCCATTTTACAACCTTTCTTGCCACAACTGTTAAGCGAATCACTGCAGTTGTTAAGTTAGCAACAGGGTCATTAAGTGAATCTGGCTTCCCCCCATTGACTTTGCTTGTTAGGAGGTCACAAAAGGGGATCACGTGACCCTGGGACGCTGTGACCGTCATAAATATGAGTCAGTTGCCAAGCGTCCGAATTCTGATCACGTGACCACGGGGATGCTGCAACAGTCGCAAAGCGTGAAAAATGGTCCTCCTAAATCACTTTTTTTCGGTGCCGTTGTAACTTTGAACGGTCACTAAATGAACTGTTGTAAATTAAGGACTACCTGTATCTATAACTAAACTTTTCAAGCAGAGCTATTGCAGGCAAACTCCTTTGTATAAAGTCTCTTCTGAACTATACATAATTTGCACTGATTGAGCATTCTCGGAAGAATTGACTCCAGCTTGCTTCCGTAACAATCTTTATGAAAGTTTAAAAATGTAAAGATAAAAAGTAATTCCAAATCTATTACTCTACTTTTGATCTCCTGGCTTCGCCGTTCTGCGCGGCAGCTGGTTAAAGACAGTGGGCGATGCAGATTTTAGCATGTTTTTGGTTCAACTGCAAGGCATAGATTTTCAGCTGATGCAAATCAAGAGGGATTCCACATCTTCAGCAGTGATACCCACATGTATTTATAAGCCTATGGAAAATTGCCTAAATAGGGGAATTGTTTTGAATGTGTACTCCGCAGCGGAAGACTAAAGTAGCCTCCCAGAGGACCCAACTATCAGAACACAGTAACTATCGCTTAGAAGCTTGTCCAAAATTTGTTGACCTTGGAATTGCTGGCTCATTTTACCTCTTCAGAAAATCACTTTCTACTTGATTGCTACCCCACATTACTGGAAATAAATGTTTTGACAGCGGGGAAAAGAAATTCACTGGGTACGAAGCCACCCTTAGCTCTGCGGCAAGTAAGTATTTCTGAGCTTATTGGCACGGGCAACAAGAGACTTTTCTTGATAAAGACTAGTTTTGACTGTGGTTATAAAATTTAATCTGGCAATCTAAAGGCCCTGTGTTAGGATCAAATCATTACAGTAGAATTATTCTCCACAATAATACTATTTCCATGCATTAAGCCACTTAGAGGTTGCCTTTAGCAGGCTAGCCTCTCGGCACAGTCTTGAGAGAGCATTTTTATATACAGTAGTTGAGGAAATGCAAACCTATTTCTTCAACAGTACTTTCCATTCCTGGATCTTCCTTCCCCCACTGATCCTCTGCAGGATGATGAAGTGGATTTAACTGGATGTATACATTTTGATATTATTATTATTATTATTATTATTATTATTATTATTATTATTATTATTATTATTATTATTATTATTATTATTATTATTATTATTATTATTATTATTGTTGTTGTTGTTGTTGTTGTTGTTGTTGTTGTTGTTGTTGTTGTTGTTGTTGTTGTTGTTGTTGTTGTTGTTGTTTGTTGTTGTTGTTGTTTTATTTTAGATATTTTTGTCCCATTTTTATTATTTTTATAAGTAACTCAAGGTGGCAAACATGCTCGATACTTCCTCCTCCTTCTATATTCCACACAACAACCCTGTGAGGTGGGTTGGGTTGAGAGAGAGTGACTGGGCTAAAGTCACCCAGTTGACTTTCATGCCTAAGGTAGGACTAGAACTCACAGTCTCCTGGTGATTGGCCCAAATACACCCAGCTGGCTTTCATGCCTAAGGTAGGACTAGAACTCACGGTCTCCTGGTGATTGGCCCAAATACACCCAGCTGGCTTTCAAGCCTAAGGTAAGACTAGAATTCATTGTCTCCTGGTGATTGGCCCAAATACACCCAGCTGGCTTTCATGCCTAAGGTAGGACTAGAATTCACTGTCTCCTGGTGATTGGCCCAAACACACCCAGCTGGCTTTCATGCCTAAGGCAGGACTAGAACTCACTGTCTCCTGGTGATTGGCCCAAATACACCCAGCTGGCTTTCATGCCTAAGGTAGGACTAGAATTCACTGTCTCCTGGTGATTGGCCCAAATACACCCAGCTGGCTTTCAAGCCTAAGGTAAGACTAGAATTCATTGTCTCCTGGTGATTGGCCCAAATACACCCAGCTGGCTTTCATGCCTAAGGTAGGACTAGAATTCACTGTCTCCTGGTGATTGGCCCAAACACACCCAGCTGGCTTTCATGCCTAAGGCAGGACTAGAACTCACTGTCTCCTGGTGATTGGCCCAAATACACCCAGCTGGCTTTCATGCCTAAGGTAGGACTAGAATTCACTGTCTCCTGGTGATTGGCCCAAATACACCCAGCTGGCTTTCATGCCTAAGGTAGGACTAGAATTCACTGTCTCCTGGTGATTGGCCTAAACACACCCAGCTGGCTTTCCTGCCTAAGGTAGGACTAGAATTCACTGTCTCCTGGTGATTGGCCCAAACACACCCAGCTGGCTTTCATGCCTAAGGCAGGACCAGAACTTACCATCTCTTGGTTTCTTGCTTGGTGCCTAGGTCAAATTAACTGTCTGAATTATGAGTTGAAATGAATTGATTCATTTTCCAGTTGTCTCTTCGGAACATAGGTGTCTACATGTACAGTATGTGTGTAAATGATGGGATTTTGGCATCTATTGGGTGTCTGTGTGTGGAAGTATCTTTGCTACTCTGAACAGTCACTGTAAGTTTTGCAATCAACTGGAAAAACTTTTCTATGAATTACATCTCCCCATGCTCTTAGGCTGATGATTCCTGGGCTATTTTATCTCACAATATTTAGTCATTGGGATGATGTCTTTGAAAAAAATCCACTCGATTCCCATAGCGTTTTTGTTTCAGTTTTACTTCTTTTTCTTTTTAATATCTTTACATTAGGAGCTTCACAATGTGGAATAATAACTTGAAAGAATTGGGGACTATTACAATCCTCCAGGAGTTTTACTATTATTTGAAGTGGTGCTTTGGAACCCTCCCATGAAGCTGAGTTTTTATATCCAACTCTATCTGCATAATCATTTTTTTTTAAATGGATGGATAACCAGAGGAGGACAAGTGTTCCCTCTGACAGCCTTACACCAACCAGAATTAGTATAAAATAAGAGGGTGACCGTTTCTCACTGAGTCACTGCCTTTAGACAGATTTAGTTTCTCTTTCAAGACTTTATATAATGTACATACTGTACAAGACATTCTTTGCAATCCATCAAAATTAGTAGCATTTTTTTAATGTCCTTGCTCCAAGTGCTTTAGGCCAGAAAGACAGTTACATATTTGATAGCTGTGGGTGGTGGATATAGCCCCTTTCTCTCAGACATAAATTCAAAACGTACCACCCCTCTCCTAAAAAAAAACCCACACCTATTCTCATAACTGAAAGATGCAGGTTTTAATTGTAAAATTTGAAGGTCAACCCTGAACAATTGGTAAAGCAATAAGGAATTGTGAAGTTTGGCCGTAAAAGGTTGCTGATTTTTTTTTTTTTGACTGGTGATTGATTCGGTAGGCACAATGGAGTAGCTCTTCCCGTTCATATTCCTACTTCATATCTCT